>VCJN01002736.1:0-62792 GCA_006384855.1 Tetraselmis striata
GCACTGCATGCTGCAGTGGTGTCGTTACTCCAGCCTCACCCTGGTATGAACTAAATCCGGGCGAGCCGGCGCGCCTACTAGTGTTGATAGTGCACTGCTGTGAAACGGTGGACCGACCGACGACCGGACGACCCACCACCATGCCAACTGCCAGGCCAAACGCGCGAAGAGCATGCTTCACAAGATACCATCACTACAACCACCATGGACGTCAACACACCCGAGGAGCAACATGAGGCCGCGGTCCGCGCCACTCGATGCACCGCACGGCGGCGTGACACGTTCCCCGAGATCCGAGCAGCCATTGCAGCAAAAACAATTCGCAAGCACACGCGTCCCACTTGTTGCCCGCGCCGCCACCTCCACGTTTTGAACCGCCAGCACCGCCAGTCCCCAATCGATCTCTCCCCCGGTGCCAACGGTACCACACAAGTCGCCCTGCAACTCAACGATCTGATGGTGACCCGCAACCGTGCGGCGGGGGACGACTTGAACCCGATCCGCACCCTCAGCCCCAAGCTCGGGGCACACACAACAACTCACGACGTCCTAGTGATGACCCGGCGCGCATCTATGCAGCAAGCTACCGCCGATCCAACATGGGCGAGTAGAGCTAGACTTACTACCAACACAGAGCCCGACATGAAAGTCGTCGCAGCCAGTGTCACGCACCTGCATAGGCGGGGGAGGATGGCGACTATTCGCCAACCGGCGCCGACTACGGCCTACTTGACAGCCATGCACCGAAGCTAGCTCCCTTGGGAGCTCCCGCCACCACCAACTAGCCAGCTACAAGCAGCCCACCGCCCGGCCGCGGCATCCCCTCAAGACACGGAGATGGACAACAACGACCTGACATTGGAAGTCGACCACCCGGCGACAGTCAAGTGTAGATCCAGTTCCGCACCATGAGCCGGCTCCACCGGCCGCGACCCACGCCCCCATCGCGACAGGGGAGGCCTCGGAGGTCACCACCCCCCTCGAGCATACCTCCACAACCGGCACACCAACCCGTGCGCCCCGCATGGCCAAGCTCGCGGCCAACGCCCACCGCCTCCGTCGTCACCCACGACCCCCTTGCCCCAGCCGCCGGTAGGCCGTCTGCTGAGAATCTCCGCCGACAAGGCGCCCAGCCCCAAGCCGGACGCACGCCCGGGACTATCAGCGGCCCAACCCAAGAACTACGGACGTTTGTAGCCGATACGCCCGGAATTGAATACTTTCGAGCTTTCCCGCACTTGTCCCCCGCGACTAATAGACAGTGCATCGCCCGACCCGCGGGCTTGGTACATGCACCAGTAGAAGTAGTGTGGTGCGACAGTTATACGGTACACTACGAATTGGTACATGTACTGTGTGTACGAGTACTGGTACGATATGTACGTGGGACTTCGATGAGTGTATGTACGACATAATGCTGCCATGTGGTAAGCGTTGTGATAATGAAGCAATATATTTGTCTTGTCAAAACATTCAAGCCGTTCGTCTTTGCACCACCACTACACACCACCTTCGTAGGTTTTAGTCTCTCTACTATCGAGACTATCGCACGGCGGCGACAACGACCACGACATCTTCAAGAACGCGCGCACGGCGAGCGAGACGACGGCATCACAAACCACCTTCGCCAAGGACGGCATCAAGGACTATGGTGAGGGCAAGGCGAAGGCCGAGGCTCCGAAGGACGACAAAGCCGAATGATGGGGTGCTCCACCGTCCCCAAGCATATGCGGCTCGAGCATTTCTTATATGATGAACCGGAGGTCACATGAGTCATGTTGAGTGCTATATAACCAACAAGAGGTGGCCGCAGTTACGTTGTAAACCACACGTTATGACCCGGATCGAGGTCACCTCGGTTCCGCTGCATGTCAATAATTATGAGGAACTCGCTTCATTCCAGTGGGTAGTGACGAACGCTTCATCCCGGACTCAATGTAACGTCGTCAGTACTGCGAGTAATGTATACTTGCATAATACGTGGACGTGACTCGAGTTATGATACGGTTCCACGGGACCACCGTCCGCATCACGCAAGGCAAGACTTATCTATGCAACATGCGAGTGCATTAATTCGGGGTCGCGTGGCCTAGTGTTCCCTATATAATGAACTTATAGTCACCTCGGTTCTGTTGAATGCTATATGATTAACATGGGGGCGCTAGAGTAACACTGCAATCCACACGTTATGACCCTGAATCGAGGTCAACTTGGTTCCGTTGCATGTCCATAAATATGAGAACTTGCTCGAGTTAAGCCGTGGATAACGATGTTTTCATCTCGGACTCAAGGTGACCTCGGGTCCAATAATGTTTGTTCATAATTATGAGAATCTTGCGGTATTTTCATCGATAAATTTCAATACATTCCGGACTCGAGGTCACCTTAATGATGATACCAGTCAATGAAAACACATGCTCGCACTCGATCTGTGAGCTAGGCACATCAAGTATCATGCGAGCAAGTTATGCAAGCAAAGGGAAAGACTTGTGGTGTTGTTTCCGCCATATCAGCGGGCTACAAGCTCCGGATGTGGGCAGCTCATTGGAACGCCTGAAGCTCTCGAGCTCTACTTTGACCGACTGGCTGAGTGCGGCCATGTCCTGCTCCTCGGGGCTGTCCTCTTCATCAGAATCAGATAGTGCATCGTCCAACATGGCAGCGTCATGATGTTGAGAGGCACCTGCAATTGCACGGCTTGTGTGTGAGGTGGCTGAGCGGGCTGAGCACACCGTTGCATATCCAGCATGGTAAGATGCTTCTTCAGGGCGATGAAAGCAGGGATGAGACACTTCTCCGTGTACTCAGACATCACTTCATCCTTGTCTACAAGCATCAAAACACACAGTTGGCCCTTGCAAAACCTCGGATCCAGCTGCAACTGAGCCTTGTCGGCTACGAAGGACATCAGCGGCTCCAGAGCTGGGCGGACATGATTGGCAATGTGTTATCTCATTGTGGCTCGCATCTCATTGCGTTCGAGGTCAAACCTAGACATAGCAGCACCACTGTCAGATATCACAAACACGATCATATGATATTATTGCATAATTATACTAACCAAGGGCAATTGATCAAAAATTAAACAGCGGCATGCACTTACGGGGATAGCGGGTCGTGGTCTTCCTCCATGAAGTCCAGGTCACCATTCTCGCCCTGAAACAGTTGGACAGATTTCAAGTGAAGGAAGAGCTGGGCGAGACGATGGATTGCATCAGACAACAACCAATGGCCTTTAGCCTGGGCTTTGACAACAACGTTACAGGGATACTCATGCTCCTGCACAACGGCGTCTGCAACGGGCCGTGCATCAGTCCGCAGTCCACATGGGCGGTGCATCGATCCCAATAGCGCCACGACGTCAGACGTGCTTCCTTTCCCGAGCTGCACTAGCTGCTCGCCTGCCTCATCGGCCTCGCTGTCCGCCGCAATGTCGTCCTCGTCGCCGCCATCGGCTGCGGCTGCGGCATCGCCCGCCAAAAGTGGGGCTTCCGTTTCGTCCATAGCGCCTAACTCTTTCCTTCAGATATGGGGAATAGTAGTGCCGAGGTGGCAAGCATGCTGTAGAAAAGGTGTGGAGGTGGGACGGGGGAGCGCGACAGTGTGCATGGCGCGCGATGGAGGTTCGGCGACTGCATGTACGGTCTTACGTCATATACGGTAGATGGTGGTGGCTTAACCATAGATCGTGTTAGAGTACCTGTCCCGGCCGGGAACAACCGCAGAAATGTTATCCATGCAGATTTTCACGGTTGTTGGTTAACTGCACAGCAAGCATTTTCCGGACAAAACCGCACGCTGCGGTGCAGTCGGTAGCTGCAGGCTGCATGCACTGCATGCTGCAGTGGTGTCGTTACTCCAGCCTCACCCTTGTATGTACTAAATCCGGGCGAGCCGGCGCGCCTACTAGTGTTGATAGTGCACTGCTGTGAAACGGTGGACCGACCGACGACCGGACGACCCACCACCATGCCAACTGCCGGCCAGCGCCCACAAAGGCGCGAAGAGCATGCTTCACAAGATACCATCACTACAACCACCATGGACGTCAACACACCCGAGGAGCAACATGAGGCCGCGGTCGGCGCCACTCGATGCACCGCGCGGCGGCATGACACAACCCCCGAGATCCGAGCAGCCATTGCAGCAAAAACAATTCGCAAGCACACGCGTCCCACTTGTTGCCCGCGCCGCCACCTCCACGTTTTGAACCGCCAGCACCGCCAGTCCCCAATCGATCTCTCCCCCGGTGCCAACGGTGCCACACAAGTCGCCCTGCAATTCAACGATCGGATGGTGACCCGCAACCGTGCGGCGGGGGACGACTTGAACCCGATCCGCACCCTCAGCCCCAAGCTCGGGGCACACACAGCAACTCACGACATCCTCGCGGCCAACGCCCACCGCCTCCGTCGCCCCCCACGACCCCCTTGCCCCAGCCGCCGGTAGGCCGTCTGCTGAGAATCTCCGCCGACAAGGCGCCCAGCCCCAAGCCGGACGCACGCCCGGGACTATCAGCGGCCCAACCCAAGAACTACGGACGTTTGTAGCCGATACGCCCGGAATCGAATACTTTCGAGCTTTCCCGCACTTGTCCCCCGCGACTAATAGACAGTGCATCGCCCGACCCGCGGGCTTGGTACATGCACCAGTAGAAGGAGTGTGGTGCGACAATTATACAAGTACGGTACACAACGAATTGGTACATGTACTATGTGTACGAGTACTAGTACGATATGTACGTGGGACTTCGATGAGTGTATGTACGACATAATGCTGCCATGTGGTAAGCGTTGTGATAATGAAGCAATATGTTTGTTTTGTCAAAACATTCAAGCCGTTCGTCTTTGCACCACCACTACACACCACCTTCGTAGGTTTTAGTCTCTCTACTATCGAGACTGTCGCACGGCGGCGACAACGACCACGACATCTTCAAGAACGCGCGCCCGGCGAGCGAGACGACGGCATCACAACGAAACCAGCCATGTTGAGTTCGCAGAAGGAGACAAAGTCTGGCTCTCAACGGAGCACTTGCTTATACGCAACCAGCCGGCGCGCAAGTTCCGACAGCGCTACACCGGCCCCTACCCGGTCACGGCCAAGATCTCCAGCCAGGCGTATCGTCTGCGTGGGGCAGCCTTGCGTGATGTTGCGGCCTTGGAAGAGTCGTTAAGGGGGGGGTGGCCAGCGCCCCCCGTCGTCTTTGGCCGAAGTAGTGGCGTCTGAAGAGGGTGCCGCAGGCAGCCCCGGTATGCAAGGCAGCGCTAAGCGTTCCGACACGGCAGTTGCAGGGGCCCCACGGACCACCCCGGCTGGGGCTGAGGTACAACCACACCATATCGGTCACTGGCTTCCTGCCGAAGACGGCCACACTGAATATGCCGACTACAAAGCGGTCAAGTCGGTAATCTCAGGCCTCCCTACTAAATGGCGGTTCTTGTATGCCTCGGCGGCTACAAAGTTATGCTGCCCCTCGTCAAATAATTTCCGCGTGCAGGTAGCAATCACCTTCGCTTGACCAACGGAACTGTGTTTGTTTACAAGTGTACCAGTGCCGGCAGCATGTAGCGTGCCCGGCTCAAATGCGCGCGGTTGTCAACAAGCAAACCGACAAGTGGGAGTTGCAGTTCAGCAACGATGTTCACACGACTACACTTGTCGAGATCCGTGGCGGGGAGGGTGCACCTCAGTCGCTTCGCGGCATACTGCAGCCGCTCCTGCTTCGGGGAATGTCGCCAAAGAATGCGTTGGATCATGTACCACGCTCGACCATACGAGCTGCCGGAGTCTTGGATGGCATGCGGCCCCAGCTCCGGACTCAGCTACGGCGGTGGAAAAAGTAACCGATCAAGCTCGGCAAAGGAGCGTTTCAGCTCACATCTTTTCGCGATCTGCGCGAGTGGGCCGAGTCAAAGGCATTGCCATCAGGGACTGCATTGAATACGGTGTCAGAAAATGACTTGGTTGTGCTCCGAGACGGAGTAGATGAGGAGTCGAGTGCTGTGGCGTTTTCTTCACTCGAGCTCTTGAGCACGCTTCGGATGGCTTTGCTTTCTGGACTGCCCTTGCACCTCATGACTGACGGCACGCACAAGGTGTCGTTCAACAAGTGGGTCCTTCTGACAGTCGGCACGACTACGATCAGAAAATCCAGCTTCCACCGGAAACTCGTCAACACGTTCTTGCCAATTGCGTTTTCGCTCGCTCTGAGAATGCGCATGCAACGTTTTCGACCCTCTTTCGGGGTCTCTCGTCAACCTGTCGCGAGCTTTTTGGCGTCGCCCTCGACCCTAGTGCAGCTGTCTCCGACAAGGGCTCTGGAGTGGTTTTGGCAATTAGGACGATGTTCCCCGCGGCCAAGGTGAAACCCGTCTATCTCTTTGTCTGGTAGTGGGAATCGGGGCGGACCGCCGATTCTGCTTGAACGTGTGTTATTACCGCCGCCGCAGGCTGTGACCTGCTACCACCACCTCTTCCGGAAGATTAAAACAAGGGGCACTAGGTTGAAGGAGGATGGCAGCAACTACCCTGTCCTCACTCAGGAACGCAACAAGTCGTTGTGTCTAGAGACTATCACCACGATCTACGAAAACAGTACGCGCGAGCAAGCTGAAGCCGTCGCCGTGGTTTTGATGGCGAAGTGGCGTCGAGTTGGTGAGAGACGGGCGGCGCGCTGGCTCGAAAATGAGTACTTAGGCAATAACCTAACCGGGATCAATTGCGCCCCAAGTGTAGCAGGTGTTCCTGCGTCTACCAACTCGCAGGAGAGCTGGCACCGCGAAAGCAAATGCGACGAACAGTTTGGCAAACGTCGCCGGTCGACTGACACCCTGCTCGAGGAGGGCTTCCCCGACCTATGCAAGCATCAAGGCGCACAACACACAGAGTTGTACGAGGACTTCGACTCCGGATTGCAGCAGGAATTTTCGCACTACATTCATGGCGCTAACGACTTCTTAAATCCCGATAGGCGTGGACTAAAGCTCTGCATGTGGCATGACGGCGAGTTGTTCGTAAACGCCGACTGTCACTCCGAGGACCAAGTCACCCTGGCGCGCATTGTCGCGTATACCAACAATAGGCGAGGATCCCTGCGCCAAGCTTGTCGCTCCTTGCAAGCCGTCCGCAGAGCTTGTTGTCGACTGAAGTGCGTTTCTGCGGGCGACAATGGGGTTTCCTGCGAATGCGACGAGTTCAGAAGGTAACGGCAGTGCAGCCACCTTTACCTTTGGCGTGCACTTCACGATACGGATGTTCGCCTGCATTTCGGGCAGGGCGTCGTAGGCATGGCGGGGCAGAACCCGCCGCACCGAGCTGCGCACGGCGTTCCAGCTTTGCAGGTCCAACCACCAGACGGCGCAGGGCGCATGCGTGGCCGGGGACGAGGGGGTGTTGGGAGGCGTGGACTATCGAAGGCCCGGTCAACGCGGCCGCGCCAGAACTCTCGGCACACAACGAAAGCGAACGCGCGGTCCCCCAGCCTAGCGCGCATGCAACACGAGTTTGCATATTGACCATTATGTTGGCTGACAAAACCACGAAAGACATTAGGCATCCGTGCCATGTCTGTGGTGCGCAGAATCTCCCACAAGGCATTCTCGCGACCAACGCATTGGCGCTGGTCGGCATGTGCACCATGTAATGGGACATGATAGTAGCTGTCATATAAGAAAACAGGCGCAACTGGACGTCCGTCACGAGTTGTCCATACCGCGATGGCGAAGTGCCCGCCCACTTCAGTGGACTTGGGGAACGGCCACCGCTGTGGCCGATCCCAGGACCTCGAACCCCGGGGATACATTATGTGGAACAAAAAAACAAGTACGCCATCGGGAGCCGGGTCTCGGCGGCCACATGACGACTCATGCCTAGCCACAAAATTCGGAAATCCTCGCCATGAGTAGTCCATGCTCGAACGACTGAAACGAAACTCCACGCCAGGCGGCGGCGGGCATAAGCGCAGGAAACCCTCCAGGAACGCGTACTGATACTCGATGTCAAATTTATCGAACTCCCAATCTCGGAGCCACTTGCGCATCGCATGGTGCAAGTTGCCGTATTCCTCGCCGTATAACAACTCAGGCTCGGGCCATACCGAGAACCACTCGTCGAAGTTCTCGTAATTGGGGTCCCAGCCGCGGTGTAGACGAGGATCAACTTGCAGAGATGGTCCGCCAGGCTGGGCAACACAGGGGGGCCGACTAAGTACTTGCAACCAAGAAATGAAAGAAGATTAAGGCGCACGGCTACATGAGGGCCAAAGCAAGGCGGTACCTCAGGCGTGGGTGACTCGAGAAGCTCGATAGCCGGGGACGCAGCTGCCTTTGGCGGAGCCGGCTCGTCCTCTTCCGAAACCCCCCCGTCCGAACTGGCGTGATATTCGGGTTGTGTGGCGTCGTACAACGAGAAAAAGACGCACTGCGTGCGGAAGAGTTGGTCACAGTCGATTGCGAGCCACACGGCTCAGGCGAACGTTCCTCATGCCTAAGTTCGGCTACGCCCTCAGCCGGTTGTTGTACAAAGGGCTCCACGCTGTCCTCGACTGCCCACAAAGGGTGTAATCGTTGCTGGTAAACCGGAGAAGGGGGGTCTTTAGGAGGTCTGGCAGCAGTCCATGCAAGTCTTACCTGCGAGGGTGCTTTTGGAGACCATCATGTTGGGAACATAGGCTGGCAAGACAAGGGGTGGTAACCTGCATCAGCCGAGCCCCGATGTTTACGAGGCGCGAGTACTCCGCCTCTGCTTCCTCAGCAAGTTGTTTCCCCACGTTTGCGATTGCCATGTAGTCCTCGAGGTAACCTTTGCGTTCCCTTGCTTCTTGCCACTCTTGAATGGCAAGTTGGACGTACTTCTTGTGCTCCAGTTTTTCTTGTATGAACTCTCATGCTAGCGCGCTCGGTGAGCCAATCGTTTTCGACCTCGTCCTCAGTCTTTGGCGGAAATGCGCTCTGAAGTTTCTCGGGAATAGGCGACAGCATTTTGGCCTGCCTTTCTCCAGCTGTGGGTTAGCTAGTAGTCGGGTCTCGATCGATGGGGTTAACTGCCTACGCGGCAATGTTTTGTGCAAGTTTCACGCGCAAACTAATTCGCCGGCCGAGACAAGAAGCAATTACCTCTCTAGGCGAGACGAAACGGAGACAAAACAAGTATAGGCGGGGGGGGGGGGGGGGGGCGTGCGTACTGCCACATTCGGCAGTCCACATGTTGCGGCCCTAGAGGTACTCAGGCCTGCCTGGTCGGGTGTGGGTACCTGTTGCACAAGGTTGACACGACGATATTTGTGTTTGGTTCCCGCCATTCCGTTCCGAAGGGGGACAAAACGCATTCGAGACTACCCAATAACAGCGCGCGGGGTGGTTGGGGAAGGTGGGGCGCACTGCCACGGGCGCAAAAATACTTCGCACAGCCCTAGAGGTATTGCGCTTGGGTCCCGCGTCACCCTTTGTTGGAACCTGTGGCGGGGCAGATAGAATGGAAGAGTGTTATTTCATGAACAACCATGCCCCCCCCCCCCCCCCCCCAACACCATCCCGTGTATTCGACAGGTCTTACCGTGCGCATGGATGTCTCGCCTTTAGCCTCTGAGCCTGTGGTATCCGGTACGCCCTCACCCCCGCCTAGTGCGGGCGCATGTCCTGAGGGTGTGACTGCCGACGCGCCGGCTACCTGCCGGCCGCTCTCGCCAGCGTTGCTATCACCATGCGTAGGCCAGCCCTCGGCTCCATCGCCTGCTGCAGCCAAGCTGCTCGGCAACCTTTTTGCTCCTGGCGGGCCCTGACCCTGACCCGCCTCTGACTGCGTGTCGGCCTGGCTAGGTCCAGCGGCCAGGGACGCCACGCGACGGGAGCGTCGGGTGGGAGCAGGTCGACCAGACACAGCCCTTGGCCGAGAGGGTCGGGCGGGCCGGCTGGCGGACTCTGGTGAGGGTTGTCGCGTGCCGGGGGGGGGGGGGGGGGGGGGGGTTGTGCTACGCACCTCCAGCGGGATGGGGCGTACCCTAGCCTACACGGCAGTAAGTAAGGGCGTGAGCTGCAACTCTCGATAGGAAGTAGGGCAGGTAAGGCATAGGGATGCAAGCACGTAAGAGGCGGCAGCATCCGTACTCACCAGCCGTGCAGACCTACGCCGAAGGTAGGCGGAGTCCATTGCCTGTCACGGATCCGGGCGTCTCCGCCATTTTGTGAAAGTTAAGCCCCGCAGGCCAGTGTCGCGTGGGATCCTTTCCTATGAATGGCTGTTGGTCACGGGCCGGTTTGGGTTCTTGGGCGGCCTTGGCGGTGGTGGAAAGGTAGTAGTACTGCGCAGCCCCCCCCCCCCCCCCCCCCCCAAGTCGAGGGGCGGGATAAGTGGTGGCGGCGGTGACAGCGAGAGTACAGCACTTCGCTGTATATATATATATATATATATATATATATATATATCTATATCTATATATATATCTGTAGTACATTGTTTGGCGCGGGAGCTAGTAAATTTTCCCATTTTCAGTGAGTCAATAGTGAAGTATAGTGGCCTGTACCATTTACGCTATAATATTGCGCTTTTCTCCACGTATCGCTGGCCTAGTGGCAAGCAATAAGTCAGGAGGTTTTTCAGGATTAAATCTGTAATTAACCTCAAACGATGTATGCTCAATGCAAGTGCACGATTCGAATTATACGAAAAATTCGCCATGCACGGCAATTGATCAACCCAATTTGTTCCATCAAAGCAACATACCGCTAGACCAACTCACGGATCGCGTTAATTCATCACATCCGTTTCATGGTGTTGGCCACTGGACACATTTAATTTAGTGCCAAGGCGACGCCACAAAGTCTGCCAAAAAGATGACATAAATCTCGGATATCACGGTCCCAAATTAAAGCCATGCTTAGTAAATCACGCAGCCTGTACTCTTCCTTTAGAAATAAATCAGTTGAGTATTCGTCACTAGTCACAATTCAGATTGTCGGAATAATATGCGCTAGACGGGTTAAATGGCATACAACAACCGAAATTGCATCAAAACCATAACTCAAATGTAATTCGGTAATGAAATCCAAACCAACCGAATGCCATAAACGTGGTGGCGCCGGTAGCGGCTGCATCGGTTCTGCCGGTTGTGGACGAGAATGTACCCGCGTACATGTTGGACATTTATACCAATAGGCTTTCACGTCATGACGTATGCATGTCCACCGCCAAAAACGATCCAAGGTACATGCCAATGTACTTTGAATAGCTCGGTGCCCAGTAGTATCATGTAGCTCAAAACATATTTGTTAATGAGCTTACGGTTATTCGGAATACATTGACATTTATGTCTCCAAAAAAACCCGTCATATTTGGACACATGTCCCGACTTCAAGCCCCCCCCCCCCCCCCCCCCCGCATTCGGAATAAAAGTCGTCTGCCGCATACCCCCTTTTCATCATGTCGAGTATGTCATCACACAGCTTTAGAGTACTCACACTCTCATAGAAGCAATGGCAGCACATAGTGCGGTGTGCACACCATCAAGAGTCTCAGCCGTGACGGGCACATCTCCGGTCCAACAATGGCCACGTAATTTAACGGTTGATTTTTTTCAGCCGACATGGAATGGTACGACACCCCAAGTGGTGGAGTCCCGGTACACACGGCGAGAGGGCACGGGGTTGGTCCGGCTGGCGTCCCTCTGCTCGAGGGTTGTGAAGAGGGCGTGGCCGCGGCGGAAATACGCGATGGCATGCGCGCCGCCCGTGAGACGCCACCACGGGGCCTCCGCCTATCATACCGGGAGCACAAAGGTGCCCGCCGTGGTCGAGGGGGCGGCGGCGTAGCACGCCCAGAAGTGGCGAAGGGTGTCGCGCATGGCGGTGAAGGGGGCTTGCAGCAGTAGACCCGGCGGCTGGCCCAATCGTGGGCGAGGCAGCTTTCGATCGCCGACCAGAAGGCGGGGCAAAAAGAGTTGCGGCCGAGGGGGTCGGAGCAAGCGTCGACACCGAAGTGACCGCATGCGGCCTCTAGTGCGCGGAAAACGTCCCCGAGGAGGCGCCTATCTTGGTCGTCGACGGCGCCATTAAGCCGGGAGAGGCAGTCGGTGAGGTTGCCCTCCCGGCCTGGGATGTGACGGGCGATGAGCTCGATGTCGTAGCGCTGCATGAGTTCGAGAAGCCACATGAGCAGCTCGAGTGAGTCCGGGTGAGGCGAGGTGCCCTTGTTGACCGCAACCACCGAGGAGGTGTTGTCGAGGTGGAAGAAAATGCTGCTGCGGGTGAGGCGGGCACCGATCTTCTCAATGGTCCAAGGGACCATGAAGAGCTCGCGGAGGTTTGCGGAGGCGCCCCAAAGCGGGAGCTGCTCCGGGGTGAAGGCGGACGTCGCCCCACCAGACGCCGCGCGCTCACCCCGAGGCGTCCGATGTAATGACCTCAAGGCCCGCCGAGCCGTCCATGGGGAGCTAGGGGTCGCTGGGAGGCGAGGGATCATGGCCTTGGACCAAAGACCGGGGAAGGAGGGGACGCGGCGGTAGCTGCGCTCGAGAGGCTGGATGGGGTCCGTGGGGGAGGGGTTCATGCACGACGTGCCGGCCGCCATTGTGTCACGCCACCATAGGAGGTCCGCGCGCGCCGCAGGGTCCACGACGCAGGGTTCGGCGGGGTCCCAACCGTCGGTCGGGATGCATGAAGCGCCGCTGACGAGGCAGTCACGCGCGCGGTAGAGGCTGACCATGTGGGCCTGTCCGGGCAGGACGACCGGACACATCCACTGGGCTTTGCCGATGAAGGAGGCCAGAGTACCCCGGGCGGCCGTGCCCGAGATGTCGACATCGGCCATGAGGTCGCCCGCGCGGGCCCGGAGCTTGCCGCATCGGGTCGTGGAGACGGCGACCGTGCCTCGGACCATGTCGATGAGGACGCCTGCGAACTCGCAGCGAGTGGAGGGCCACTCGTCCTTGGCCATCTTGACCGGAAGGCCGTACTTGTGCAGCGTGTTGACGCACGACAAGTATATCAAGTCCTATTGCGACGGGGACAGGGGCCAGCCGTCGAACTTGAGGAGGAAATCGTCAAGGTAAGTGCCCGCGACGTCGAAGTGTGTGTACGAGGCCTCGGGGGACCCGGGCACTACGCAGAATTAGAGACCCTGCTTCAGGATGATGTGGCGGATGCCAGGAGCCCATCGCTGCTGCAATGCCGGGGCATGGCAATTATCGCGAACGAGGCGTAGCGGTAGCGGTAGTACTCCTTTGTGACAAGGTGCTGAAAACTTTGGTAGTTGCAGTCCGAAGAGGCAGTGGGCCAGCAAAAGAAGGCGTCGGTGAGGTCAATTCGCCGAAAATACTGGCTAGTGTGAGGAACAGCCCCGGCGCCCCCCCCCCCCCCCCCCCCCCCTAGTTTCTAACAAAAGCAACGCGTTTCTAGACAGCTCCGGGAGCAGCCCCGTGTATGGTGGCAGTTGGGTCCCCTCACGGATCCGATACCAATTACTAATCAGTGTAAAAACCATTGTAACTACATCGTTTTCTGACAATTCTTGGTCTTGAGCTTCTTTTGCCTCATCCTTCATCTGCATAAAACCGGTGTGGCCCTAGCCCACAGGTAGGACACCAACAAACATGCCTTCTGAAAAATCACGAGGCAATGTGTTGGGAACTAACCTCACAGGGGGGCGCTTACATGGGTGTGCATGAGGAGTTTTGCCACTGAGTCACGGCGGTGTCTGTGAAGACGCTGCGCTGCAGTCCCATTGGTCCAATGAATAAGTAGTTAGAAGGCGGCAATGAGCCGTGTAATCTCAGTGGACGACGTCTTGAAGTAGGCGTCCAATGTGTCCTGGCGGCACGCCCTGTGACCGACGTGGGCGATGATCCGTGCGGACATATAGCAGTCCCAAAGCCACTGCGCGAGGGACTTGCGGCCGGAGTGACTGCCGACACGGTCCATGGATGTCGTACAGGTGGCGGGATCGGGGAAGGCGCGCGCGTAGGCGGCCTTTAACACCGAGTTGAAGCCCGAGTAGGGGGTGGTGTGGAAGGTTTGGGATCCGACGCGGGGGGACTTGGGGGGCGGCCAACATGCGGCTTCCATGGGGTGGGCGGAACACGTGAAGGTAGTCGTCAAGCATGTCGACCAAGCGGACAGCTAGGCACGGTTGGAGTTTTAACAGCCGCCGCCGTGCAAGACTGTGCCCAGTATTGTAACGCCCGCCGTACTAGGCGGATCGTTCCGAGGTACTAGAACACGATTTTATTTCGAACATCCATGGTGAGCAGACTGCCCCCGCCCGAGTCATGCACACCCCCTCTCCACATGTAGGCGGATCTCGGAGAGGCCAACGCAAGCAAGGCCGAAGTCGTAAATTAATTTTTCCACCCCCCCCCCCCCCCCCCCCCCCCCCGCTCGTACAATGTTGCTGCCCGGCGGTGCCAGCTGGCGCTATCGGGACTACGTGGATTATTTTAAAAGCCCCCCCCCCCCCCCCCCCCCCCCGCCCCCCGTAGGGTTCCCCAGTCGTCGCAGGATCCGAGGTCCTGCCACAACCCGCCACCCCGCTCAGCCCCCTGCAGCGCCCACCGGGACACGGGTCTTAGGGGCTACCAGCGCCCACATGTTTATACACTGGTGTAAAAAGGCATTGCTGTGCCGCCGCATCATAAGTTGTTATGATATAGTTTATCCTAAGTGTAACATCGCCGATGCAATCGTCAACCTTGGCCACCGTCGATATGAAATCCGTCGTCTGTTGAAATAGCGATACAAAGGGGCAGGTAGGCCTACCCCTATCTTACTATCATTCATTTTGCCAAATAACGTTGCTCCTGCTGATATTAACCCACTACATCACCATTGATACAAGTAACTTCTAGGCCGTGATTTTATAATTATTCCTTGCAGCTGGATCTTTTTTTACACCGTTGCCCTTTTCCCTCTGCGCTCTGCACGAGGCAGCAGGTCAAATGGGTAATGTGCCCATTTTGACTCAACAATTGCCATTTTTCCATGATGTATGGGCTGCCAGCGGCGCTTCCTACCCCCCTCCCCCCCTCACCTACATTGGTGTAAGGTTCAGCGCCCTACCCAAGTAGTGTGACATTATCCCATGGTGTGATCGAGGTGTATCTGTCTTTCTCTCCTGCGTGTAGCCAATTTAGTGTGTATGGGCACAGGAAGGAATGCACTAAAAGGGGTTGTGCATGTACGGGTTCTCTGTTGTACGCTAGGAAGGGCATTACACTACTGTTCGAGTACATGTACTACGCGAAAGGCAACGAAGTAGTGGGCTAGAGTACTACTCGTACGGCAGGGGTACTGGTAGCGATATAACTCGTAGGCGCCCCCGCGCCTGCTTTCCCCCAATCCCGATTGAATAGCAGTTTATTGCAGATTAAATACTTGTAAATGGGACATGTGAAATTGAGCAGAAAGTGTACAAAATTAAGTATCAATATAATTGCCAATAAGAATAGCGCCATCACTGGTACTACTCATCAGAGCCACCGAGGGTTAGGATGATATTGGGATGAACTGCTCAAGTATCACGAACGGTGTGTTGATGAACGCTACATGGTAATATTGCAGACCTGTTAAGATATGGCGTTTGAATAAACAACTTTGCACTATTTATTATCTATCTACGCTTACTTAGATATGCATGGCTGCTAGTTGCATGGGGACTGAGGGTTAACTACATATTTAGACGTTCCAGGTCATGGGCGACGTTTATCGACATGGACCCTTTTACTTCAAGGTACTATGCCCCGGTTTGGGTATTGGCCCGGCTGCTCCGTCTCAATGACATGAATTGTGTTGGCCAATGCTGCAATTCGCCGCTCGAGGAGCTCCACGTCAGGAAAGTCCGAGGCAGGTGTAGGGCTGCTGGCACGGAAGCCCGGCGGCGGCCGCGCATTGCCCTTGAGGTTGCCGCCCACGTATTTGCCGTAGCAGCCGCCAGTGACGTGTTCGGTGTACCCGTGGTTCCCCGCCGCGAAGTCGATGTTGGCGTACTGCAGGCGCTGCAAGCTGCGGGCGCTGTGCCCCGCCATCGTTGGGCGCCGATTGGCATTTGGAGATGCGCTCGGTGGTGCGCCCGCTGCCTTGGACACTCCGTTGGCATGCCTGCGCGCAATGAAAACACATAAAACGCAATGAGCACACAGTCATGCATCATGCAGAGCCCCATCCACCTACGCATGCACCACCCAAAGTGCACGACTTGCGTCACTTACCCGAGTCGGCTTAAAATAGCAGTGTCGCTCAATGTTTGCATTGCCAGCGCTTTGAAGTACCAAAGTTTTTTTTTTTCCATTAATACCAGCAGCGAGTAGCGAGAACCAGTACCAGTACAGGTACCAGCAGTTCTAGAGGGAACTGCCCTTTTTGTAATTCACACCAGTACCAGAACTACCAGCAGCGAGTAGCGAGTACCAGTAAGGATTACCAGCAGCGAGCGTTCGCATTGCCAGCGCTTTGAAGTAGTCGCTAGCAGAGCTTTTTTTTTCCATTACCAGCAGCGAGTAGCGACTACCACTACCAGTACCTCCCAGCCCTGAGATCGTAATCGGGCGGCTGTGTAATTAAGGACGTAGGTGGGTGGGTGGGCGGGTGGGTGGGTTATAGTACTAAATAGTGCATGCCAGTAGATAAGCGCTTTAGTCATGCATCTATAGGCCCGATCCGCTGCACTATACGGGTACCCGTACGGCAATAAAGCTCACCGCCGAAAAATCGACGCTTCGAAAAAACGTGGCGGGTGTCCAGCTTGCTACACCTGATACAACATTATCACTGGGAAGGGAGGCATAAGCGGAGGAGAATGAGGAGCTGGGTGGGGCAGCGAATGGTAATATATCGGGGGAGTGCGGCAGGGCGTACCGGCTGGCGTCGGGCCGTGAGGGTGACGAGCTACGCGGCGACAGCGTGGGGATCTTGAGGCCCAGGCTGTGCGTGAGGTGGCTGGCAGACATGCGCGGCGAGCGAGACGCCACCGGCGGGCGCCGCACCGTCCAGTGCGCAGGACCCATCATCTGCGCCTCCAGCTGCTGGCTCCGCGTAAGCAGCGGACCCTTTATTTGCACCGCAGCAGCAGCACCCACCCGTCAGTGCTACTCAAGCAGCCCCACAGGAGCGAACCACTTCCGCCCGTACCTGCCAATTAGTGAGTCGATGGCATTCGTAGTTCACGCATGCATGCATAGCTTTAGCGCAAGTGCGATTCTGCCAGAATGGAACATCCCACAAAGATAAGGAACCGCATGGCGGGAAGGAGGGGGGTTAGGTGGAATGATGAAGGGTATTCAGGGGGCGGCACGACAATATATATCCATACAACAATACACATTGAGCTCCAGTGACACTATGAAATAGCTATTGTCATCGAAACGCGCTCCAACATTGTACTAAGATATGGATAGATGCAATATTTTTAGATGGCAATTCAGCACACAACATGTTTGTATCAACAGCTATATTTCGAAGATAAGATAATCTAGCAAAAAATAAATTAAACTCATGTTACAAGCCCCAAACCGCGAGAAACACGGTACTTTGAGTGTAATAAGCAAAACAATGTCGGCAAATAATGTCAAATTCAATTCAGTTTCAATGTCACAAGGTGGAGCGAGTACTGGGGATTGTTGTGATGGGTGCCAGATGGTGCAGGTGGCAATGTTCAAAAGGTTCGTGCTGGGGGGGGGGGGGGGGGGGGGCGCTGCACCTGCAGCGACTCGTACGGGACAGCCGCGGTGGAGCGGATATGGGCATTGTAGCCCGGCTGGCCGGAGGCGCCCCAGGCAGTGCCTGTCCGCACGGGCGAGTACTCGGCGTGCTTCCCCGCCAGCATGCGCCGCCGCAGCATTGAGTTCCGGATCTCCGAGCTGCGCTGCTCGCTGGGGAGGACACCGCCCTCAAAGGAGGGCGCGGCGCCGCCTGCGGGGGACAGGCGGCCGGTCCGTGCCACACGCTCAGCGCCTGGGCTAGCTTTGTATCGATTTGCTCTGCAGCAGGTGGATTGGTGTCATGCGGTTAATATGGAATAACACGCCAATGCTCCCAACAACCATTGGCATCTCTGACCGCAGATTGTGCTCAAAATCATCTGCAATGGTTGTTGCAGCGCAACTACGAGTGCCGACGCACCTGTAAAAACCCTCATTTTAACCCTCAAATTGTGCTTGCATGCACAACCCTATAAAGGCGTTCACCATAGTTCCGCTATACATAACCATAGTTCCGCCATAGTTCACCTACACTTATCCTCTGACAGGCAGGGCAAGGCTCGCATTCGCAGTGCTGTTATTGCCGCGTCGGCACCCTAGTCTCATATCCAGCGCAAGCCCATTGCAAACTCTTTAACCGGTACTCTGATGGGTTCCAAACACTGCGGGTACTGAATCCATGCGTACAGGAATATATGGATAGCTGTTGCGGATATTACATTACGACACCTCAACTGATTAAACCCCTGAAATTGAATTTTTGGGGCCAAAACGAAGTCTGTGCTCTGCCGGCTGCCTCTGGGCATGTACGCGAACTCTGCAGATTCCAGCTTAATCCCTGCCGTTTGCCTTGCTACGGGAACAGTGCTACGGGACCTTTGACAGCATGAATATTGCAATATAATGGTATTATGTAATTGTGCTCCTAGTTTGTCCCTTGTCAGTCCGGGATATTCCTTAGCAAGAGCACAAAGGGGCCAGGCCTCCCATGCGTCAGTGCTGTGCAGCCTTTCATACCCGCGCAATATATACTCGTAGCCCTCGTCTGCCGGCACCCTGCCGGCCGGGCCCGGCGCTGCGGGGATATGTGACAATATGTACTAACACCAAGAGGATCTGGATTTTTGGGACGCTGGGTATAGGTACATAACGTGTTCATTGCATATCTGCATCTACTATATCGATTCCGGGATTTGGGAACCCGTATCCATTGTTGCGTACGAGTAGTTCCGACGTAGCCGTAGTAGCAAATCAACACGCAGTAGGTAGCGACTACGGTACCCTATAGCTGCTCGTTCAAATCGATTAAGCATTGCAGCATAACTGATGCAGTATCCGAATGTCGGATATCATGCAAAGACTTCTACAAATTCATTTACTAGTAGTCTGTACGAGTACACGGGGGTGGCTGCACATCTCCGCGCTAGTTGACGTTGATAGTATGACCATTAGACGTGCCTATATCACGTGACTGATGGCAGCTCCGTCTGATGGAACTAAAATATGGTAGAGCCCGCGATATATATGCTTCTAGGTCTGACATGGGGACGCTGTGATAATAATAGTGTCGGCGTGAATAGAGTGGACAGTTCTTACGCATGCAGGGGCTGGTACGCGGCCTAGCCACGCAACATATCAGACTGCTAGTGCCATCACTACATAGCAGAGCCTCGCTGGACGTCCCTGGCAGTGCCGTTATAGAGAAATCAACGACGGCATGGCTGTGTGTGTGTGTGTATGTGTGTGTGTGTGTGTGTGTGTGTGTGTGTGTGTGTTGGTGGTAGTGGAGGTCGTGGGGGTGGGGTGAGGCAGCAGGCAGTCTGCACCTTGAGACCAGGGGCGGGCCAGGTCGTCTGTGCGCCGGGTAGGGGACCCCGGGCGCGGCGGCCGGGCGTCGTAGGTGGCAGCAGGCGCGGTGTTGGGGCGCGCCATGTCGAGGGAGGTGCTCAGGCTCAGCTTGCGGCCGCGCACGGCGCCGGGGCCTGAGCTGTGAACCATCACTGGCGGCGCCCATGACCCCGCTGCCATGCTGGCTGGAGCGTTGGCCAGGCTGCCGGCAAGGAGGGGGGGGGGGGGGGGGGGGGGCGCACAATCAGGGGCAGTAACAAGAGGGCAGCAGGAAGAAAATGATTAATTCCTATAAATGCTTTGCTGTCACTTGCGCTGTCGTTTGCGCCGCTGTCATGCAATTTCTCACTGAGGACTTTTCAGATTTCAGTCCTCTTATCTATTGATATGCGGGTGCTACCAAAATTCTTATTATATGCCTAAATTGGGGTTGCTTACAACCTATAAGAACTCTTGCTATAGTTTCGCTAAAGTTTCCTTCACGTTCGACCTCTGGCAGGCGGAGGGGCGGGTTCTTATTTGAAGTGTTGTTGTTACCGAGTCGGCACCCGTAAACAACGAGTAAACTCTTCATTGCCATGATGAGCAGCTGCATGACTGCCAGCACCAAGCTTAAACCATGGATATGCTTCATTTTGTATACATGCCATATGGTCTAGTGGCTGGTGGCGGCTAGGACCCTTGTTTCGGGTGTGTAGTCATTGTGCCGGTAGTTGAAGCATGGCAGGAAACATACACAACAACGGACCAATGGCAGCTCCATAGCTGTATAACTACTGATCACGCAATACTTGCAGTACACAGATGATACACGCAGGGAGTAGTCGCCAATTGTTACCGATAAGTCCGCAGCCGTTGCGACCCAGGAGTGAACCACCCAACACTGAACTGCTATAGGTCACACCGGTAAGTGCTTTGGCCTTTTGGTTGGCACCTTTTTGGTTCTTGTTTGCCAATAGGGGGGCATAATCAGCAGCGTTAGCAGTATTAGCAAAGATTGTCGCTGGAGACGGCCATCCCTACCTCGCCCGCAAGTCACTCTCTCGCTCTGCGTGGCGGTCCATGATGTCGACCGGCAGCTCGCTGTCCATCCTCCACTGAAGTAGCTCCTCCGCCCCCCGCGTACTCTCAACCTCCACCGACCCGCGCACGCAGAAGTTTAGCGCCCATGACGCCTCCTGGATGGAGTCGTTCAGCGTGTCCGTTACGCTGCCTGCGGCAACCTTCACCTCGCCCTTCGCCACGCTGCTCCGCACCCCACCTAAGGATCGCAGCGACACAGCATAACGCAGCGCCTGCTTGTCAGCGGAGCCCCACGCCACTGTATCAAAATAGGACCACAGGATAACGAAGCTCCGAAACTAATGCAATGAACAACTGTCTGCATGCTGCGCACTGCAATCACGCTTCCAGACTCTGGGTTGCGCATAAATTATTGTGTTAGCACCCGAGTAACGATGGACAAAGAGTGAAACACTACAAATCACTTGACGCGCAATATTTAATGATTGTTCAATATTTTTGGGATATAATAACCTATACTGAATGGTGCGGGCAACCTATAGCACCATAGCAATATGTATTGCGCTATGTATTGTATTACATTGTATCTCTGAATTGTATGTATTGCGGTATGTATTGCATTGAACGCGCACTCGAGCAAGCTAGCGCTTATCCATCATCTAGTGCTACTGCTGCTGTGGATGGCCATGAGACCGGCCCGAATAATCGCGGATGGTATATTAAGAGTATGCATTGAAGTGCTGACCTCTCTCTTTTTCTAAACTTTACAAGTTACTACTGATTGGCTTCGGAGCGTATGCCCTCGGTTCCCGCGCCACAGGGTTTTCGCCTCACCTCCTGGTAGGACGGGGCCCGCGGTAGCAGGTCGGCGTGTGAACTGCCCGCGCTTTACTGGCGCCCTCGCCGACCTCGGTGGTGCCGGACCCTTTCGCCTGGTGCCCCCCGCCGCGGCCGGCAGCGCATGCGACACGGTCGGCGCTCCAGAGGCGCTGCGCGCATTGGTCTGCTTCACCTGGCTGGCCTCCAGCTCCTCTGCCCAGCGTGACAGGTGCATGGTGGTCCGCATCGCCGTCTCAGCGTTGCGCTGCGCGGTGCTCGTGATGTCTAGCCGCCCCGATGTCTTGACGCCCGTGCCGGCGCCCGCCTTCACTGTGTTGGCGCCGCCGTCGCCGCTGCGCGAGGACCTCGCGCTTTGGATGGCCCTTGAGCGTGTGCGAGACGCAAGGATCGGGTTGTCGCGGCCCGCAGCCTGCGCCAGATGCCAGTTGGCCTGCATAATCTCCGCCTGCTTGGCGCGCCACCGGCTTCGCAGATCGGCGGCGCGCATAAGGTTCGATATGCCGCGGCTGCCGAGGTGGTGCACGGCGTCGGGGCGAAGCCACAGCACGGTGGCATGGCCGCTGGCGATGACGGTACAGCTATGCACGCCATCCGGGAGGCAGTCCTCGCCAAAGAAGTCGCGAGGGCCGAGCTCGGCCACCTGTCAGGCATGGCCATTTAATAGGTATCCACCCTCTGACGACTATATTGGAGGGCGGTCTGCGATGATATTACACTGTTTCAGATAATTAAAAACATATCGGAGCAGCCGACACAGAGAGGACGAGTCATTGATAGGCGACCATGTGGACTTGCACGACACATCACGGACACATCAAGATAACAAAAATGAAATTTCGGAACGAGATCTCAACACAGCGTTATTATCAATTCAAATCATTGCATGGCATGCGCGCTGGCGGCATCCGATATAATTTGGGCATTCTCGGCTATTGATAGGGCCGCCCACCTGCACCAGCTTGGTCTTCACGTATGCAAGCGAGAGTTTGCCGTCGGCGCTATTGTTGGGGTCTTTCGCCGGCGGGTTGGCTTCGCCCTTGCTGCCCTCGCCCTTGCCGCTCTTAGGACGCCGCGCCGACGGGCTCGGCGACAGCGCGCGCGGTGTCGACGCAGTGGCGTCGTCGTCCTCCTTCGCTGCGGTCTGCGTATTGGGCTGTGGCAGCCCGAAGACGTAGCCCTTGGGCAGCGTGCTGGTCGACTTGGCCGACGCTTTCTCTGGCGGCATGCGCTGCTTATATACCTTGACATGGCCCTCTTGAATGATGAAAATCCCCGCCGCAGGCGCGCCCTGCATGAAAAAGCAATATCCGCTGTTTTGCTCGCACGCCACCAGCTCAAAGTTGACCGCCTGCAGGCTGCGGCCGGTCACGCCTTCCATGACGGGGCACTGCTTCAGGAAGTGCAGCCCCTGCCGCACCTCCTCCTCGCGCACCTGAGACCAGCCGAGAACAGCCCGCCGCCCGTCAGCGACAGCTCATTTTGGGCCATAGTTCACGCGCCTCTCGAACACGCAAACCCCATGCGGCAGGCCTATGGTCAGGTTAACATTGCTGCGTCGGCACCGAGCTGTTCGATCCATTGCACGTTATTCCACTGTGTGGCAGCTACATTCTCGGTTTTGGTTTACATTTCACACGCGTGAATCTACCAACTTTAAAAAGTAGGCACAAGTCATCGCTGTAAAGAATCACTCCCAGCGACGCATGAGTAGACCGGTGGGACGACGCGAAAACGAAATTTTCCAATTTTCGATTTAGCCATTCTGCCTTACAAGGTTTATCATACACACATAAAAGGTCATGGAATTGGGCTTCAGAGTTATGGAATCGGGCTGGTTAGTGTGCGATGACTGTTGACAGTATGGCGTCGGAGGACACACACTGTGTGGAACTTACACGCCACCCCTTGTTGCATCATGCACCTCATGTACCCACACAAAACTTGTTCTAATAGCTCAATTCACATGTATATTAGGTTTCAGACCCGTATCTTGTCGATATAGTATTTGATGGTCTAGAAAAAGATGAATTCTGCAATTCCAATAGATAATACAGACAATGTGTCTTCAAACACCTTAAAGTTAATGCATGAGAAGTGTCGCAAACACTAATGGACCTGAAAATCGTGGAAGAGGCAGGTCAATATGCAGATATCACATAGGTGAAAGGGCATCAGAAACACATACATGCATGCCATGATTACACGGATATAATGAATATAAGAAACGTGTTCTGGCAACGTGTCACACACATCTTGTTCACGAGGAAAAACTTGGAAACCACTGATAACTCATGGCATGTGGCCCAACACTTAATGATATATCATTTTGTTCTGTCAATTGGGTGTGAGATAGCTTGGATGAGAGATGAGCACAGCGCATGTCTAGACCAAATGATACCTGGGTACATTGCCAAATAGTACTATCATAGTAAATGTACACGGAGGCAAAAACTGAAGTTGCAGCCGATTGCGCTCGGCAAGTCAACCCGGTTAGTGTTGGGCGGTGTTGGGCAGGGTGTAGGCAAGGTAAAAAACGTGGTGGGAGGCGCGCAAAGTGCCTCTAGTGGCCAAGGGGGTGAGTTTGGTGACCCCACAATGACCCGTATCGCGAAGATATGGCCGTCGGCGTGATGGGTATGCAAAAATGATTTCGAGAATCTCGTATTGCGCACGCGGGAAGGTACCACAGGATAGTAGTTATTCTCATTGTGATGTCGAATAATCGAAGTGTCCAATAAACCGCGGCGAGACGTCTCCAGTTATTCGGGCGGCGACAACAGCGGCAAAGACAACGCTGAGTAGAGCGAATTTACGACCGGTGATACAGGAAGGGAGCGTTGGGGGGTTAGGTGGGGGTGGGTGGGTGGGGGGGGGGGGGGGGGGGTTCGACAGGCGCACCCCGGCAATGGTCTGCTGATAGACCTCGCGGTTGACGGTGACGAGGAACACAGGCTCGGCAGCGCGCACGCTGCGGCGATGCTTCCCCTCCTTCTCCAGCATGGCGATCTCGCCAAATGTGTCGCCCACGATCAACGAGTCCACAATCTCGCCGAGGCGGTCCTCCACCTGCACCGGATCCTCTGTGTCCGGCTGCACTTGCTCTATCAGCGTGCTGTCCTGAAACAGCAGTGCCGCCATGTTGTGCGCCTTGAGCACGCTCTCCGCGGTCACGTCGTTGTGCATGCTCCTCGCCGAAACCCTGATCTTAGTTGTCGTCTTGTTGCTCGAGATCTTGCTCCGCCGGTTTCGGATGGCGGCGGAGACCGCGTTCGCCTTCTCGCTGATGCTCTGCCGTGCACCTCCAGCATATGGCGTGGTGGGCGTGGTGGGCGTGGTGGGCGCATTGCCATCAGACTGCTTAGCAGTGCCCACCAGCCCCAGCTCCTCCTCCAGGTTGTGCTTCTCATGCAGGTTGCAGCGCCCCTGTTGCATGCAGCCGCCCACAGAACCTTAGCCAGCACGGCAAAGCACTCGTTGGTTTTGACTGCTCGGCTTGTTACAACAATGCCCGACCGCGCGGCGCAAGGCGGCAAAACAACGGCGGAAAGCGGTCCGGACGCGATGACGCTGGCGAGGTTTGCAGCAAGTTGCAAAGCCCCTGCAAATAGCCGCATGCTACATGTGGGAGGGGGGTGGCTTGCCTTGAGGACGATATACATGACATCGCCGGGGCGCCCTTGCCGCACGATGACACTTCCGGTGGGAAAGTCCTCCACGCTTACATTGCGCACAATCTTCTCCAGCACCTGAAGCCGAGTTTAACAATATCTAATTCAGAAAAATGACAAGCTGGGTCTGAAGACGTGCTAAACATGGTGCAGCGAACATACGGGCACCAATGCAGCAATAATAACACTGGCACGTACACGTTGCTCTTCATGTCAGAGGTCGAATGTAGACAAAACTGTAGAATAACTCTAGCGAATGTTCTTATAAGTTACATGCAAGCCCGGTGTTAGGCTTACCATAAGGGCTCCCATAGGTTTGGCGGCAATCATACACCACCCAAGTATATATATTGTCGACAATACACTTTTTACAGATGGCGGTATGAATCTCGATGCACATGGTACAGTTATCGGTAATGTATTGGATGAGCATGCGTTTGACCCGTGCCCAAGCGCCAACAAGGTCAGATCCAATTGGCGAGACGTGAGGCCGGCCGCACCTTTGGCTCAATCCCCTGAAAAACAGGGAGCGGATTGAGGAGCAGCGCCAGCTTGGCGATCTCCGTGGCGGGCCGCTGGTGGGGGTCCAGGCTGAGCATTCCCTTGAAGTGGGACGGTCGAAAGCCTGCGAACTCTGCATGTGCCGCACGCAAGCCGGGGTGAGCGTATGTATGGGTGCTGCGCCGGGCTTCAATGGCAGGAGGCACGCCCAAATATGAGGCGGTGATTGCCCGCATGTGACAAGGTACTCGTTGACGGAGGGGAGGGGGGGATTACTCGGCTGCTGGTCCATGATGAGGTTGAACAGGTGGCTATCAATAACCATCACCTCCGCCGGCTGCAAGGCCATCACGCTGCACGCCCGCGACTTTGTCACCTGTGGCGTGCACCGACGACGATGGTGAGCTCCGCCCGGCAGTACACGGAGGAGGAGCGCGATAGCATGCAGTCAGATCGGCCACAGGGGTGACCGTGCTCTCGAAGGCTGAGCAGGGCCGTGGGTTATCAACTGCTAAATTGATTAACACCTCTACAAGTCGGAAGGCTATCAACGTCGTATTGCGCCGGGATGCATTCATCACGTCCTGGCATACGGGTGCTGACGCACGTACTAGAACCCTTCTTGCATATATCTCAAATTGGGGCGTGCACGCAAACTATGAGAACCTTCTCTACAGTTTAGTCTGCGTTTGCCTTCTGGAAGGCAGGCCGGGTTCTCATGTGTGGTGTTGTTACAACCGCGTCAGCACCCATATTATATATAAAATGGGACTTCGATGCCGTCAGAGTTCTCATACTGAGATTGATAGGCGCGCCCGACACTGTATCGCCCACCTCAACTACCAGTGCCACTGCAGAGTTGCAAACGTGCAGGTTGGACGGGTGCATGCATTGTTCGAGCGCTCACGTGCAGCATGTTGGAAAGGCCGACATAATCGCCGCAGCGCATGATGCCCATGACACGCCCATTGGCTGCGTCGATGTTCTGCAGCTGCACTGTATCACCCTCCTCCATGTCAGACTGCTCGTCCACGATGCTCAGAATCTGGTAGTCGCCCAGCAGCTGCGCGCGCGTGTGGTGCTCCGGCGTTGCTGGCAGGCATGTCCTCCGGCGGCTGTTAACGGCGGCGGACAATAGTGAAAAGTTGAGGCAGGACACCCTATTGTGACATTGGGTTCACGAGTGGAAAAAACGAATTGTTTGGCACCACAGAGTGGAGGCTTCCGTGCTATGTTGGTGATGCTTTCTGACACGGGTGCCGCCGCCCCTATAAGATCCCTTATCATACACCTCAATAGGCGTTGTATGCAACGGATCAGAACATTCGCTATGGGTGAGCTACAATTTCGTATGCATTTTACCTCTGACAGGCAGGGCGGGTTTCTCATCAGTCGCAGTTTTGTTATTACCGCGTTGACACCCGTATATTTCCGGATAACTGCGAGTTGTCTCTCGTCGGGGGAAGGGAGGTATTACAATAGTTTATACAGCGATCCCATAATGTGGTTTTGGTTAGACGTGTGTCCGTATCAAGTTCAGAGCGAGTGCGCACGACATTGAGACCTGAAAATGCGATGCAGGAGGGCAGGGGCGGGACAAGGCGGCGCATACGTTGGGCTGGGTGAGCGCGGTTGGCCGTGCATCAGCGTGTTCACCATCCCCTGCATCATCCCACCTGGAGGGCACAAGCACCACGATCTCAGCTGCTTGCGGGCGCGGAAAGCACATCGTGAAAGTATCAGCATGAGGCTTCCGGAACGCGGCGCAGAGGGCGAGCTCACCCAGGCCGCCTGCCAGCGGCGAGCGTAGCGGTGTGTTGGGAGGCACCCGTCTGCGAGTGCATGCACACGCCATGAGCATCCGCGACAGTACACCATCTTGAGACGGGCCGGGTGCAGTCAGTAACGCACCGGCATGCATGGTACCATGGGTGGTCTGCATTCTACCTGACGCTACCTGTAGCGGCTGACATTGCTGTCATTTCGGGATACACAGTAAAACGTGTAAAATATAAAGTATCGATACGGGTAGCGCAGGTCGGTCGGTATGTATGTAGCTGTTGCTGGTGCTGATGCCCCCTTATGATCGGGTGCGTCCAGAATGCCGGCAATGGGCGTCCAGAGTCTCGCCATCGGGCCACCGGGATCACCGAGGGTCGTTCCCTACCCCTCACACACACCGCGCTGTTGGCAGTTAGGCGCTACCCCATCATGCACAGCCACGGGATGACGCCCTTGAAAACGAGTGCCGGCGCAGCGCCCCGCCGCTCGTTGGTGTCACCGAAGGCACCCTGAACTTTCCGTGAAATCGCCGCGTAAATCCTGATCACCCCTATTCGTGCAAACTGCAGTAGGGGCTGGATCGGAACCGGAATCCATTTGACAAGTTTTGTAATAACTCTTGAACTGTGGCCCGAAGGTGGCACAGGGATCCGGAGTGGACCAAGTTGAAAGGAACACACCAATAGGCTGGCATAAACTCTCCGTTGGGGGCCACTGTGGGCAGATGGGTTACCCCCCCCCCCCCCCCCCCCGGCAGTACAACCACCCCGTGTTGCCCCTGGGACGCCGTGTCCACTGGCAACCCATATGCCTACAGGCTGGACGAAGTCACATCCGGCCAGTTCAGCGACCCTAAGAACAGTGTCGTGGAGATGATTTGCTTTGACGGCATAAATACTTCCAGGTTGGCGCTGCGGGCGGGCCCTGTCACAGTTGCCCACCTGGCGCCTCCCAGCGGGCTTGGCGTGGTGGTGCCCGCGGCGTCCTGCGGTGCGTCGGGCCACTTGAGCTGCTCCGTGATCACCGACAGCTTGCCGCGCATGAGCTTCAGGCCCTTCCGTGGCTGGGGGCTCTTGGGGCTGGCGGGTGGTGCCGCCTGCGTGCGGGGAAGCCACGCGATAACACACTCCAATGAGGCATGCCACGACGCCGACGCACTACCCGCACCCCACACGTGCTGCGCGCATGATTGGAGCCTGGCGGGACGTCCACGCGCTGCATTCCTTCCTGTGACCCTCAAAGACACTAATTACGGGCGCCGGCGCGATAATAACAGCACTGCAAGTAAGGACCCACCCAGCCTGCCAGAGGTCAAATGCATAACTTTCTTAGTAGCAGAACTACAGCGAGTGTTCTTATAGGTGGCATGCAAGCCCGATGTGAAGCCTTTGAAAAGGGCTTGTGCAGGGGCATCGGTACCCGTAATGAGAGATAGAAATGCTTCAGGAGGCCACCCGCACCTGCAGGCTCCTGGCAGCGCCCGCCAGGGTCCCGGCGGTTCTTCTGTTTGGCGACACTGGCCCCTGGCAAAACAGTGGGCAGCCGGGGAAGGAGGGGAAGGGAGGGAGGGGGCATTGCACGGGAGGTGGGCGCGCTCAGCGTTGACGTACTGGTGGACCAGCAACGTGTGCTCATGGGGCCGAGGCTGGGGGTGCTGCTGGGGGGAGGATCATGCCTGCCAGTTTGGTCTCAGGGCGCGACATGCTCACGCGGCTTCCAACTACGCTTTGGGTTGACTATGTATCATGATATTAACCCCCCGCCCTCACCACCCCTCCTAGCCCTCTCCCCCTGCGAAGGGAGACAAGCTACAATTATCTGAAATGCCGACGCCCCTCTCAGAGCCCTTATTATGAGCCTCAAATTGGGCTTGCATGCAACTTTTAAGAACACTCTCTAAGGTTCTGCTATAGTTTTGTCTGCATCAGATCTCTGACAGACAGGGCGGGTTCTGATTTGCAATGTTTTCATTACCGCGTCGGCACCCGTATCAGATTATGTCACGAGTGTTCGGAGAAAATCTCTGACATGATGGTTAAGAGCAGTTGATCACTTTTGTGACCCACCAACCCGATGACATGTGGCGGTACTGCTGACGAATCACAGCGTTCCAGATGCTAGCGCTATCATGGACCTGGAGCGGCGGGGTGAGGAGGTGTGAGTGAGGTCGCGGGCGCAGCTCACCGCGTCGGATAAGCTGCTCCCAGAGCGCTCCGCCGCCAGGTTTTCCTGCTGCAGCGTGTTGGAGCGGCTGAGGAGGCGCGGCGACGCGGTCTGGGAGGAGCTGCCCGGCCGCGGGCTGGCGGCGCGCGACGGCACCACGGCCTCGGGTTATCGTCCTCAAAGCGCTGGAACACCGCCCCAGCGCCTGCGAGGATGCAGAACATTGCATTTTGCGCCTTCCCGGCGTCCTCCCCCTGCCGCACCAGCCACTCCCCCGCTTTGACGCGCCGTGTGTGCAGGTGCCGGCAAAACTCCAGCACCACGGGCATCTGGAACTGCGAGAAGAAGGGCTGCTTCTTCACGCACCACTTGGCCAGGTCGGTGATGTCCGCTGGCGTGCGGTCAAAGTACCTGACCGTGCGAGGACAGGATGGCCAGGACGAGGGGGGCAGGGTGAGACGGGGAAGGCGGGGGAGGGGACAGATGCATCAGGCGCTCATGACCCTTCACGGTGTTCCTTCACCACTGCGGCATATTTGCTTGTCATCTGTGAGTTCAGCAAATGTCCCTTCCTGGAGGCGAACTGCATGGGCCATGGTATTGGTGACCGCTATGTGTGTGTGTGGGGGGGGGGGGGGTTAGAGAGAGAGAGAGAGAGAGAGAGAGAGGGGGGGGGGGGGGGAGAGAAAAAGGCGGAGGCGTGAACGCGGCGGCGGGGGGGGGCGCGGGGGGGGGGCATAGATTGCTTCACGCACTTTTTGTTGATTATGTCCAAGGCGTGGCTGTCCGAGACGATACCCTGCGAGCCCGAGAGCTGAGAGATCATGGCGCAAAACTCGTGGAAGTCGATGGAGCCGCTGTTGTCTTCATCCGCCTGGCGTCACGCACAAGGAGAAGGGATGGGGATGGGGGGGGGGGGGGGGAGGGGGGTTCAGACGTGGCAACTGGGCGGGCGGCATGACGGGCATTGCATGTTTGGAGTAAAGAATTGTAGGAACCGAGGGAGCGTAGCGCCACTCACGTCCTTGAACATCCTGCGGACATCGCCGGGTGAGATGTCACCCATGCCCAGCATCCTGCAAGGCAGCGCAAGCAGGTGCACCACATCAGCTATCACCGCATCCACTGATGCCGTCGATGACCTGTGCTTGATTTGTGGGGTGATGTCCTGCGGTGCGGTGCGGGCGCCGCAGCACGGAGGAAGTGGAGGACGGAACGAAGTTGGGTGAGGAGGAGTCTCACTTGAGCACAGACAGCATCTCCTGTAGGTCGATGCTGCCGCCGCCGTCCTCGTCAAAGGTATGGAACACCATATGGAGGGATTCCACCTCGCCCTTGCTGAGGTGGAATTCCTCCATCAGCTTCTGCGAGCGTGGTGATAGGTTCGAAGCGGCGCTGTCAACCGAGCCTTCCACTCGGAAGCTCAGCAGAGCGTCCGCACCATCCGCGCTGGGTCCGGGAAGATCTGCCCCCACAGCCCCGTCCGATACGTCTATGCGAAGCGTCGGCAGGCGGCTCAGCATCGCCTGATCAGCCTTGGCTCCATCTGCAAGGGGGTCGTCATCCTTTCCCCCTGGTGGCATTGACTGGTTTGACAGGTCCCTCAGCAACGCCATTCTCCTTCCGGACACTCTCCTCCTGCGCCGCATCAGGAATCTCCTCTCCAAGCAGGGCCTCGGTCGGGTGCTCAGGGACAGGCACCCCAGCCGCAGACTCCTGATCAACTGAATTTTCCTCCGTCCGGTCCTCTGCTCGCTTCGTTTCCACTTTCCGCCGATGGCTCCATCGCCGCGTCAGGTCCACCGCCTGCTTCCTGTCCACGCTGCGGGTTACTTCCGAGCTCATCCGCCTCCGGCTGGTGTTTCTCCTCCTCCGCGTCTCCGACCAGCCCTCCCACCTCCTCACTGTTTCCCGCAGCAGGTGCCTCCTGCCCATCTGCGATTACAGTCCCTTCCGGTGCATTGACCTCCCCAGAGGTCGCCTCCAGATGCTCCGCGACTCGCTCGGTCGGCGGCTCGTCCACCCCGGCATGATGGCGGTCGACAGGCTCGGCGAGCCCCGAATTGGCCGGCATGCCCGCCTCAGCCCTGCTGCCGGAGTTACCTTCAGTTTCGTCGGCCGGAACTCCATCTTCCTGTGGCTGTGGCATACCAACTGGGGCCCGTGCTGCGGCCACGGCGACGACAGTGTCCTGGCCCCTCTCCCCGTCAAGGCGTACGTCCGGCTGCTGCTGCTCGAGTTCGGCAACCCCCGAAAAGGCCGACGAGCCCGCCTCAGCCGGGCGGCTGGAGTCCTCCTCAGCTTCCTGGACTGGGTCTCCCTCTCCCTGCGACTGGGAAATATCAAATGGCTCCTGTGCCGCAGGTACAGCGACAACAGCGCCCAGGCTGGGCTCCTCGGCCGGGCTTACGCCCGGCTGCTTGTCGTCGAGCACGGCAAGCTCCGAAAAGGCCGGAGTGCCGATTTCGGCCGAGCCGCTGGAAGCACCCTCAGCTTCGTCAGCCGGGACTCCATCTCCCTGCCGCAGCGACAATTTGACTAGCGCCTCCGCCGCGGCTGGGGCGACGTCAGCGTCCAGGCTGGCATCCTCGACTAGGCGTGCGTCCGGGCCCAGCCCATCGCCCAAACTGACCACACTAACCAGCTCGGGGAAAACCTCACTGCCGCGCTCCGCCTCGCTCGCCTCGGACTCCATCGCCAGAGCTGGGCAGTCAAGTGGGCTTCAGTGAAGGGTATCCAGCTATGGCTGCTGAATGAATGGGCCTCTCCTTACTTCAGCAGGGTACAAGCGAAGATCTATGCTAGGGACTGCCGCTGCTGTCGCAGGCGTGGTGTCTTGAAGGAGGTTATGTCAGCGGCATGTGGCATGCCCCTCCCCCCCCCCCCGCCGCCAGCTTCCCTCCCCCCCCCCCCGCCCCCTCCGCCCCCGTTTGTGGCGGGAAGCGCGCGCCCCGGCCGGCGCGCGCGGTGAACGCGCCCCTCACGACCGCGGTTGCTTTTTTTTTCCCCGCCCCCGGGACAGGACTGGCACCAGTGAAACCCTTGCAGCGTCCCTACGACGGACGTCAGGCAGCGATCCAGTTACGGAAAGCCCTGGGTAGGCGACGCTCCGTTATAGTCATCAAGCAATTTGCCGAAGCATTCTGCAAGACTAGTTAGAGGCCAGTGTTGGAATTTCCATCACTGTTGGATCACCGTCTAAAACACTGCCGTGAAAATACCCGGCACTGACCACGAAACGTCCGCCCTACCCGTTTGGGGCGTCGGCCCATTCGAGAGATGCGAGTTGCCCCAACCCGCGGAGCAATGCATTTCGGGAGTGCAATGCATGTGCAACAAAAAAAGCAATGTGAGGGAGGGCCCGACGCCATAACTGGAAAATTTCCCATTCCCAGTAAAATTCAACGCGCCGTGAAGGGAGGGGGGGACTCCGCCCAAAGTAAAGGCAGTTAAGTCCTTAGGTGTTGACGAAATAAGGCAATAACCTGACCACGAATAAAATCCCTGAACTCCGGAACTAACAATCCATAATTATGACGGTGATACCCCGACCGCGGGCACTCCACAACCAACATATGTTCGATAGTCTCAGATTCATCACCGCCACATGCAGGGCAGTGTTCAAGGAACCGCTCAGGCATGGCATGACACCGGCCCAATCAGCGGGCAGCGGGAAATACTCGGGTGGGTAATTGTATCATAATGTGCAGCCCGGCCCGGGGGGACACCCATACCGTACTGTGGCAACGGGTTTGACGCATTAGACGCCTGGACATATATAACTACGTTTTAGTGCGTGCTAACGATGCCGACGATTTGTAACGCGCCCACACCGATGCCTTTACTACTTTAGGGGCATCGCGCGCGGGTAGTGACCTCCACTCAAGTGAAAGGTGCGCCCCCTCAGCTAGCCCTACGTTCGCCCTAGCTAGTCGATCTAGCCACCGCATACAGTCCCCGACGTCCACGTGTTAGGGCGCGCCCGACTTGGCCAATCTACTAAATGGGTTATACATGTATTCAAGTCGGATGCTTTATTGAACGCCCGAGCCCGTGCCGCAGCGGCCGTAGCCTCTATGGGCGCAATATCCAATTCCCGCATCATCGGTGCAATGGCCACCCTAGGGTAGTTTTTACCCACCCCAATGAGGCACCGCATGCACTTATTGAGTACAGTTTGTAACTTATTTGCGCCGCTAGCTCTATCCATGCCCCATGCTTAATTCACACCCGTAAGTTAAAACCGGCAGTACACAGATTTAAAAGACAGACACACGCACATTAAAAGGAATTATGTCCCGTCCACCGGCTAATCCCGAATCTAGCGCCTCGGTTGCCCCGAGGCACCCGTAAGTTAAAACCGGCAGTACACAGATTTTAAAGACAGACACACGCACATTAATAGGAAGTATGTCCCGTCCACCGGCTAATCCCGGATCTAGCGCCGCGGTTGCTAGTAGCGTAAGAGGCACGCGGGCAGTACTAGTACTAGTGCTAGTACTAGTACGAGCAGTACAATAGCCGTGATATTTAATATGTATGTATGTATATGTAGGTATGTACATATATATAGCCGTGTCGTTTTATTTATTAGACTCCATATTTATGACTTATCTATATACATATATATATGTGACTACATACATATGTATGTATGTATGTATGTATGTAAATATAATGCTGATATGATACATGCTTGCAGCATTGCGCTACTGGTGCATATTGATATATATGTACAATACTGCATCCAGTACGCACTCGTGATTTTCACGGTACCAGTACTACTATTAATAGCGGCAGTGTAAGTACAACATCAGCAGCAACTTCAATATAAATCGGCCCAAAGTGAAGCAGCTGTCAGCGGGAACGCGGCGGTGAGATCCAGACAGTAGATATCTTACAAGCAGTTCCTGATGATATATTATTCAGGAATGTAAATCTACACACCTCAGGGGGGAGGGGGTTGCAGCTATTGTGCTTACGTGTATGAAACGTCGGATTGATAACTAGTCGCCAATGACCACTTTTTGAAGGGGCGCACCTGCGATTTCTTTCTCTCTCTTTCTCCCCCCCTCTCTCTCTCCCATTCATGGTTTGCGCATTTCTTCACTCGCAGCTACAGCACAACGCAGTGCGCATCAAACACGTGCCACTTCAAACAGTGTGCAAGTCCAAAACCCGTGTCAAACTATTTGCGGGCCTCTCATGCTTGTGCAAGCCTCCCTGATCTGACACCCTCCTCAGGGCGACTCTCATGGCTGGCGGTCACAAAGGTTCGGTCTGTCTAGGACGACAGGTTCGCAGTTGCCAAGCTGCCAGACGGCAGCCACGCCTTCTTTCTGCATTGCCTGCCGCGAGGGTCACCCCATCGGGCGCTGCTCTCCATAGCCTTCCGCCTCCGCTGCTACGCCCTCGTAATGCCGGAGTCCGCCCTCCCAGATCTCAAACTTGAGTGCTTTCCCAGGGGCCTGCGCGTATCCAGCAGCCAGCCTGATTAGTACCTGGGATGTATGTGAGTGAGCGTGGCGCCACCCCCATCCCATTTTACAGAAGCCATGTCCAGTCGTACGGGTGTAGAGTTTGGTAATCTAGCCACATCCAGTACCTAAACAAGAAAAAAAATGTTCCGGAAAATATAGTTGCTGTAGTATTTCGTAGAACATCTATGCAAATAATGAGCTTGTTCCACTCCTGAGCCGACAATTAAATTTCTGTCACATCGCGTGGCCCCCGCGATAGCTGCTTGCGATTTATTCATAGGTAGACGTGAGAGGTTACAATGGGTACAATAGTGAAAAAAATGGGTTGGTATAAGAAATTATATTTATTGACGCAGGCAGTATCTCCTACTTTCCCAAAGAAGGGCATATATGTTGTGGCCGGGTAGCGTATCAAGCTTTGCTCCGGAAGACGAGTGCATGAACATCACAGCCACGCAACAGCAATCGCCATGGTTTCGGAACATTTCGTGTGGATTGGACGCAGCGCGTCGATGCAGTAATACATCAGTGACTACAACAATAACTGTGTCATCCGTACGCAACGTTGTCTGAGAACTGTGCTCCAAAACCGCATGCCAGTATGTCGGAGAAGTGTAGCATTCCTACCTTGTGGGGCAATTTTCCCGACCACCGCACCGGTGCCAGACACCGTCATTTCCTGCTACTACTGCTCGTCTAACCCCAAAACCCTCAACCCTAAACCAAAGCCATAACCCTAAAAAAGGGACAACTATTCACTGTTGCCCCGGGCGTATTGAATGCACATACCGGTGGTCACATTCAGGTATTATAAGCCAGTCAGTAATGAGATTAGTAGCTCGTTCAACATGGGTGATGAGACCCACCAATGTAGTACTTGAACCCAATCAAGCCCTTCATAAATTTATTTAAGGGCAAATGAGATATCAAGGACCGTCAAAACACGCCCGCTGAGGGTTGGCTTTAATGAAGCACAGTGCTTGATATATAAACAGCTTAACACACGGCGGGTTAATAAGCATTTTCCCCACGGTACATTAACACATCTTTTTCTACGTGGTTACAGCTTGACTTCCTTTTTTTTCTAATATGGGATTCCCAATAACACCCCGCACGGAGGTTTTAGCTCAGATGGAGTGAACATCTTGTAATCTTTCAGGCTGACGCTCATGTAGGGTTGCCCCTACCCTGCTTACTGTAAACTCGCAATTAATGGGGCAGCAGGCTTATTCGCAGCCTGCGACTTGCAAGGTCAGCGGGCGCGACAGGCAGGCATAGCCGCACCCCGAGCGTCGCCTTGAGCAGGGTGGCCTCATGCACCAGGCCGCAAGGCAGCCGTGCCAGGGCAATGCGGCACTGCGGCTGCCCGCGCCAGTGCTCCCCCAGCGCCGGCTTTAACTCTGTCTCTACTCCCGCAGCTGGGCCTCCCTCGCCCGGGCCGCTGCCGCCGTTCACGAGGTGGTTGGTGACCAGCACCGCGACGTTGAAGGTGTTGGCGAGGAAGAGGAGCGCGCGGGCCAGCGACACCATCAGCGTGTGGCCTGAGCGGGCAGGGGTTAGGGGTTGCTCAGAAAGGCTTCCACAAAGAGAGGCAAGAGAGGGTGGGGGGGGGGGGGGGGGGGGCATACCTGGACCATAAGTGATCTTTATCGCAAAGTCACTGTTTTGATTTGGAACGCGTGAATTACGAACCCCCCAAACATGGCCCTAAATTTGGCGACTTGGCCGGCACGCGCGAGTGCCGGTGAAAAGGTAAAACGTGGCCGGTGTAGGACTCACCACACCTCAAAACGACGGTTTAAAGTAGAGGTATGGAGGGCCTAGAGGTCCAGAAAGCGACCAATTCACAACCATATCAGTTGATGCGCAGCGGGGTATTAGCGCTTACAGACACCCCCACCTCATGGAAGTCACCAGCGGTGTAGGGAGGACAGAAGGATGGGGAGGGGGGGGGGGGGGGGGGGGGGTAGGTGGGTGTACCCTGTTGCTGCTGCCGGCCACCAAGCACCGGCGAGACGATGGCGGAGAGAGAGTCCAGGATGACCACCCGCGGGCCCACCGACAGCTCCTGCCACCCATCCATCCAGCCATCCGCACCAGCACCGCCTCAGCCACGCACGGCGCGGCAAGGATGGGGTGTGAGGAAGAGTGCGCTGCTTCCTGACGCCCCGCAGGCAACGCGGCAGCGCACCTCGGAGGCCATCAGCTGCTGCCGTAGCGCCTCCAGTGTGTGCAGTGCGGACCAGATGCTGTGCACGCGGTACACCGCAATCCCGCAAAGTGCGGCCGGCAGGCTACAGAGCTCCTGTGAGCCCACCACGGGAGGGGGGAGGGGGTGTCACGCGCAAGGCAGGACTGGCAGTGGAGGCCTAGAGGGTGGGAATGCGAAAGCCAGGGATGCCACAAAAGCGGACGGGGGAGGGTGAAGAGAGGGGGGGGGGGGGGGGGGGGGCACCTCCCGGCTGCCGGGAGGCAGGTGCTTGTACATCTGCGCCAGCCGGGAGGCAGAGAAGGCGCAACCGGTGTCCAGGTACGCCACGCGTTCTGCGCGGATAGCGGTGCGCAGCGCCAGGGAAAGGCAGAGCTACTGCCCCGCCACCACCACCACCACCACAGAACAGATGTGCACAGCACATCGAGCGTGAGCGCACCCCCGGCAGCGACAGGAGCTGCCAAGCGCTGCCATGGCAGTCAAGCCGGCAGTCCGGCCTCCCCTTCTCATAGCGCAGCCAGTGTGGGGTGCCCGCTTACCTGCGTCTTGCCCGCCACCGACTGGCCGACCACTTCTGTCAGCTGCCCCTCCCGCAGGCCCCCACGCAGCAGCTGGTCGATGCTGTCCGGCGGCACCAGGGGAGCGGCACACCACCGCAACGGCGCCCTGGTCAGGGATGCCGCCTGCCCACCAGGGGAACCAAGGGGGAGATTGGCCGCCGTGGTAAATAAGACGGGCGACCCAGGCGGCCCCTCACCTGTCGCAACCGGTTGGCAGTAGCCGCGTGTTGGCGCTGATGTTGCGCAGCAGGTCGATGCCGCTCTGCACCGGTGGCGCGACGTGCGTGGCCACGTACGCGAGCATAGCGCCAACCGCCTGGCGAATGCAATGTGGCAGTCAGTCGCCTGACACCGCTGTCCGCCGTCCAACTGTATAGCCGCACAGGGCATGCAGAGTCCGGCATTGGATCGCGGTCGGCTGCCATTGGCACGGCCATGCGAATAGCCACGGCTACATGCCACAATGCCCCTGTGCGGCTATATACCCGCTCGCCCACATAGCCGCGTCGTGCACTCGCCCGTGCAGACATTGCAAAGGAGAAGGCCGTCGGGCGGGCTGCAGAGGGGAGCCAGCGGGATTAGGTGTGGACGGTAGCTCGACGCACCTCCTGTTGGCTGGCGGAGCGCCGCGGCTCTGCGCCGACATCGCGCAGCAGGAAGTGCTGCACTGCTCCGTTGCACAGGTTGCAGGGTGGAGAATGGGGGCGAAGGGCGAGGGTCGAGCGAGAGGGGGAGGGGGCTGAAGTGAGTGGCGCTGAGCTCCGCCGTCTGCACCCCCTCGCAACCACAGTTTGACAAACTCCCCCCTTCCACTGACTCCCCCTTTCGGGCGGGGGGCAGACTTGCCCGTAGGATATTCCCGGGCCAGTGCCTCCTGCTGCTCGGAGCTGAGTGGCAGCTGCAGCTGCCGCGTCTCCCGCGCCATCCGCCTGGCCACCTGTGGTAGTCCGCCGCGGCTCGGCGCGGTCGACCCGCCGCGATTGGATAGCGCCGAAACAATTATTACTGTTGGGAAGACGGGGACTCGCTTGACCGCAGGCGCGCCGGCAGGCGTTGTTGGCTGCTGGTGCCACTACTCTGCACAGTCCGGGGCAAAGACCTCGACTATACCCTTGCGCGTTTCAAAGTTGCCAGGCTTGTTGCGTGACACTACCGCTCTGACACTACCCGTGGCGACTGCTGACGGGAATGTCAAGAGCTGCTTTACAGGCCACAGAGAAAGCCCCTGCAGTCACGACGACTCCCCACCCCGGGCCGGCCCGGGGGGATTCGGCTGACGCGCCGGTTTCCGCCGTCGATATCGCCGGGCCGACGTCAATCCAGCGCGGCGCGCGATAGGACCTACAGTTCCTACGTTTCATCAAACATTGATGCAATCGAGTGTGGTTTTGCCAAAATATTTTGTGTGAATCGCCATTTTGTGGCTAGGAATAAGGCTCAGCGCGTTTTGGGCGCGTTGCGAATCGTCGGCGGCAGACCGGGGTCGGGCGGCCGCTGGGTGCCCCCGCCAATGGTGCCCCCAATTAAGGATTAGATGGGGGGAACATTTCTACTGTACCTGGTAACGCTCGCGTGGTACGTGTACCGCGAAAAACATCGAGGCACTAGCACCCGCTCGACCGCCGTGATGACGGTAGGTTCCGTATGCTGGTATAAAGGGTACCTAGTCACCGGGTGCCGATCAGTAGGATAGCAGTGGCCGCCATTAGTTTCTATTCGTACGCGTACCCGACTCTGCTAGAAGCTGCGACAGGTCGACGACGAGGATTAGTCGCTACGGGATACACCCCATGTACCCGTAATCAAACCCAACAGTGGCCACCCGTCCAGCCCAATAGCGTGGGTTTCGCGCCATCAGAGCGGCTGATCATCAGCTGGCGACGAGACACTCCGAGTCCAACTTCCTTTTACTTGCGCCGGCGACTGTGGCCCGCCCGTATACCTACTGCATGCCGGGACCAGAGCTGCCTCGATCAGCTGTACGCTCACCCTCTTCTCGACTGTGCACACTCGCGCCTGGCGCGCTTCGCAGCCCGGGCCAGCCGCTTCGTCGGCCTGCCACCGGTAGGTCGGAGCGGGGCGTCGTCGCGGGACAGCTGGCAGCCGCCGGAGAGGGCCGCCGCGTCGCAGCGCGGAGCACAGCATGCTCTCCGCCATGGGGCAGCCGAGAGGGAGCCGCTGGCGCACTGCAGTGGCAGTATTTCGTGCAGCGCTGGTGCTGCAGCTCGCGGCGGCGCAGACGACCACGCCAGGGCCCTCCGCCGCATGGTCCGACCAAGCGGTCGAGTCCCACACCGGCACGATCACGCCAATTGCGCTCGGCAGCACCCCCACACAAACACCCTCGGGGGCTGACGCGGCAACCTCTTCCGCCACGGCCACCAATGCGCCATCAGCGGAAGTCGTCGCCACCCCTGGTGCCAGCCAGCCAATAAGTGATGCGGTAGCGGCAGCGCCGACAGTAACCCCGGAAACGACCGCCGCGGCGACGACGACCGTTCGAGTCGAGTCGTCAATCGCAACAACCACGACCACACCCACCGTCACACCCACCGCGATCGCGACGACCGAGACAACAACCGCAATTCCCCCCAAATCCACGGCGACGGCCGCTTCCGTGGCGCCCACTCCCACTGCGGAGGGGGCAGCTGCCGTGCAGGCGACGACGACACCGGGGTCGGACTCCACTGCAACACCCCAGTTGCCCAGCGCCACCCCCGAGGTGCCCACAGCCACAGTCACAGCCACAGCCACATCGACACCCATGGCTTCCCCCAAGGCCTCACTCAGCCCCACAGCCACCCCTGAGCCCCTGGTACCAGGGGCAATCGATACATCACATCCCCTCACAGCCACCCCTGAAGTCCCCACAGCCACATCGACCACCTCGGAGCCTAACGCCCCCATCTCCACTTCCACTCCTCAGGTGTCAGGCACGCCCACCACCACCCCACAGCCCCCGGCAACCACTGCCACCGTCACACTCGATGCACCCACAGCCAGCCCAGACGGGCCCGCCTCCACCCCCACTCGCACAGCCACCCCTGAGCCCATGTTCTCCACCAGCACCGACATACCGATGGGGACAGCCACTCCCACGGCCACCCCTGTGTCATCCGTTTCCATTCCCAGGACAACGCCGGATCCCCCACTCCTCACACCAACGGCCAACCCCGACGTGGAGCCAACATCCACGTCCTCAGAGCCCCTGGTATCCACCCCAACTGCCACCCCCCACTCCATGGTGGGGACAGCCACAGCCACTCCCACAGCCACAGCCACAGCCACAGCTTCTATCACTGCCACTGCCACTTCTGAGGCGCCGAAGGTCACAGGCACTCCCGTGGCCATACCTGAGGCAGTGGAGACAGTCGCAGCTTCTCCCACAGCCACAGCCAACCCTGGGGCGCGGATACCTACCCCCACGGCCACAGCCACAGCCACAGCCACAGCCACATCCAACCCCGCGGCGCCCACTGCCACAGCCACAGCCATAGCGGACTTGCAGATTGATGACGAGGTGACTTCCGCACCTGAGGGCCCAACAGCGTCCCCGGGTACCCCCACCAGCACGCCAGCAGATGCCCTTGAGGCCGCCACGCCTACGTCCACGCCAACAGCAACCCCCACCGCCCAGCTGCCTGAGGAATTTGCCACGCCCACACCCACAGTCACAGGGAGCAGCACCGCCGAGCCCATGTTCCAGACGACCACGCCAGTTCCTGAATCAGATGCTATCGCAAACCCCACCGCCACCCCGAACGCCACCTTCACCTCTGCCCCCACAACCAGCCCCGCGGCGCCGACTGCCACAGCCACAGCCATAGCGGACTTGCCGTTTGATGACGGGATGACGTCCACGCCTGAGGGCCCAACAGCGTCCCCGGGTACCCCAGCAGACGCCCTTGAGGCTGCCACGCCTACGTCCACGCCAACAGCAACCCCCACCGCCCAGCTGCCTGAGGGATCCGCCACGCCTACACCCACAGTCACAGTGACCAGCACCGCCGAGCCTGTGGTCCAAACCACCACGCCAGTTGCTGAAGCAGATGCTATCGCAAACCCCACCGCCACCCCGAACGCCACCTTCACCTCCGCCCCACGTCCATACCCCCGCCCGTCGCCCACACCCCGGAGCCAAGGCCCGCCTGTGACGGCTCAGACGGCTGCTGCCTGCCGGGCGCCGCGCTGCTGAGCGAGGCGGCCTGCGCCAGCCGCGCGGCAGCCACTGGCCTCTCCTGCGCACTGCAGTCCACTTGCGTTCCCATCGGCGGCGCGGCGGCCGATGCGGGCACCTGCCGGGGCCTGCCCGCACCACTGTGCCGTGGCACCGCGGGCTGTGAGGTCGCAGCACAGTGCGTGGACACCTGTGCTAGCTGCCGTGCCTGCCGGGTGAGCACCCCCCCTTCGCCCTCGTTGTCGACATTTACTATTCTTCGTCCCTCTCAAAGTGCACGGCCAACGAATATAGTGCTTCAGTTACGCCATTATATATAATGATCATTGTTTTAATGACATATTGTAAACCGTTTTCATTTTTAGTTCTATCCGCAGGTCAACTTATCATTCTGCATTGTACGTGAAAAAGAAATGCGATGCATTGAATAAGTACTTTAACTCCACGAAATCAATATAAGAATAATGTAGTGAACATGATTATTGCTATCATTGCAAACTCTGACATGATGAAGGAGGATAAAATAGCTAATAAGGCAGGGGTAGAGGCTGCAGGCTTCCTTTTTGGCACAACATGGGCAACAAGCAGAGAGGGGGGGGGGAGGGGGGGGGGGGGGGGCTGAGATCATACCAAATTGTGCGCGCGCCAGGACGCTGTGGCGTACCGTGAGGCAGCCGACGGGGACTGGAGCGTGGCGGCATGCGCAGAGGCCGCGGACGCGGGCGCGTGCGCGCTGCTGGAGGGCGCCGCCGCGCACGCGGACCTCCTGGCGGCTTCTGGCGCCTCCTATCCCGGTATCTGTCTGTCCCTGGGCGCCTGTGAGGCGGAGTGCCTGGGGGAGCCGGGTGCGGATCACCGCCCACCTGCCCGCTTGCCTGCCCCAGCCCTCGTTGACCCATCAGAAGGCTGTCCACCCCCAGGCACACGATGAAAACTCCTACAGTTATACATGAGAATAGGGGTTGCAAAAAGACAAATCACATGCTGTGTCACAGATGTGAGTTCTTATGATTTCAGAAGAGAACTACACTTGGGGTCAGAATGTATTGGAATTTACCAGGGGATGGTTGATGTTCATGGTTTTGTATGGTTTTAAAACAAGAACTTTGCAATTAAGCAACATATTAGCTTTCTATGGCCATAGTAATTCCCCGGTCATCAAGGAGTGGGGGGGGGGGGGGGGGGGGGGGGCATGGATGCTGTTTTAGTGGCCGTGCTGGTCCTACAAGCGCAGCCCTACCCATGATGCCGACACCTGCACTCTCCCACACAATAGGGCTGGAGCTGTGCTCCGCCACCAAGCCGCCACCAGTGGCGCCCGCGCCGGGCGGGTGTGCCTCCGCGGGCGACTGCGCCCCGGGCACGCTGTGCGACTTTGACAACTGCAAGACGGAGTACGGCTGCGAGCCGGGCAGCGGGCAGCAGGAGCTGCTGCCATGTGCGAGCGTGTGCGTGCCGGCGGCGGAGATGAGCTGCACGCAATACTCCAGGTGGAGTTTCCGGGCCCCGCTTGACGCAACGCTGCATCCCTGCTGACGCGACAAGGGAGGATACAGGGCGATGCCTGTTGCTTATACTTCCTGCCCTTCCTTATCCATGACATAGCGGCCTGCGGGTACCAAATCATTGAGTGGGGTTCGCGAAGATGAACAATGCAGTGCTTTGCAGCATCAAAAAGTGCAATTTAGTGTTTTCTGTAGATCTCCGTGATCTCCCTGAGATCTCCGTTTTGTATTCTGAAATATTTCATGATAATGCACTTTCTCTCTGTGATCATATCATGGTGTGTGAGGGGGGGGGGGGGGGGTAACAACACTCCCTTCTGACTACTTGATGGAACTTGCTTGCCTATTTATCATGCCTTGCCCTGCCCGACGCCGGTGCCTCAGGTTCAAGGAGCGTGCCCTGCTGGAGCTGCTCTCCGACTACGGCGCCCGCATCCTCTGCGACAGCGAGAACGACGCCACCTGCAGCAGCCTGGGCATGAAGTGCGTGCGCGACAAGCGTTGTCTGTCTGTCTCGTGCCGATGCACGTCTGGGGTAAGTCGTGCCCCGTCCCCCTCCCCTCTACCAACCACAACCACCACAATCATGCCCATTGCCCCTGCTCACCACCCTCCCGTAGCAAACCTCACTGGTATTCCCCTCCTAAACAAGTGCTCTGTGGCCGCGCTGGGTTGTTCCGCAGGCCGGCGTGGAGTGCCCGAGCTCAGGCGCCTGCCATGGCTTTTGCGCCGAGGACCCCAACCTGCCGCCGCTGGTCGAGGAGGCACGCTTCACCACTGATGGACGCTCCCTGGATGTGCGCCTCCATGCTCCCCGCGCCTGGATGATTGAAGAAATGAATTCTGTACATTTCCATGTTTCTATCAGACCAACCAGCAGAGCTGCAAATGTCAGCGGCTGATTCTACCAGTTTCATGTGTCAATAATTTGATCACCGGCGTTGAGAGGCTTCCGAAAGCTTACGAGGAATCAGCCGTGTGTTTTGAAGGAACCTGAATTAACACCATTTTACCTGATCTCTTTTTCCCTTTCTCAGGCCCGCTCTTTGATACCCACCCTTACCCACCCCTAACGCCCTGATGTCGTGCCGCCCGCAGATGACGCTGGCTCCCTGGGGCAAACCCCTGGACGTCGCCACCTGGTCGATGGGCGGGGCGAGCTGCGCGCAGCTATTTGGCCCAGTCACGCTGGGCCGTCTGGGCGACAGCCCGAGCTGCAGCGCCCCATTTGGCCGCAAACTACTGGTGCTGCTCGGCCGCGGGGCGACCGTTGCGCCAGGAGCTGCGCAGATCAGGTGTGGCGCAAGACAACAAGGGGTCGATCGCCCGCCTGACCTCGCTAGGCTGTAGCTTGACTGTCATCAGCAGCATTGCTGTGATGTCTGAATTGTACACAATTTAACATTTCAACCCTGACTTATAAAACAATGTGATTGAAATAAAAAGTACATGGTGTTAAATTATTAATAATAGCTTGAAAATAGTAGAAATGAAATAAAAAGCAGGTTATACAATGAGTATCATACGATTGATCAGGATATAACGTATAAGCAGTAGCGGCATGTATGTGTATATGTATGCATGTATGTGTATGGGCAGGTTATACGATGATTAATCAGGATAAATGATAATATATCGCAATCCAAACAAACAATTCGCCAAAGTTATGTTGTTTTACTATTCATTTGTCTATTGTTTTCATGGGAGTTTGGGTGTCACCCCTTGCTCAAGCGCTGGGCGACTGACCCTTGGTGCTCTGCTGCACGCAGGGATGTGAACAGCGGGACCGGGCTGCTGGCGTTATCGCCGGGCGGCCTGGATGTGGGCCTCCCGTTGGAGTTTCCCACCCCGCCGATCATCACCATCTGCGGCCCTTCCACCGTCAGCACCGCCTGCAGCGCAGCGTCCTGGCGCGCCTCCGCCTCTGCCCTCGACCCCAGCGGGCGCCCGCTGCTGGCGGCGCGCTGGCAGGTGCTGTCCGCGCCCAGCGCGGCCACCAAGCGTGACCTGCAGGGCGCGCTGGCTGCAGCGGTGGCAGAGCTCTCAGGGATGCCTGCGGAGGCGGCGCTGCTGCTGCGGAGTGGCGACCTCACGGCGCACCTGCCAGGCCCGCTGCCAGCAGGGGAGTACCGCTTTGTCCTGAGGGCTCAGACTTTCCTGTACGCTGACGCCGCGGCGGATTACACGCTCAATGTCATCGACGAGGCTGCGCCCAGCGTGGAGATCGCTGGCGGTAGCCGGCAGGTGGGTGCCGCTCTTCCATCATGCATCTAATATACATAAACTGAAGTGCATGCATGTTCATTGCATGGATCAAACTTTGGTAGCGACTATGTATAGAGCCCCCGGTAGTTCATAAACTGATGCAACACTCCATATAACTGCGCAAAATGCCCCCAACTCTGGCTGAGCTGCCTCTGTTGCCGCTGCAGCCGCTGATTCTGGACGAGGGCGCGCGCCTGCAGCTTGACGCCAGCCTGTGGCAGTCCTTGGTGGCGTGCTTCGGCTCCGCAACGCCATCGGTCACCTGGGCTTGGGGCGTCGAGCTGGCCGGGCAGGAGGCTGCCGCCGCTGCCGCCCCCGGGCGAGGGCCTCGCGTATCTGGACCTGCCAGCCTTCCCAACGGGCCTGCTCCGCGGTGCGGAGTACCGTCTCACGGCATCCTGTCACGCTACCTGCCTATGGCGACTCCGCGCCAGTCACCGTGAGCTCGGAGGTGCTGCTGGTGCCGATGGCTTCCAACCTGCGTGTGGCGCTCCTGGGCGGTGACGGCCAGTGGCCGGTGTCGCAGGACCTCGTTATTCAGGTGCGCACCGCTGTTCCGCTGCCCGGATGAACGCAACGCCTGCGCCTCGGGCCCTTGTGCCCCTGACCATCCCGGCCGGCTGCAGGCAGTGGTGGTGGATCCGGAGTCGGAGGGCGCCGCGCAGGTGGAGTACGAGTATCGCTGGGAGTGCAGCCACGAGGGCGTCCTGTGCCTGACGGCTGGGAGGGAGCTGCTGCTGCCACCCGGGGCGCCGGGCTCCGCGATTCTCAGCCTGCCAGCCGGCAGTCTGGCGCCTGGGGGGCTGTACACCTTCACTCTCACTGCGAGCATTGGCGAACGGTGCGCTTTCCTACCTGCCCCTCGCAATGCTGAGCAGCCGATTCCTATTCCATGCGCCCCATGATTCACCGCCTGCCCAATCCCCTCGCAGGACTACTTCTGCGTCGGTTGTGGTGGAGCCCATCAGCAGCGAGGGGGCGCCGCCCGCAGCACGCATCGTGCGCTACTGCGCGGACGCGCTTGACTGCGATCCGACGGCACCCGTGGACCCGCTGCGCCCGCTCACGCTGCAGGCGGAGCTACTGGACCTCGAGGAGGCAGAGGTACGGTGGGCAGGCTCAGGGCTTGGTCGCTTTGGCGGAAACGGAAATGTCAGGCAGCGACATGCTCCTTACCCGCCCACAAATAATCAGTCCCGTGCTTGCCATTTTCGATGACGGCGCACTGCGTGACTACCTCCCTTTCCACTCCGTCCTCCTTGCCGACTCGATGACAATTGAATATACTGGGTTGCTTCGCCGGCGACCTGTCCGACTCGGGCTGTTCCGATTGATGAAAAATTCCGACTGACGAGGGGGTTTTCAAAGTTGTTATTTCAGACTCGTAACGTCGGGAGTGGTAGTCAAAGAGTCGGTGGGTCCGAGTTTTCGAGGTTTCGACTCGGATCATGAGGAAACCTGCGAGGATATGGGTATGCGACATAGGTATGCCACCGTCTGCCTGGCCCCCGCAGGTGACTTTCCGGTGGGAGGTCGTTCCGAGCCAAGCAAGCGGCGGCGTCTTGGATGGCCCGATGCTGACGCTCCTGCCCGAGGGGCTGCAGACCGGCTTGACCGCTCTGCGCTGCACGGTCACCAACGCCGGAACCGGCGCGTCCGCCACGCTGCGTGTCAGCATTCTGGGCGCCCGCGCCCCGTGGTGCAGCCTGGGGGATGCGTTGGACGCGTGTCTGCACATCTCCCCAACAGAGGTGCGCCGAAGGACAGCCCCCTCGACCTCCCCACCAACGCCTATTCCTCACCGTGGTTTCCAGTGGTTGACGACAATATACCAATTTCGCGCGGGGCGGGACCGAAAAACAGTTCTTGCTTCCGCGCGCCGTGGCCGCCGCCTTCCCCTCGTGCAAAAATCGGGCGGAAACTGAACGCCGGAATTGCTACTTTTACTCCGAATCCACGTTTTGGAAAGTCGAGAAATCGAGAATAGTCAGTAAAACTATTTTCCGCAAGTGTACTTTTTGGCTCCAAAATAATCTCACCCAGGCCAGTATTTCTGTTTTTCGAAACTGGCGTTGCTTCTAAACCACGCGTGTCTATTTGGCGACTCCACCGGCGCTCCGAAACCACGAATCCTAATATTCGACAGAAGCATCGAGACGACGCGCGCAGCATCCGCCTTGCTGCTGCGCAACAGCAGCGCTGTAATATGCTGCGCCTGCTGGTGGAGTGTCGTGATTTCGTCGTTATTCATCGCGTGCCCATATCACCGCTCGTCGTTTCTGGCCCGGCACGAAACTCCGCCCGCGAGTCGGCGCGCAGATTGCCATTTTTGCCGGCAGACATCATTACAGTACGGAAACGCACCCCCTCAAATCATGTCAGAACACCGGCCGAGTCCGACTTTCTCTAGGCGTGTAGCACTCGCTTCGTCGAGCTCACTGGAACCCCGATAGCGGCCGCAGCGGCAGCGAGCCAACCGACCGCGGCCCGAGGCCATTGTCTCTCGCTCCAGCCCACTTGCTGCCGAACAGTTCCTTCCCGTCGCGGTCCGTGACTGACTAATGCCTCTTACCGCTCCCTCACATGCGGCACTCTGACAGGGCTTTGAGCTGGGCGGCGACGTGTTTGTGGCAACTGCCTCCGGCTGGGCAGACGACGACGGCGGCGTGCGCGCCGACGAGGCCGTGCTGCGATACACCTTCGGCTATGTCAATGACAACGGTGGGTGGTTTTACCCCTCCTCCCCACCCCCTCTTCCTCCTCACCCTCGTAAGAAGCAAAGAACGCAAACACTAACGGTTCGACAGCATACAATCTCACTTTAATAGTTAATCTCGGGACTTGCACACATAATTTCATCGCGTTGTGAGCTACAGTGGTTTCATGTGATGAACGCTGGACGACCTGAGCAGGCCCGACCTTGCGCGTGCTTTGCGCGCGGGTGTGCTTGTCTGCGCAGGTGTGCGGGTGCCGCTGGCCTCACAGTACCTCCCCACCTTCGAGCTGCCCAACCAGCTGCCCGCGGGCCCGGCCGAGAGCGGCTTCCGGCGCCTCGTCTTTGTCTGTGTGGAGGATCTGAACTACGCACGCGCCTGCGCGGAGCGCCCCGTTGCCGTGCTCCCCATTGGCGCCGCCGCAGCTGCGGCGGCACTCGAGGCGGTGGAGGCGGGCGTGGCGATGGCGGAGGCCTCCACGTCCCGACAGGTACCCTGCCCCACCCGTCAATCCAGCCCCAATCGGAAGCAAAACATCATGATTACACGCACACACGTCACTGATTTGTCAAGAGGAGCTGTTTGTACACATATCTTTATGTATGTGTATATTTTCGTGTATATATGTCCATGGAACTGATTCTCAACGGGAGAGAGAGCTTGCGATAAGAAAGTGTGCCATTGCATCAGGACAGCCAAACCGAATGGCGACTGCATATTTATTCAAGAGCAGATGCGCTCGTGCTCAAGTGTTCCGATACCTTGCAACTGATCGTGCGCGCTGTGGCCGGCCTCCCTCCCCAATCAGGCGGGCGCTGACGGCTCCCACGCAAAGATGCAGTCTGCGGAGCAGCAGATGAGCGCCGCGGTGGCGCTAGCACAGGCGGCCGCCGCCGTGAAGGCGGGTGCTCCCGAGGCTTCAGGCCGGCGGCGAGCGCTGCAGCAGCGGGCCGACGGGGACGGTGAAGACAGTGATCAGGGCGCCGTGCGCCAGGCACTGGAGTTGGCGCTGGAGGCGGTGCGCGGCGGCCGGGATGGCGCGGCCGCGGTGGCGCAGGCCACTCAGGTGGTGCGCGCCGCGCTGAGCGCTATGGCGACGGACGCCGCAGTCGCTGCGGCCGCCGTGGAGTTGCTGGCCACGGGCGCGGCACGGCTGCGGGAGCTGAGCGCCCGTGATGCGCTGCCGCTAGGCAACGAGTCGCTTTGGCTGCTTGAGCAGGTGGGGCGCACGCCCCGGCAACCCCCCCCCCCCCCCCCCAACACACACACACACACACTTCCCCCCATCCTAACCCCTCCAGGTATCTTCCCTAATTGGGACACTGCCGGCAGGCCATCCCATTCCTCAAACACCAAAAATATATCTGAGCACGCAGATAAATCGCTATCATTCTGTATATATCTCTATACTACGTACAAACATAACACACGTATATATCGATACTGTTGTTGATTTGCAATGTTGATATATGGTTGTTTCCATCTTCCATGATACGCCCCGGCCCGTCTGCCCCTTTGTCATGCAGGTACTCCACGGCTGCGCGCAGCACCAAGTGCCAAGTGGGTCCACTTCACCAGCGCTGGGCCCCCTCTTCCACTCCCACGTGCAAGCCACGCTGGCCGCCATGGGTGCGCCACTGCGGGAGCTGGCCGCCGGACTGGTGCTGGGTAGCCCCGCAGGCGTGGGCACCGTTGACGTGTGGGCGGTCTCCAGCCTACACTCGCCGCCTTCGCTGGCTGGGCGGCTGGAGGCGTCGCGAGCGGAGCGCGCCCTCGCCAGCGGCACCCCCTTCCGGCCCAGCGAGCGTCAGCCGTCGGTGAGCTTCGAGCCTGAGCTTGCGTTGCGGTGTGGCGAACGCCGCGAGGAGTGCGGCGACCCGGTGGAACTGCTCACCACGTGAGCCCCTCCCCGAGCCGACGAGATGACCGCAACAAAGAGAAACTCACGGCCTTTTTCATTCCGCCGGTTATGTACTCCGTAGACAAGATTTTGGTTCGCGCACCCCTCCCCTCCCCCGGCGCAAAGAGGGGAGGACTTAAATTTGAGCTAAGAATGAATCAGACTACAGATGTTATTGACGCGTTAATAAGGACACTATGTACAAGAATCTGCCCTAGCTGTCAGAGGTCAAAACTAAACGAAACTATAGCCAAACTAAAGCATTTTTTTGTCATGGGTTGCATGCAAGCCCTATATCAGGTTAATCAGGATTCTTATCGGTGCGTCGGCACCTGTGCACAACGAAAACATAACGCAGGTATTGAGGTATTTGTATTGTGCATCCATCAATCAATTGGAGTTGCCCCTGTGAAGGCAGTGACATGCGATGGGTCGCAGGTGTACATGCAACAGTACTATGTAGTAGAGGACCAAGCAGCTTGCCCAATTGGGCGGCGGTAATGCCCTGATAGCCACCTACGGCTCCATGCATGGCCACTGCTCTCTCCACATATACTGTGCTATGCTGTGGGATTGCGCTGCCGATATATTTCTTCCTCACACCCCCGCCCACCCGGTGACGAGGCCCGCAGGTACGTGGCCAACGGGAGCTACCTGGCGGCTGCGCTGGACATTCGCCTGGCCAGCCTCGTGGGCGACGGCAGCGTGGAGGCGATGGAGGTCGCGTCTGGGGTGGCGGGCGTGTGGATGCCGAACATGAGGTACGCCTCCCACCCTCCTCCCCCCACCCTCACGTCAAGTGCGAGCAGCCTGGCTGAGTAGTCTGACTACGCCCTCCCGCGGCTGACCTTCCGTGCCTTCCGTCCCGTCGCGGTGTGCCACCCAGCAGCTCTGCAGGCGGCGTCTTCGACCAGGACAACCGCCTCACGGTCACCCTGCCGCTGCTGCCCTCCACCGAGCTCAACGACGGCCCACAGGTGGTGACCTTCTGCGCGCACATCAGCAGGTGAGCCGCCGGCGCTGGGGCACGAATGAGCAGAGCGAGGGTGTCCCCTCAGCAGTATGAAAATACCTGTAAGAACCGTTGCGGTAAGCCTCAAGTTGGTCTTTCTAGCAATCCTATAAGATTATTCGCTACGGTTCCGCTTTAGTACCATCTGCATTTGACCTGTGGCAGGCACGGCAGGTCCTTATCCGTAGTACTGTTATTACCGCGTCGACGCCTGCACGTTTTTGCCCCTCCTCGTATCGTGGGGAAATCCGATTTTTTTTTGTCTGGAGACCTATCAGAGTACAACATTAATAGCACGGAGTCTCCGACGCAATGGTGCAGTCGTTGTTTTGTTTCCAGGCCGCAAACCCCAATTGCATGTCACACATGTTGCGGAATTGCGACTGATTTTGCTGACATCCGCAGGTACGCTGGCCGCCTGACGTACTCGCTGTCAGTCGGCGACATGAGCTCCAGCGCGCCGGCGCCCATGCTCGCGGCGCTCACAGATGACACCGCCACGTGCCGCGTTCCGGCGCTCGGCGAGGTCGTCGTGCTGCGCGTGCGCCTGAGCGCCGCAGCTATGGAGGAGTATGCGCAGAGCTACCCCGTCGCCGCGGGCGCGCCGCCGGCAGTGGATGTGCGAGTGCTGGGGACCGTCCTGGGCGCCGTGGCCGCCAGCGTTGCCGCCTTCCTGGGCGTCATTTACTGCGTGCGCTGCCGCGCGGCGGCGCCACCGTCGCACCCCTCCTTCGACAGCCGCCTCCCCACGTGGCTCCCGCACCGCGGCGCCCCGATCGAGGCTACGAGGTGCGGCTGTCCCTGATACCCAACCCTGACTCACCAACACTCCTCAAGTACAGCCCTGAGTACACCCTCCCGACCTCGTTTGAGTCAAAGGACGCCATGCAGCACGCCATCTTTCTGGCCTTTCCCACTATGATAGTCAACACGGGGGATAATTTAGATATTTCACACTTGCAGTTCATCGCAACATCCCATTTTTCATGCTTATTCACACCATTTGTTCATTGCTTTACCGTTTCCTAACCCCCCTCCCCTTCCTGCGCCACCACCACCACAGCGAAGTGAGAGACCTGACATTTTTGCAAAACCTACCAGAATAAAACACGAAACCTGCAAAGATAACCCAACGCGCTTCTGCATAACAATTCAATCATGTTTAGACCTGCAAATCCAATGCAAATCGACCGGAAACAGTTTTTCCCCTATGCTGGCCGCCAGGCGTCACTGAGTTCCGCCAAGCTCCGTCTGCACCATGCAGAAATTCCGCAGGATGCGCCGTTTGCTCTCTACGGAACCATAGCCCCCCCCCCCCCCCCTCCCCCCCTTTGCGCCCATGGCGTATTGATATGTTGTTAAGTAATGATATATTTGTTTGACAGAATAACTAGGAAAGTCTACAGCCCTATATCCATATAGAAAAATCGTACACATTTAATAAATTTTCGACCCTTTTAGATCTTTTTTTCCATGTCGTTTTCCAATGTCCTCTCCGCGCATTCTCGAGGCAAGTCTTCTCCGTTGTCTGTCCTCCGGACGGGTTTGGGCCCCGCGCCGCGGTGAGTGCGCGTGAACTGACACGACCTGATGCGCCGCAGGTCGCCTATGGACCACGACACAGTGCCGCGCGTGGACGGCAAAGGCGGTCTGTATGGCGCCACACCTGGCAAGATGCAGGTGAGCTCCGGGAATGCGGAATGCTGACACCGCTACCGGGAATGCGGACACCGCTACTCACAGTGCCCAGGAACACCCCCCTTACTCATGTGTGCCTCTGTTCCACGTCCTCTCAACCGATGTCTACCCCCCCCCCTAATGGCACCGGGCAGGGTCGTGCACAAGTACAGCCCCCCTCGTAAGTCTGGCCTATCTGTCCATAAGTACGTATCTGTCCGTATCGCCACATCAGCACCGGCGGCGCCGACCGCCGAGTGGTACAGTGGCGCGTGTATATGATATAAGTAACTTGAAATATTCATCAACGGCTTGAGATGTGATAGATGGCGGAGCGATGCCTGCCTGTCATGCTGGCGATTCCGCTCTGCGCAGGTTCAAATCCTGCCGGGCCCCTCGGTGGACATAAAACCGAGGGGGGGTAGGTGGCCCGATGCACATGTTTTTGGGTTCTCCTACAAACCTTAACACAGGGGTCACATTCTTATACTAAATGAAGCGAGCTTTCTTCTTGAGAATGCAGCAGAAATATGCCAATAGAGGTTCAGCATAGAAACGCAATTTAGGCTATCACATACAGATGGCGTGACAAGAGACCCACAAAACTTGACGTAGATTGCCGTAGTGCACACAAGTCTGAATGTAAGACTGACTGACTGTGCACATACGTCTGCCTAAGTGTCAAACGGGACTCAACCACGGTTCCCTTGCAAACCGGAACTTGACTCAACCTGATGAAGTTGAGTCGAGTCGGCTCCAAATGGACTTTCGCACAACCCGGGCCCCATGCTCCCAGAAAACACACCTCATCAGAGTTGCTCATCAGCTCATCGCAGTCCCTCAGGGCCCCATCACGATCTGACCTGAGGATGCCTCCGCCCCCCTCCCCCTGCGCAGGGCCCCTCGCCACAGCATGGCGCATCCCCTGACATTCTGGCTGCGAACCTCGTGCAAGCGTCCTCACCAGGTGGGACGCCACCCACCACCCCAAACGGAGGGCCGCGCCTCCTTTGCTGCCCGCGTCTCAATATGCTCACCGATCCGTGCCTCCGACATGCCCAACGGATGGCCCTCATCCTCGGCCGTGCTGACCGCTGACAATGCAGTGTTTTGGGGTGCCGCGCTCTGGACAGGCCCGTCGCTGGACAGACTGGCCGAACCTGCATATGAGCTCCCCGCGGCGATGTTCCGTCCGGTGCCGCAAGGTGATGCCCAGCTGGAAAGGGCGCCACACCAGCGCGACCTGTCCAGAGCCTCTGTGTGTGTGTGTGTGTGTGTGTGTGTTAAAACTTCGAACTCCTTAACGCGATCTGGATTGTGGTTCAGATTGTCTTTCATCCTCTTGTATATTTTACCTAAATTGATGCAAATTGGTCACCTTGCGTGGGCGGGACGAAACATCTTTGTGTGGACTTGAAAGTCTTTATGCTGTTATGTAAGATTCACTCCGATGACTGGAGCCTGCAACTTTTTCGTAAATAGCAGCATGATGTTCGCGATCAAACAACTGACAATACCCTGCCTCTTACTGTGTGATGGGCGGTTTTATCAGTTCACATGTGTAGCGTATTGTTAATAGAAAGTAAGTGAAAGTAGTTGAATATGTCAATCAGTCACAGGCGTTCTATTTCGATTGAGTTGTATCCGTATTCGAAATTGAATTCTTATGTGGTATTTGACTCATGTAGCTGTTGTTGCATTCCTTCTTTATAATATCATATTCATGATTAAACAGCATGAATCGCAACCCCCCCCCCCCCCCCCATCTAAATCGAGTCGCCCCACCCATGGTGCCCCGCCTGACTGTTGTAATGCCCGCCGCGCGATCAGGCCGACACCCGCAGCTATCGCCGTTGCCGTCCCTCACCAGCAGCCCGGCCTCCTCCGCCGCTTTGTCCCCCAAGACTCTGGGCGGCTCGCCGGCGCTCTCCGGGCGGGAAGACGTCCTGTCGTGGCGGGAGCTGTCGCCGCTCAAGCCGCTGCGGGTGAAGTTCTCCCAAAACGGGCGGCCATAGTGCGGCAGGCCCATAGTAGAGCGCAGCTGCAACGCTGTGCGTCATAGCAGTGTAACTAGTGTTGCTAGTGAAGACACTATTTAGTGCCCCGGTCGTCACTCTGCCGCGTACATGCCGGGTGATGCACATGCCGGGTACGCTCATTGCACGAGGCAGTGCATTGGCCGGCATAGATATGCGGGATTTCGCGCCCAGACGTGCGAATACGGCGTTGTTTTAGATTTGAAATTTGTTAAAACTGAATCAAGCTCTTTCTCTTGACGAGCTGTCTACGCTTATCGGGGAAGAGCCCTGCCCTGGCGGTCGGTCACACGCGCATAGGATCCACTTCAACTACCCACTGCAGAGCGGGGCCTCTGTAATCCAACGTAACTAAGTTGCAGTATAGTTTTACGAGTGTTAATCCTGCATCTTTAGTACAAGTACGTGTTCAGTGCTTTCATACGGGGATGATTACGCGCATACAAAGACGTCAGCATGTACGCGCCACCCGCACTGGTGTGTAAACTGGCGTGTCCGTAGAAACACGGCCCATGCCACTGTCTGCATATAGCGACTACTAGCGCGTAGGTGGCAAAAACTTAAAAATGCCGGGGCCTGCCCTAGCCGTGTTTAGCCACCCTTATAGCGTTTTCCAAATATGTTCTGCAATACCCTACACTACCACAATACGAGTATCAGTATCTACGGTATGAGATGCGGGCCGCTTGAATTAAAAGCGGCTTCTGTTGATCTCCTTGAATTGCTTTGAGTGATGGACTTGTTTTTACTGGTCTTTTGTATTTCACACCCGTTAACAACGATAAGGCAGGTCCGATTTAATTTCATGTTTTCGAACCCCCCCCCCCCCTCTCTTTCCACCCCCCCTCCACTTTATTTATGTTGATATCACAGTACTTAGTAGAACATGCCCAAAGTTGCATAATAACTACCACTGGCATGACTTTTTTTATGGTTTCAATGCATGGCTGTGTGCAGAAGGGTGCTCCCTGCCATATGCAAGCATACAATGGAGAGGGGGTGGGGCACTTTTTGGAACCATCACCGTTTTACTGTCTGCATCATGACAAATCAACCATACGGTGTCCTATTCACCCCTCCATGTAGTTCTATGATGCTGCTAAGCTGATGTATGCCTGGCCTGGACATTAGAGACTTTCCGTGCGTTCTCTAGACGCTATCCACGTAACCAACACGGTATATTCAGGGTGGCGGTGCGGAGCTGAGCCCCCAGCCGCTCATGCACCGCTCCCAGCCGCCAAGTACTGCTTAAGTACTTGAACATAAAGTTGAGGCCAAAAAAGTGACCCCCCCCCCCCCCCCCCCCCCTGTTTCTCCGGAAAGTAGAGTATACTAAAACATAACATTACATCGGATCTGCCTAATTAGTGATTACTGGTGTGAATTACAAAAAGGCCAGTAAGAAATCCAGCCAGCCGCGCGGTGCAACGATATCGCGGTGCAACGATATATCGCTTCAAAAATTCAAATTCCCAACAGTGACATTTGGGGCGGTCGCCGGGCGCGAGACAGGAGTTCAAAATCCAAGGGCAGCATATTAGGATCGCGCTCGCGTTTATTCAGCTAGTGTGAACGGCCGCCCTCTGTCCTCGGCCGCCCTCTGGTAGTGCTGCCACCACTCGGCGATAGTCCGCACCATGCTACCGACTACTAGTACCAAGCGGTCGCATCAAGGACCCATCAAGCGGTATGGGCGCAAAACAAAGGTGTGCAGAAGATATTGTTGTCGAACCTTGTGCCACACACACCCTCGGCAAGTGTCACCCAGCGACTTGTCGCGCCACCGTTGGGAGGAGAGCCGAGCGAGGCTCCCCCGCCCGACGATCCCCAAGAACCGCCCTCGCCCGGCGAACAGCATAAGGGTCACGCCCCTAAGCCCTCATGGGATTGGATGCTACCTCATGACCGGCGGCTTTTGCGCGTCTCTCCCGACGGCCGCGAGGACCATACCACTATGTGGTCTGTGCAATAAGGACCGCATCCATGGGGACCTACGGCAAGCATTGTTCCCGGGCCATGCGACCAACGGCGATATCCGATCTCACCCAGCGCAAACCCAAGGCCGCGGCATTTTCGGCTATGCTGTTGGGGACATACTGGACGACTGCGCTGAGCGGAAGCATTACGACGAAGCCCGGAAGAAGACCCTACGTGCCGCGGGTTTTCAAGTGTCCGATGGTGATGTCGTCTCGATGTATTTTACCTCGTCCGTACCCGACGCGTTGCGTGCCCATCTATTGAACCCAGAACCCGAGGCGTCTCCCCCCCCCCCCCCCCCCCCGCGGGATCTGACATGGGCACAGGCGTTAATAAGGCCTCCGTCTACTGTCCATGCCATATTCCCACGAGAGGGGGCTGATGCCTCAGCTGAAACGTACATTTAGTCGGCGTGTGGCTGACACGACTGCGTAGAGGATTTGAATTTCACGGGCGTTGACCGCCCCGTGCTGCATTTTTGCTGTTGCTCCTGCAGTTGAGGACAAGGCGTTGTTGTTGGCTGTCTTTGACGAATGCTTGCCGCGTGACACTCGGACGGGGAGCCCTTACCCTCTGAAGAAGACGATGAGGTTTCCCATCGCCGCGCTCCCGTACACCGAGCGGATCTCCTGCGCTACCTTCAACTTCCGTGCCGGCTACACGGCCGAATACAACTATTGCTACGCCAAGGAGACCGTCATTGCCACGTACCGAGAGTACACCCCCTCCCCCTTCCTCCCAACCCCAATGCGGCCATCCTTGTGGGTTGTGCCGACGGTGCATCTTGTGCTATCCAAGAAAGTCCGTAGGGAAACGTGAGGAACTACCTCGCTCGGCACTACTTCAAGGATGTGAGCAAGGACGCCCAAGGTAAAAAGAAGGGACCATTGCCGAGCGAGGACCGACTCGCGAAGGCCCGCGACCTGGCAGTGGCATGGCAGCAGAGGGAGCTCGGGAAGTATTGCCAAGCCGGCAAGTGCCCCCCCTTCTAACGTGGTGTTCAAGGGCGAGGAGGAGGTCTGCGACGTGACGCCGAACTCGGAAGCCGCAAGTGAGTCGCGTTTGTTTTCGTAGACTTGTTAGATTACACAGCCGCCGCCGCGAGAAGCAGTCAATACGCATATTGACTGTTGTTGTGGCAGACCCCCGCCCAGTCCCTAGGTTTGGCGGTTAGCCGATCGTATCGAGTATCCAGCGCTCGTCGGCTACGGCATGTCCGTACGAGGTGAACCGCATCGTGTCGCTGCCGCTGGCGGGCACCGCTGCGTCGGCAGAGCTCGTGGGCGTTGTGGGCGTGCTGAAGCAGCATCATAAGAAGGCGGGCGGCGTCATCAAGCTCAACACCAACGTGGTAAAGAACCTTGCCACCGCGCAAGCCTTCCCCGGCGACAACGTCGACGAGGGCAGTAGCCCGGAGCCCCCGGCCAAGAAGGCCAATCAGTCGCCAAGCCGGCGGCTGGAGTGCCGGTCTTGGGCCGGGGCGGTGCTGGGGCCAGGGCGGGCGGTGGGCCGTTTGGGTCGCGGGCCAGCCGCCAGACCGCCACGGCAGTAGACGGTGCCGGCACATGCGAGCAGCACGCCCGCCGTGGCACGACTACTCGTGGCGGTCCCGGCCGTAACCGGATGTAAATATTTTATTCCTCTCGCCGCCCACCGCCGTTCCTCACCGCCCACTGCCGCATGCTATCGCGCTTCGCGCTATTATTGCGCAATAATAAGGATTATACATCATCAGGACGCGAGATTGTCATGCTTCTAGAGCCAAGAGCAAAACAGTTCACCGCGGATATAGCATCGCGACGACGTGTGATATGCGCATGATGGAGTTTATTACGAGCATGTCACGGAAGGACTACAAGCGAGTGTCATTATACCAGTAAATAAGACTACAACGGGGTAAATTTATGGTATTACATGCTAATTGTGAGGTGATCCGGTAGACTAGTTATCTAACCCTAAAAACCCTTAAACGGTAGACTAGTGGTCGACGCAGCTCCTATGGCCAAAAGGCTGTTCGGTCGATGCATCTCCTCGGGTGGTACATGCATACTAGCACCGGACATTCTAGAACCGTATTGGCGCCGTACCGCGCCTGCTATGTGGACAGGCGAAAGGAAACCCCAACTACTAGTAGTAAACATTTCAAGGGAGGGAGAGGGCGCAAGCACAGGGCCAACATATATTGGACGCCGGCCGCCGCAGGGCGGAGGTCGGGGAGGTAAATAAGCAGTGAGGAAGAACGGCTAGCTATTTATAGAACGGTGCGCTATTTATGAACGGCTAGCTATATATAGAATGGTGCGCGACGTGGATGTATATCCTGCCATTCTAATATCCTCTCCAATTTGCCGCGAATACCCCCTTTTGTCGGACGGCGGGGCGTGCGGAGGTGGGCGGTGGGAGCAGACAATGTAGTCTGTAGTAGCCGCTATGTTGACATCAATAATGTGGGTACACTACTACAAATGTACCATGTAGCTAGGGACTCAGGATACGCCGTAGTACTTTAGCACATGTCATCATGCATGGTCCGCACTAGCACGGCTCGCGCGCACCGGGCACCGCATCAGATGCCTAGATGCGTGCGGCACCCAGGCGGGCCTGGTCACTTCCATGTAACGAGCCACTCTCCGCGCTTCACGCTCCGCCCTCCCACAGTGTGGTCCCTCGCACAGGCGCCGGGACCCGCACATGGCGGGTTTGTAGGGACGCTGCGCACAGCAGGTCATGGGCTCTCTATTAGGGAGAGTTGTTTGACGAGGACGCAGGAAGTCCGTCTAGACGCGAGTCTGAACGTTAAGCTGAGATCACCGGCGGTGGCCGGTTCTCAACACTCAATGTTAGGACTACACCTAACCCTGCACTACACCCACATAACCACTTATCTCATATTATTATCATTTCCTATATCATATCACTATTTGCCGTACTTCTGTAACTCGTATTGTAACATGTACGCACACCATTTATCATTATCAATCCCAATCACCGATGCTACTACTAACAGTCCCCAATGTTGCTACTGACAGTCCCCGATACTGCTGCTGACATTCCCCGATGCTGCTACTGACATTCCCCGATGCTATATTTCCGCTATGCCCAAGACTGACCGATGAACTGCTCTGCCGCTGCTCTGCCTATGTGCTGTTGACTGCCGATAAATAGCTGAACCAGCTGATGATCCTGTAACATTCGAAACTGTTTCCTCGCAACCTTTGCCTTCTTGCCTCTAATTGCATTAGGGCATTATTGTACCTCACATTGGTTTCGCTCGAGCTCTGGTTAAAGATCCCCCCCGCGCTTTCACCGTGTATGACCCCCCCCCCCCCCCCTGCCCCCCCTACCTGCCATCGTGCATGACCAGCCTGTCCCTGCCGCCGCCGCTGCCGCTAACCATCGAAGTGCATATTGGCACCGCCCGGTGGCCCGTGTCATCCGGGCCTAGCTGGCCAAACCAACAACCCGCGCCCTAGCCACGGACATCATCCACGCATCGCCAATGGACGTCACTTCGCCCCCCCCCCCCCCCCCCCCCCCCCGCGTCCGCACGCTCCCCCTGCCAACGACATCCCTACCGATCGACGCCGTCCGAGCCTTCCAGCTGCTACCCTGGACACCCTTCGTCGCCACCTCGAAGCTGTCGACGCTGAGTTCTCCGCTATGGCTGCTATTGCCAAGAGCCGTGCCAACAGCCTCTGGCTCAGGCACGAGGCCGATTCCCGGCTTGGCCGGATATTGCCGTTATACTGAAATCTGCTCTGGCTTTAGTAAAATAGGCCATTCTGCTATGGTCTGCCCTGAGACTAACCTCGCTGACAAAAAGGCTTGGCAAGCTAACGTGGCTGCCACCGAAACCGCTAAGGGTTTTAAGGCCATGAACATGAATGACCAATGACGGGTTGGGGCGGAGTATGCTGCCAGACGTTCGAATTGTAATTCAATCGAATTTGTCCTAGCTCCGCCGTGTTATCCCCCGACCTCTGAGGCCCGATCTCCAATGGCACTGCATCCGGACGAGAATAGCCCAGCTAGCGCCGCCCTAGTGGCTGATGCGCACGCTAAGGCCTCCTCGGTATTGCCCACCGAGTCGTACGAACCAGTGGCGCTCACCAGCGAGCAGGTTCGTAGGTCCCTGTCTGCCGCTGACTTTGCCATCCCTGCGGATAATCTAACCCAGGGTCTGTCTCGTACTGAGAAACGTTCTGCTATTCGCCGGTTCCGTCAACGCCAGTACGCTAAACAGCGGCAGGCTAAAAAGAATATAAAACGACCAACTGCTTGCCCATCTGACTCTACTCGTTTTGATAAAATTGAAATGTCTCGACTAAACTCTGAATATGGTCCCATAACTCTGGACGCTTGTGCCTATGCGTTTGACGTTGTTTGCCCTCAGTACTGCTCTACGGATAAACCCTTTACCTCCACTTCGGCAATCGTCATACTGTACGAATAATTCCACCGTACGACGAATCAGTATTACCAATTCTCGAACATTTTGAGACTCAACGCCAGAAATCACATTATAACACCCGTGCTATAATCATTCTGCCCCGCTGGTCTTCTAACATAGGGAAATCTTGGACCCCTATACTGAAAAAGTACAAACGACTCCATTCCTACCCCGCGGGTACCTGTTCTACACTGCCACATCTGCCAATGAGGACTTGCCAGGCAATGCCACCCACACAGTGGATAGTTGACGTATACCTCGCAGATAGCACTGTCGAGGAACGTGAGGCTGCTGCCATAAATTATGTCATGGCCACTGAGGACTACAAAGCCCCCAGCTACGAATCTCAAGGTAAGACATACATCCCGCGTGCCCGGGTCAAGTCGCACCAACCCCACTTTAAAACAGAAAAGCCCTTTACAACGTCTATGAACGACAACAATCTGCTATTACGCAAACCGACCCTAACTGAACACCCCGCTTTATTACCGCCCGCTAATATGATACTCGATAAGCGGCGCTACCCTTAGCTTTATTGATATTGATAGGTAATAAGTCCGCCTAAACAAATTACCCTCTCAACCTCTAAATAATAAAATACGGGTCGTCATGGCTGATGACCGCCTGTCTCTCACGGCTAAATCATGCACCCTCAAGTTGAATATAAACGGTTATACGGCTACAGCTGAATTTATCATTACTACATTACAGAACTCGCTCAACTGTGTACTGGGCATGTCCTTTTTAAAAACGCACAACCCGATATTGATTGGCCAACCGGTAAATTAACTTTTCCCGATGGCAGTGAAATAATCTGCCCTACTCAGTCCCGCGAATCTAACGTCGATATCGTTCACGCTAATGCTATGGCTCGTGAGATAAAACGAAGAGATCCGAATACTGTTTTTAACTGCGCAATTATAAAAGAATATGACGCTACTAGTAATGCCCTTTGGCCTCACAAATGCCCCTCTGCCTTCCAACGCTGGATGAACCATGTTCTACAGCCTCACAAAACACCTTGATCCTCGTTTACCTTGACAACGTTTTAATTTTCAGCAACTCTCTCGACGAACACCTCAACCATCTTCACATCACACTTGGCTTACTGGCGCAGAATGATATACGACTACGGTTACCTAAAATGCTTTTTCGGTAAAACACGAGCTCGAATACTTGGGGCACATGGTCAGCAAAGTTGGCCTACGTCCCTCTGCAGATAAAGTCTCCGCCGTTAAGAACTGGTCCCCGCCACGGTCTGTTCAGCAGGTCCAGCAGTTCCTGGGCTCTTGCAATTTGTACCACCGGTACATACAAAA
>VCJN01002737.1:0-40000 GCA_006384855.1 Tetraselmis striata
CTGTCGGCCTGTAATCAGATCATACTTGACCACCACCATAGTGGAATAGCCACCACCAGCGCACATTCCCTCACAATAGCCGTACTACTCGCACAATCATCAGGTCTGCGCAAGCCTGCTGGAGCGTACGTAGTCTGCGTGGGAGATATAAACAGGCCAGAATGGCTAAAAAGAAAGCGGCGGGAGAAACGGGCAGTGGAACAGATCGCACGAGGGCGGCGGCAGAGGGCAGGAGCAACCGAACCGGACGCTAGCTGTCCGTGCGAGCCAGATATGCCGAAGGATGGGTGGTGGTGGGGGGGGGGGGGGGGGGTATCCTTACACGGCGCACGATCACCACGAAAGGGAGCCCCCCCTGAATTCACCGGACAAGATACAAAAGATATAATGATCACACCCCGGAATACGGCACCGGTATACCGGTGCCGGCATGGAAAGGTATGAATAAGTCGCCATCTTATTTGGAGCAAGGGCACATTTGGTACGATGTACGATATCGAAATGCGCGGTGCATCCGGTAATGTTACTCGTGCCCCTACTGGTTTGGATTACGAAAGCGCAAGCAACAAGATACTGGTACTATAGTGCGAGTCGCGTACTGGTACTGGTACGGTATTTGTACTTGTAGCTTTTCAACTTGCTACAGTACAGTAGGTGCCGAACCAACCTTCACCGAGCGACAGCACCGCCGGGTGGCGGGCGCCGCCACTGGCCCACCGCACCCGCCGCAGCGAGAGCTGAGAAGGCCGTGCCCACCAGCATCAACCGAGTGCGAGGTGCTCGAGGATTAGAGCCAAACTTGACACGTCCGAGGCCACCGCTGCGGCAGCGTCGCTAAGTAGGGGTGACAGGTTACTAACGAAGCGGCGGGACCGGCGATGTGCGCACCTGAGGGGCCGACCCCGCCAGCTGTCCTTTGTCAAAGTTGTCCGGGTGCCAAAGGCCGTAAAGTGCCGTGAGTGGATCCGTCTTAACGCCTTCCCGTGACATATTTGCCATCGTTGTGTAGGATGCTGATGGAGGGGCGGCTTGAGCTAGGAACAAGCTGGGGCTGTGATGCAGAGGGGCAAACAACAGTGTGTATCCTGCCGCGCGGGAGTCCGGCTGCTACTGCTGATGTCTTGAAAATCGTGGAAACGAAGTTCCATAGTCGCCATGTCAGTGCCTCCATCGCGGCGGGGTGCCTATGCGTATTTGTACAGGTAGCTTGTAGTCGCCATGGTAACAGTACTGGTAACAGGAGGAGTAAGTACGTGAATACCTACTGTTACCAGTAACGTACGAGGAGTCGCGATGACGGACGATGACATGACTACCCCGTATATTAACTAACTACCCCATTATTACATCCCTTGTCCGCTCGGTAGAGCGGTCGTCTCGTGTGCGAGAGGTACCGGGTTCGATTCCTGGCCGATGTATTTCGGCAATATCGGCCCGGCGTGTCCCGGGTATACTCGGTTGATGCATTAGCCCTTCGGGGTTCGAATGAGGCAATGGTCTATGGGCTGTGCCAGACCTACGACTGCAGTTGGCGCACGAGGTCAAGTGCTGGGGCGGCTTCGGCCGATGTCCCGGGGCGAACTTTTACCCCATTATTAGTGGCAATGTTAAATATATGACTGCCGCTGCTGCTGCTCACGGGTCGTGTAGTCGCTAGTACATGTGCGCCCGCTGCTGCTGTTGGTACTACTGTAAGTGTACCCGTATGAGTCGCCCGGCCGTCGCGCCTCTTAATAAATAATTCCCGCTCGCCGCCCGCTGCTGCTAGCGGCGCGCGCCGTTGTCGCGTCCTGATGATCCATTCGTCCCAGTTGATCTCGCAGTTTTCCCCGTCAACCCCAGTTTATCTCGTGGTATCTGGGGTTTTACCCCTGGTGGTATCTATAAAATATCCGGTACCGGGTAATACTGTTTTTGCTTTTGGCGCGGGATATTTGTTGTACATGGCATACAAGTACAGGTACTTTTGTAATGCACAGGAGTATATCTGGCACTACGGGTGCCGGCTTGTTGGGAGTTGGCATCGCTATCACTGGGCACATCCGCACACAAATATGTCTCCATTAAAAAGTTCCCTTCGTCTCAGTCGCAAGGCCCGCACGCCACAATACAGTCTAAAATACTGGCGTGTGCAGCACATCTTTGACGCTCAGCCTCCCCCCACCGGACCTACAACCTACAGAGCCCAACATTTCCGCCAGAATGAATAAGGCAGCAATACGGTAAGAGCGACCCACTACGCATGCACATTGCCTGCAAATGTCTGAGATCTCGCCGAGCGACCCTAGGCCCCTGTACGTGTGCCAGGCCACGCTTCATGGTGAGGAACGATGAGGATAAAAAAGCTGTCCATGCAACATGCGGAAATTGGCCCAATATACAACTTGTCAACATTGATTTCTGTTGCTGTCACGATACATCTGCAGCAGGCAGTGCTCATCCAGCCTCTCCGCAGAGACACGGGTATATTGATGATTGATATGTTTACATTTATCGTTTACAGACAAGGCATGTATCTCACTATTCATGCCCTTTTCATATCGTTAAAATTCAGTGCCTATCGTCAGCTACGCACTCAATGTGTACAGCAGGCCTGCGTTGTGGCCTGGCATGTTATATACTCTATTCATATTCCATGGCCGCGCATCAGCAGCCATTTACCTTCATCCGAATCTGCCCTGAATGGTGGGTTGATTTGTCGTCTAAGCACAGCTCAAGCGCAGGCCCGCCGTCTTGAGGGCCCTCAGGGGCGCACTGCTGTCAGAAAACAGAGCATATGACCTGCCGTACTCCATCCTAGAGACAGTGCTCAGCGCCTGCCCGATACCACGCATGGCATTGTCGGTCTCAGGCTTGACATTGCGGATCATCTTGGATGACTTGGACTTTGAAAACACACGGCCAGCCGGGCTGATGACAGCCGGACTTTCCGCAGGAGGCACGGCTGGGGTGTTGCCGCTGAGGGGTGGCAGCGACCGCGCCGTTGTCAGGGAGTCTGTAACATTGGGCGCACCAGGGGGCAGCGCCTCAGAAAAGGTGACAGCATGCTGGGGGAGCCCGCTGAGCTTGGTCGGAAGCGACTGCGCAGAGGGATCCGCCATGCTTGTCATGGTGGGCTTCAGGGCCTTCCCACTGAACGCCTTCTTGAGGAGGCCGACTTTGGAGGGGGCAGGGGTGACACTCTCTGCCAGCCAAGGGTGCTTGAGGAGCGCCTCAGCAGAGGGGCGGCGGCTGGCCCGCTTCTCAGTGCACATGTGCACGAAATTCTTCAGCGCGGGGCTGAAGTTCCTGGGCATGCGCAGGCCCTCCGTGGCAATGCGGACCTTGGTCTCAGTGCTGGACTCCGCGCTGAAGGGAGGCAGACCAGTCACCAACTCAAAAGCGAGCACACCCACGGCCCAGATGTCAGAGCCAATACCATACAAAATCAACCCATCATGCTTGTTGTCACTTGGTGCAGACTTGAGGGGGCACTTGGTGACTTCCGGAGACATGTAGTCCAGAGTGCCAACCGCTGACACAGGGCGCTCCTTGCGCATGTCGATGCAGACGCCAAAGTCAGTCAGCTTGACGTCCCCCTTGTGCGTGATTAGAATATTTTCGGGCTTGATGTCACGGTGGATGATGCCCTGCTCGTGCACGTACACCAGCGACTTCAGGAGCGACCTGACAATCGATTTTGCGTCCGTCTCAGTCAGCATGCCCTTGCCAGACGACGTGAGCTTCTTCAGCACGTCTCCCTGGGAAGCGTGCTCCAGAATCATGACCAGCGAGTACTGGTCCTCAAACACGCCGTATAGGTCAAGAATGTTCTCGTGGTCCATCTTGGCATGCACATGCACCTCGCGGGCGACCTGGTGGCGGTTCATGCAAGACAGGCGCTCCTTCGACTGGATTTTGAGGACCACCACCGTCTGCGAGGCCACCGCCTCCGCCAGGTACACGCCGCATGTCTTGCTGGCCGAGAGCTGGCGCTTGATCCTGAAATCCTTTGCGGACCTGCGAGCAGCGTCGATCGGTCAAGTGCGGACTGTTTGTGTGTGTGTGTGTGTGTGCGGGGGGGGGGGGGGGGGAGAGGGGGGGGGGGGGGGGGGGCTTGGACGCGACTGCTCGGAGGAAATGGACGCCCGGTAACAACGCGTGCGACGACAACAAGGTACGAGTAGTACAGGTAGCTTACCATGAGACTCCTTCGCCCTTGCGAAGCTCCAAAGGGCAGCGGTTGCCCACCAGGAGCGTTACCGGCTCGGAGACTTCGGAAGAGTCGGCATAAGCGCACGATGAGCGTCGGTCACAGAGAAGCAGCCGGTCCTGTCGAAGAAGGGCACAGGAGGCGACTGGTTAGTCGCCATCAACTATTGTCTATGTAGCCGCCGCAGTGCCATTAATATAAGCGCGCAGCGCGCATCGGCATGCTTGCGCTGATGCAGGTAGTAATTTCACTACATACCAGTACATATCACTACATACAGGTACGAGTACGGTACACGAGTGTGTGTATATATGTGCATATTTATGTACTTATATCTATGTATATATGTATGTATATATTTCTTCATCAATTACTTTATATATTTGTATTTGTGAATACAGATACATACATAATATATACATAGACATATACATCTATGTGCGTCTGTGTACATGAATATATGTATGTATACATATAGATGTATACCGTATTTACGTACATATACGTTTATATATACATATAAATGCATATATACGTTTATATATGTATATATATTTCTATATATACATGTATTCATTCATTTCTATACATGCATTTATACATATGTATATTATGTATATATGTATATTATATGTATATATATGTGCATGTATATTATATATAAACATGTACGTATATATATGCAAACAAAAACACACATATGTATATATATATATATGTTTAGGTATACACATATTCATATTTATGCATGCATATCCACACGCATACATATTTGTATGTATAGTCGCTACTGGTATGTATAATACAGCATATAGCGACTATTTATGAGTCGCTACGCGCCACATCACTCACATCGTACCGGCGCCCGCGCCGTACTACTGTAGTACGTACGTACTCGTGACCGTGTACGGGTAAATACCTGGAAGATTATACGGGTACGCGTACCTGTACCTGCTGTAGTAGTAAATATTGAAAATATAGTACTGATATTAGTACTATAATGAAATTATAGTGAGAATAGTGAAATAGTAATAACGGATAAGTACCGCCTGCAATATATAATCCTTAGCGACTGTTTGCAAATATTTTTTAATTACATGAGCTAGCAGCAGAAGGCGATATCGGAAATCACCAAAATTGCAAATATTTATACCACGTTATCAGGGTACTCGCAACTTATCTTACTACTGGGCTGAATTATGGGCCTGGGGGTCTGCGTGGGGGCGCTGGGCCGACAGGCCGGGGCTTTTAACGCGGCGGCACAAACGGGCAGTGGAAAGGATCGCACGGGAGCTGGAGGCACAGGCGACCAGCAGCAGCTGACCTTGAGGCTCTCTGTCCGTACAGGCGAGAAAGGCCGAGGCGGCGGAGACGGGGGGGGGGGGGGGGGGACCCGGAGCACGAGCCCCTCCCCGAAACGGAGTGCACAGGACCGATATCAGTCGCGAAGCTGATTTACACATGGAAAGGTATGAAGTGGCTGCTTGCGTATGGTTGCCATCTATAAAGAACGGACAGATTAGTGAAATGTACGCTGTCCAAATGCCTCCGTGCATCAGATGTACATTCTGCATTTATACTGCGAGGCAGGTCCCCGTAGTCACGTATCCCTAATTTTGTAGGTATAGCAGTACGAAACAAAACGTCACGAAGCGACAGCACCCCCTGGCGGCGGGCGCCACCACTGCCCCCCCGCGCCAGCCGCAGCGAGCGCTGAGAAGGCCGTGCCCACCAGCATCGACCGAGTGCGAGGTGCTCGAGGATTTTAGTCCCAAGTTGATATGTCCGAGGCCACCGTCACGGCAGCATTCGCTATGAGGGGTGTGAAGCGGCGGCGGCACCGGCGATGTGCGCACCTGAAGGGCCGACCCCGCCAGCTGTCCTTTGTCATAGTTGTCCGGGTGCCACACGCCGTAGAGTGCCGTTAGGGGATCCGTCTTCACGCCTGTCCGTGACATCTTTGCCGTCGTTTTGTATGATACTGAGGGAGGGGCGGCTTGAGCTAGGAAGAAGCTGGGGCTGTGATGCAGAGAGATCAGCAGGGTTTATATCCTGCCGCCGGGGAGTCCTGCTGGCTGGAAGATCTTGCTGCGAAATGATGCGTAAATCGGGTTTATGTGCAGGGTATGTGCCTGCTTGTGCGTATTTGTACAGGCGGTAATCCTGAATCCTTATCTGGTACTCGATATGGTACGAGTAGTCGCGCGATGATGTGGGTTGACGTAGAGACGCTGCAAGGGTTTCACTAGTGCCAGTCCTGTCTCGGGGACGAAAAAACAATGAGCTAGCTGCAAAAGGCGATCAGGAAACCAGATGATATGATGGATATCGCGATGATATAGTAGTTACATGAGCTAGCTGCAAAAGGCGATCAGAAAACCACCCGAATAGGCAATAGAAAACGTCCACTACAACAGTTGCGAGGTGGAAGCAGCACCAGAGGAGGGTGCGGAATGAGCACGGGCAAACGCATCAGACTTGGCCGTCTGCACTCCGGCAGAGAGAATGCCGCCCAAGGTACCATGCACGCAAGCAGAGACTCGTTGCAACAACCCCCGCCGCGTGCGCGACAGGCGATGGCGGAACTCAGCGGGTTGGCTGGCAACGAAGTTTCGAAGTGCATGGACGGACTGACCACGAAGGAAGCATGAAGTCGGGGCGGAAGGACCGCCAGGGAAGTTGCGCACAGCAATTAACACCGCGAAGATGTAGACCACCGTTTAAGCGGTTTTTCCGAGGCGGCCGCGGTCTTCAACCACAGAAGGGTAGTACCGGTGAACACCATGCACCGGGGTGGAAGACGCCCGGTCCGCCGCTAGCTTGTTGCGCTCCGCCTCGGTCGCCGCGATCCCCGCGCGGGGTGCACCAGCGGGGGTCGTGGAGGACACGCACGAGAAATCGATCATGTAGTCGCACGCCGGGCCCCCCCCCCCCACCCCGGCAGCGTCAAATCTGACGGTCGCGAGCGGTCCGCTGGGCGCAGCCCACTCGTCTCAAGGGTCAAGTCGCCGACTCCCGAGCGGTCCCGGTCGAGCACCGCCCCCGCTTCAATCGCCACGGAAGCCCACAGATTTTTCAAAGCGGTATGCATGCGGTGCTTGTAGTTCGCAACGGGGCAGATGGGCAGATGATCCACGACGAAATCCGTGGCATTCCGGTTCGAGCCATCCGTAGACCGAAGCCATAAGGGGTCAATCCCACACGTGGGGCCCGGACATGTGACAAGCGCGGAACCCCCGCGCGGGCGAAGGCCCAGCACCCGCGCAGCGGCGGCCGAATAAGCAGCATGGGGAATCTTGCGGGCTGACTCGTGATCCGACTGGAAAAGCGATAGGGAGCCCGGCCCGCATGCGCTGTACAAACGCAAGGTATCAAGGCGCGAGGCCGCGGCACCCATACGTTGGAAACCAAGAGCGAGGGTCACGAAGTCACGCAAGCGAATCGCACGGCTGAGGTGGCGTTGGACAACCATGGTCGTCGTGGGTGGATCATCGGAGTCAGGCAGCACCGGTACCCGTACCCGTACCCGAGGGCGGAGCTGTAGTACCGCCTGGCTGAGGTTCTAGTAGGGAAGGAGATGCCACTGACGGAGGGGGTGCCACTAATTCGCATGAGAGCTACAGAAGCGCATGTAGTAGTAACGGTATTGGCAGTACTCGTACCACCGATAGGAAGCGATTGTTGGGCAGCAGAGGCAGCCTCACTACCAGTACCAACTCCGTGGGGAGTGGCCGTAAAAGGAGATGTGGTGACGCGCAGTCCTCCGCTAGTGCTCGTACCCGTACGGGTCGTAGTACCAGCTGACGGATCCGGTGCAGCGGTGGTCGTAGCATTACAATGGCGCGATGATATGGATGGCGCCAATACTGCGAATAATAAGCTACTAGTCGCTACCAGCCACTACGGGTTGCTCACGAGCTTCAAAATAATAATGACGTTTTATTATTATTAGGCTACCGGTACGTCCGATACTCGTCCAGAGACGCAGTAGCGACTAAATCCTTAGATTCTTCTTCCCCGGTACGAGTAGCCTTACGGATAAATCGTCCTCTCGCACCGATGTGCGGATCATCCGCAGAATTAAAGACGCATGTCCGGTACTCGTTCGCAGAGGCAGATGACCGAAATCTGCGGATCGAGGACCTGATGCACCGGGGGGACATGGTTTACAGAATTAAGGGTTTCCAGACCATGTTTTACAGATTAAGGAGAACCTGCTGCCACACACTCCCCCAGCCGATTCCAGATTCTAGGAGATCGCGGGCCGCCACCCCGTATGCGGCACAATCCAGCCTCCGCCTTACGCTCAGCGCGTCGCCTGTCCGCTGCCATTGCGGCCCCGAGCCCTTTGTTCCCTCCGGAATCATCACGCATCTTCCATGCGAGTCATACGGTACGCCAGTACCGTGCCGCTTGCAACACTGTCACGTGAGCCCACGCGGATCGTGGCTCGTTCGCAGATGCTCGCGCATATTGCCGGCTTGCAATACTGATTAAAGTACGGCTGTCTATTGTACTCAGCAGCGCAAAAGCTAAGGTGTGGCAGCCAGTGCCTTGGACCCAGCCCGTCCCTAGGCCCCGTTTCTCTGTCCGTTGGCGCTGCTCAAGGCCGCAGTTGTCCCTTCCGAGGTGGGGACCTGTGGGGCCGGACTTGTTCAACAATCGGTCCCTTGAGCAGTTGCTTCGGGCGGGGGGCGGCGGAAAGTGGGCGCGGCTAGATCACAACTGATGCGCTCGCCTCACACAGCGGGGCACCAGCCGGATTCCGCCTGTCACTAATCGAAAGACTGTACACAGGTTTTAGGGGCTTTAGGGCGTTGTAGCCTGCACTAGGAGGATTTCAGTCCGGAGGAGCCATGGCTTCGCAGAACCCCAGTGGGGCTTTGAAAAGTATGCTTCAAGGAGGTGCTAGTGGAGCGGGCCCCTGTGACACTTAACTACCGAGAACGCGTTTCCTGTGTTCTGCACACCGACTTGGCAGGATACAATGGCCAACAGCTTGTAAAGGAGGAGGGCCCCAAGCTGTTGAAAGAGCGCATGCGTGAAAAGTATGAAGATGAAGGAAAGGATTCGACAGAGTTAGATAATCAACTGGTGACGCATGTTTTGCGTAGTGCCTCTGCTCGCAGGCCTCTCTGCTTGTGCATGTCCATGGTGCCATGTGCATTGTCTAGCCTTTGCTTAGAATTGATGGTTTGCCTTTTTTCAGGCTACAGTGCATTTTCTGCATGTCAATGTTAAGCGTGCCGGTGACAATGGCAACGATGCTGAGCAGCGTGTGCGGGACACGACAAAGCTGCAAGCCAATATGAAGAATCTAGCGGCTGATTACGTCATTACCTTCAATGTCAAGGGTGGAAGCCACTAGCATCCCGGTGAAGGGGTTTTCGATGAACCGGGGACGATACCGCTCGATGATCTTGAGACACTGTTTCGCGATTGAATCCGCCAGCTCGAGCTTTCGCACCCCTATCGCCACGGAATATTACGTGCACGGCGAGCATGTATTCGAACCTTACGTCTTCCATTTAAAAGAGCACCTCAAGCAGCCGGTCGAGACCTCGTTGGTTGCTCGCCCGCGAGGTTTTCTGCTCAAGACGAAGAGCGTCGATAACACAAGAGCAATCTTGAAGAAGGCCCTCGGCGTCTCGGTCAACGGCATCCGCCACTCGAGGATCTCGGACATGCTCACGACCGAGAAACCCAATAACTATAGCATGGCCAAGGTGCAAAAGGTCGCGGATTGCCATCAACACTCAATGGCGACGACGCTTAGCTACCGGCGAGACACTGGGATACCCACAGAGGAGGAAGACGTTTATAAGTACACGTCTTGCGGCGTGAGCGTGTTATGATAGTAAACATGTTCGGCGATTGTCGCCCCCGTGCCGATGCATGCCCTTGTCGCGTCTCGTGTAATCCAAAATTGCATCACATGGGCCATTGCGGTGCACCCGTATATGTCATGAATCAACGTCATTTTTGCAAAAGTGTAAGTGGATTCGAACACCCCGACATTGCTAGACGTCGGGATTGCAATAATCCGACGTCAGCCCTAGCGTATGAGGGAAAGTCGCGTTCTTCCACACCATGACGCGAAGGTATGGCGAGGAGTACTCGTCCGCAGAGTTACATGTCACGCATATTTCTTATAGGCGAAACTCTATAGTGGCCCCGGAGCAGAGTTGCATGTCACGAATATTTCTGATATATTGTCCACTCGTATGTGTCCAAAGCCATGCATCGAAAGCGCAAGCGATGTTCGCACATACATGCAAATTCAAACACCTCGGCGTCCACGTACGTCTTGTTCTCGGCGTCGGCACTGTCGGAAGGGTTGGCGACGTTCACTATCACACCGGTTCCCCGGGTACTCGCTAAATGAAATCCTCCCGGGGTTGAAGCTGTGTATAGCGGGGTCACAATCCTGAGATGCAACTACCGAAACGAGTACGACTAGTGATCAGGATCCGGTTGATATAGTCAAATACAACGTCATTTCATCAAAATTCAGAGCCCACGTGAGCACCCGTCTCGCCAACCCATCCCGCCCCACCGATGCCAATCGGACATACCGTCCGGCACCATGACGCGCTAACCGCCGCGGTAGCAACGCGCTAACGTAGGCATATGGTGGCGTACATGTGCCTCGTCTTGTGTGTCGTGGGCAAGGATGGGGCTGGCGGTGGGATGATGAGGGAGGAGCGCGAGCGGTCACGTGCTAATACTACGCACGTATCGCGTGCCACATAGCCAATGAGCGTTGCAAGCTACACATGTCGGATTTGAGACCCGTTTACGGTCTTCAGAAACGAGTATTTACGCGAACCGGTGTGATCGCGTTGCCTTGAACCTCCACGCACTCGAAGGCGTTGATCGGGGCGTTATACACGATGGCACTGTACGCGTGTAAGGTTCCCCATCGCATGCTCGTCCCTCCGAGACCATAGACGTTGTTCCACGCGGAAAAAAGGTTACCGACGAGATGTTGTATCCCCCCGCCGTAGTACATCGGGGGCTTTGTCGTGCCCCCGATATTCTCCAAGTCTATCGTTATCTGGCATATCTTCGAGTCTACATACGTCGTGTTGATGACATCGGTACCGGTATCCGGAGCACACACTTGTTTAATGCGATTCCCGTTCAGCGACATTATTCCCGTGACATTGAGCAGCGGCGTTTTCAAGGACCCTATAGATGCGCCACCACTAATCGTCGCAAACTGCACGTATAAATAAGTCGCGCCACTTGTCGCCAACCTGCCCGAGATCGAATTTTCTGTTGTTGTCCGGAACCGTATGCCCATCGCACTCCGCGCCGTCCGGATGGGTCTTCAAACGAAACACGTTGTTTCCCAACAAGTCCATGACACAAACATGATCGTTTCGCACTTTGACGTCGTCGGACACCTCGACGTCTTTGACATGCAGTGGTCTCACTCGTGCAGCAACTAACGGAGTCCCCAACTTATGTGTTAGTGTCGTTTTAGGCACGACGTTTCTCGAAATCGTGAGGCCGTTGTTTTCGTCGACAGTTAGGAACACGCTAGTCGCAAGTCCTCCGATCACAACCTTCAATTCAACGAGCAAAAAGTGTGGAAATACGGAATCCGCGTATATTTCCGCCCACCGCTGCTCGGGGTCTTCCTCGTCGGTCTCGTAATTGTAGTGTGTGCCCAATGTGACGTAGGAATACTCCTCAAACTGTCGCGCGTAATCGAGGTTTGGGCATACCGCATATTCCCCGGAAGGAGTATCAACCGCCTTGAGCAGCTTCGACGCCTCGTATTATGGGTGGATGTGGTTGCTCCTGTCGGACTCAATGTTTAAATCGTTGTTGAATGTCGACAAGGGGATGGTGGCCGGATCGTTTGCGATCCATGGAGGGAGCTCTACGGCGTCGCCATTGGCGCCCGGGGGGCCTGGCGGACCCGCCGGTCTTACGGGTCCAGCCGGCCATGGTACATTTGAGTCGGCACCGGCCGGCCCATGTGCCCGTGCCGGCCCTTGTGCCAGGTCGGTCGTGGTACTGTCGAGTCGGTGCCAGCCGGTCCCACCGGTCCAGCCGGTCCAGCCGGGCCTGGCGGTCCTGGTAATACTGTCGAGTCGGCGCCAGGTGGTCCCGCCGGTCCAGCCGAGCATGCGGGGCCTGGTACTGTCGAGTCGGCGCCAGGTGGTCCCGCAGGTCCAACCGGTCCCGCCGGACTTGGCACTGTAGAGTCGGCGCTAGCGGGGCCTTGCGGGCCCGGAGTCGTCGAGATTGCGCCGACAAGCCCGGGTGGGCCCAGTGGGCATGTTCGCCTGTTAGGTCGAGGTCGAAACTAAAACCGGATGGGAATCGATGATTGGTCGCCTTGAAGGTCTGCCCACGTTCTCGAAGGGAGCGCCGCGGCGTCGCCCTCGAGTAGAACTCGTCGCGCCGAACCTTCTCCATCAAGTCTGTATATATTGCTTGCAAATGGGTTTCCGAAGTGACTCTCGAGAAACGGAAAATTCATGCTTCCCACGCGCGATAGAGGAGTAAAGCCAGGGTTGTCATCGAAAGGGACCATATCGCCCGTGACAACAATACCGCCGTTGGTCACAAACTCTGAGATCTGTCGAGCTTTTACCGACACGTGCGATGTGATATCGTCTGCGAATATCTCGCGCCACAGGTACATCGCGGTGCCGAGGTCGCGAGTGTCCGGAGCGCTGCCCACAATCGCGTTCCCATCTCATTCGACCATAAGCAATAAATTTAACGTCCGACTAGACTAGCAATATTGTATCCTCCACAAAATCGTCAAGGCGGTAATCGCCGTTGCTGCCTCTAAAACTTTTGAACTTCAGCTGGGCGGTGTCGGACAAAGTCAATTTCTCCAGCATACACAGGCGTGTCGCCATGGGTTCGTGGGTTCCCTGATACCAACGAAAGGCCCAATGGGGCTGCGAAGCGAGCCGTATTCGTCGATGCGCCCGAGGTTGTCGTCGTGCGCCCCAATAGCAGTAGCACAACACTTCCCGCGGTAACCCGTACGATATTGCGAAAACTTCCCGAATATAAGATCCGATGTGAAGTTTGCGCCAATGGTACATTGTGCACCTGTGGCAACGCGACGCGCACATCGCGCGGCCCACTGCCCATGCTCAAGCCTCTAGCAAGCCCACGACTTCCAACCACCGACACCGCGACCGCCTGTAGCGCCAGAAGTACCTCTTTATGCGGCGATGGTGGGCAGGTCGCGACCGCTACGGTCACGCGGGCGGCGTGCTGCGGGATCTCCGTGGCGACCCCGCAGCAACCGATCTGATGAGCGCCGCCCCAACCAAAAACTCTGCACCGATGGCACATGCTCCATCATACCAGCTAGGGGAAAACGACCACTATTTATGCCTAATATTTTGACTAAACTGCCTTTCTATCCAAGCGGTTTTTGCCCTAAAGGCGTATATATGGTGTCAGCAAAACGCAAATCCCTAATGGAGGTGGTCAATCGGGCGGCAGTCGCGAGGGTAGACCTCGCGGCCGCCGTCCCGGGACATACACGCGCCCTGAGCCAGCCGTGATCGCCCTATGTCCTCGAAAGGGTCAAGAGGTAAGGCTATCTGGTGGGATAGACGGGGGTGTGCTAGTGGACGATGCATGATTCGCCGCCCGCAGTGCCGGACGGGTACTTCGGGCGGCGCGACGCGGATCCCGCGGCGCAAGGACGCCGCGCGCGCTGACAGATTATTCGTACCATATTCGGATCGCAAAATGTCGTACGGGTTCTACAAAATGTCGTACGGGTGACCGCGGGAAGTGTTGTGAGGTTCTATACGGTCTACAATAAAGCGTTCCTTTTTGGCTTGCGGGATCTATGACGATACATCGATCCCCGCAATCCCATTGCCTAGCATGGGGATCTTTGTATCTTGCTTGTCTTGGTTCGTCCAAAGGTCAGTAAGATTAGACGAGATTTCTTCGCAGCACCCGTGCACATAGTTCGATAGCGAATATTTCTCGTCCCCGAGTGACAATAGCGAGGCAGTCAACGCTCCACGTTGCAGTCGGTGGCTGCGAAACTGGCTTGCAAATTGCCCTTGTCAATGTTGTTTTTTGCTTCGAGCTCCGCAATACTATTGTTTACTTGTGACAGCTTCGTCACTTTGATCCCCCGTTTCATCGGGAGGGTTCGAGGCCGAAGCGTCTCTTTGCGGCGGGCCAACATTAGCGTTCGCTTTATCCATTCGCATAAAGACTTGGTAGTCAATATCGTAGTCAACGATCGGCTTTAGACTGACTGTGAATTGTAGCGTGAGAGTATATGGAGACCCATGAAGATGACGCTGTCGTCGATCGTCGTTTGTCAACTAAATCGCGATCATCCCGATGTTTCTATCCGCGATGGGAAACGTCGTGGTAGAGATGAAACGTTCGATGACGTTAAAGTTCTCACAAACTGCGACCTTTCCGATAACGTTACTCGGAGACTTAGTGACAACATCCCGATTTTGCGTGTTGAGGTTGGAGCGAATATGAATAGCGGACGTGCCCGCAAGATTTACGCCGTATTTCGTAATCATTGTCCCATCGACGCTAATATCGCCTTCGCGCACCCCCAGCAACCTTTGGCATGATATGAGCGGCCCAACCGTCACCGCGCGGCCGAGAGTCTCCGTCGTGAATGTGAGGCGATGTGCAGGCTCGATACTGTGTGCGACAAACCCGTCGATAAGTTCCCCGTTTAATATCTCTAGTACTTCCTCGATGCTCCGATTATTTCCTGCGCGGATTGTGATGTTCACAATTTCGTCGTCGAAACTCAGCTGCAATACGTTGTTATGCAAATTGATGACAAAGTAGGTCAGAGGAATAGAAGCTGTTGTGCCAGCAAGCAAGAACTCGTGTTTGCGAGACGGTAGGGTCAGCGGGGGGTTCAGATAGAATAGAGAGCCGTTCTTGCCAAACTTAGCATCGGCTTTGTCCGACGACAAAGGGATCGCAAAGCTTGACATTTATTCGTTTGGTCATATAAATACCATGAAGCCTCGTACAACCAAGAAGACGAAGAAGACGGGCGCAACGGGGACTGCCCGGGCAATCGTCTCGAAGAGTGGTGCGGCCGCGATTCGCCCGTCCAGTTTTTATCGCCCCCTGACCTCGATGAAAATTGATAACATGGCCTATGCTCTCGCTCGCGCCGTTCATACAAAATGGTGTACGAAGTGCACTCCGCGATCCAATCGTGCTACTCTGGGTCTAGTGTCGCGTTCAAGCACCCGGCCATCACGTAAAACATGTAGTGCACCCAAAATGGGCGGTCGAACTTCACGCTCTCGATATGCTTTACTACGAGCATTTGTTCTCGTATAACCTTGAGTCACTTACGCTTTGCGCCGTCCTCGCTGTACGCGCCGGGGTTGCAGCGAAGCCATTACATCGGGAGCGTGTTGCCCTCCCAGGCAAGAGTCTCCATCACCTTGGCCATGCGGCGCATTTCGAACATGATCGTGCAGTCGCCAAAGTTGTCATAATGGTCCTCGTCTACCTTCAGCATGATCACGCTGCCGTTCATCTGCAAGAGCACGTCGATGCGACAGAAAGTGCCGCGTTGTTGATGCACGAGAAATCGATATGGTGTTCGCTCTTGAAGTCAAACCCGCGCTTGGCGAGGACCGTGCGCACGCGTTCCTCCTTATTCTTTCGGGCCCGAAATTCCGGGGTGTGGGTCCACACGTGGACTTTCAATTTCCGGATTGCGCAAACGCCGCGTCGCACCCAATCCAGGTACATTTGAAGGGCTTTTCGCCCGTGTGGGTCCGCATGTGGGCTGTCAAGGCTCCAGATTGAGCGAACGCCGCATCGCACCCGTCCGATATACACTTGAAAGGCCGTTCGCCCATGTGAGTCCGCATGTGGTTTGTCAATGTTCCGGAATCCGCAAACGCCGCGTCGCAGCAGTTCCATGTGCATTTGTACGGCTTCTCGCCCGTGTGGGTTTGCATGTGGTATGTGGAGTCTCTGGACCATCTTGTCGCAAACCCACAGCCCTCCCATGTGCACAGGTGTTTCTTTTCCGAGACCGTCAAGGTGGTCGCCGCTTGACACCTGTGCCCGCCGTTAGTTCCCTTAATGTCGGTCGGCTATGGATAGTGCCACTTTGAAACTGGCACTAACCCCTCACACGTCAACCCCCTCTCCCGGTCACGTAGGAAACCGCGTGAATGTTCCACGCCTTCTTCGTCCCGCATAGTGCCCCTGTGCGAGACAAGGCCGGGCCCGTTATCCCGTGTTGTACCAACAAGTACGAAAGTTTGTATAGTGTTCCCACAGCGGTTGGATAAAGCAGGTCCTAAAAGCAACTCGGCTTGGGCAGTGGAGAGCAGCAGTCAGCATGTTGTAAATCAAGTCCAAATTCAATTTCGGAGAGCATAGGACCAACGGATATTGCGCGCCCACCCGCCCATGTGGCGGATGTGGGTTAGCAAGACTACACCGATGGCGTTGGCGGCAGAGGCCTCACCCTTCCGGAGGTTGTGCGAGCTCCATGAGGTGCCGGCAAGGGGGGAGGCACTGGCCATGCGAACGGCCGTAGAAAACCATCCCAAAATGGTAGGGGAACCCAAAAGCTAGTCTCGGCCCAGAAAACAGGGAACGGAGCAACTTTTTGGAAGGTCTCAACGAAGTACCGAGAAGACGGGCAATGCGGGGGTGCTCAGACATGAGGAGGAGCAGCACGCGCAAGTCGTCAGTGCCGCGCTTGTTGGCGCGGCCTTTCTTGCGGCACACTTGCAGGGTAGTGTTGTCATCCTGCTTGAGGCAATCGTTCGTCAAGCTAGTCCGTAGCGAGAACATACCGGTGGGCACGCGCCTCCCGGGTCAAACGTCCTTGTAACCAGGCTATGCTCTCTGCAGTAGCCCTCGCACCGGGAGGTAATCGTCTTCGTCACTCGCGGATTTTGGGCTAGCTCTAGCAAGTCGGGGCGCATTGTGGCTCCGCTGCTGCCTGCCGGCTACCCCCTGTCGCACTGCCCGGAGCCAGAGCCATGTGCCCTCCGTATCCACCAACATCGCGCTCGCGAGCCGTCAAATGAGCGAGCGACGAACTGAGCTCCAGCAGCAACGCAGAAAAGGCATGCATGTCCGCTTGAAGCGACTCGAGTGTTGGCTTAGCAACACGGTCTTCTCCATCTGGCATGGTGACGCATGAACGTACGGACGAGAATATCACACTCGGACGGTGAACTGAGTGCGGTCTTTAAACAATCCAAGATGTGACCTTGCTCGCAACATGATACGGGTCAGTTGGAATAAGCATGCAGACGCAACCGAAATAAGCATGCAGCAAGCCACGATAACCTAAGTTGGTCGGTAAACTCCGAACGGCCAAACCTAGCCACCTAGTAATGACCCGGGCGCGGGGGAAAAGGTCGAGGTTGGAGATTCACATACAATTGGGTGTCAATCGTGTTCTCGTCTCATTCCAATCAATTGTAGCCCGCGTCCAGCAATCCAGATCAGGTCGGGGCATAGTTTGGCTTGTGCGCCCTGCTGCGGGTGTTGAGCCATCTCTCCCGTGTCGGGGTTATCTCCTGAGTGCCTCTTCATGTTCGATGCCGATGTCGCCCTACACGACAAAAGGCGGCAACTTGTCATGCAAACTCAACGAGTAGAGACGGTAACCTGTCACCATGAAAGAGATGAAGCAGTGAGTCAGGTGCCTGTGGCCATGTGAGGATCAAGCATCCCGCTATTGAGTGAGGCGCACTGACTGTCGCGAGTGGTCAGCGTCAGCAGCTCCTTGCTGCCACGAACTCGTGTCATCAGTGTCCCGGCCACCGGCAGCAGCCCGCCTTGCATAGCTTTCAATGGTTCTGGTGCCAGCGAGCACCGACATCGTGCACGGCTCCATGACGTCCACTCGGACGCAGCAAACTAGCACAATTGTTCCGTTTGGCGAGTCAGACACGTCACGGTTGCCGACGTTGCCGGTCATCGAAGCTGGCGGCAGCAGCCTCCAGGCCCGGAGACACTGGTCCAGCCCTACGGAGTACGCGAGCCGCCCGTCGGTCCACACATCTCGCACGGCTGAGCTGTGGGCGGACTGCGCAAGGGCAATAGCTCCCGAGTAGCCCGGCGGGGCCTCTCCCTCCGTGACCTGTGCAGACAGCGGCTGCTCGGATGAATCGAGCCGGTCGAGCGGAGCGTGATCCGTACAATATGCGCAGCACACAAGGCGCTATCATGCACGCATACGGCCCATGACGTTGCGGCGATCCTGCAGGCATGCCTTCGCCCTGTTCGCCATTGACCAGATGCGTAACTGTTGAAGACGAGGCGGGGAGATGAGACTCTCCAAGTGAGGGCATGGGCCTGGGGCATACTGACCTCCAGCCACTGTGCCCGCAGCGACTGATCGTCCCCGGCGGAGACAGCAACCAGGAGCGGCTCCCGGCCCGCCTCACGAGGGACGGTGGCTAGGCTCAGGGCATTCACCCCAGACTGGTGCGCGCCGGGCAGCTCCAGCAAAGGCCTGTTGCCGCAGCGGCGCAAGATCAGCACATGCCGCGCGCGGGGGACGCTGAGGGCGCCAGATTCACCGACATGCAAGCACACCGACGGGCGCATTGTTTGTGAAAGGTGCTATTTGGTATGTCTTTGGCAGCCTCGTCAGTGGGCGGAAAGTGGTGCCACATAAGCACTGACGCGAAATGCAATCGTGACAAACAACTACAACGGGAGTGGAGGCAAGTCCCGGCGCCACTGAGTATATATAGGGGGCATTCGGTCACCTCCCTAGGTAATAGCAACGGGCCTGTGAGAAAGCCTAGAGTTGCACCAGATTGTCCTACTGACACCCAACAGGCTGCCAAAATTGGCAAATGTTTGGACTCCGCCTAGATTGGCAATACCTCAATGTCTTCACGCGGCTAGTGGAACCCGGGTCTAGCTCCAGGTGCGCTTCCGCAGCGTCCGACAGGTTCCACACAGCAATGCAGCCGTCGGATGAGCCGGTGAGCCCGATGTAGGCCCCGCTGGGCGATGGCGCCACTGCAACGGACAGCACGGGTGAGCGGTGGCTTTGCAGCTGAGCGGCTGTGCACCAGGACGGGCCCGCCGCGCCGGCCCGACCCGGCCGAGGCGGCCGCACCGGTACCGCCGCCAGGGAGAGCTCGGCGGTGGAGCTGCCCAGGAGGAGGAAGCAGGTGAGGTTGCCCTGCGCAGCAAGCAATGGTGTTGAGCCGCGAGGCGTACCGATATATACATATATATACATATACATATACATATACATATACATACATATACATATACATATACATATACATATACATATACATATACATATACATATACATATACATATACATATACATATACATATACATATACATATACATATACATATACATATACATATACATATACATATACATATATATATATATATATATTTGTGTGTGTGTCATTTATACATCAAATATATCATACATTCATCTTGAATGGCGCAGTATATAGATGGATTGTGTGTGTTGTGAATAGATTATTGTTCTCTATGCCGCCGCCGGTGAGACGTATAAACTGTATTTGTCTTGACATCCGGAGTCAGGGTACACCACAAAGCTGCACAAATTCTCCAACTGGATGGTGCCAAACAATCCACTATTTTTCTTGGGGAGGCGGGATATGAAATTATGGGGTGTGGTAGCAGAGGAGAGGATGACGTAATCCGATGCGCAGAGGCGGCAAACCTCGGCAACACTCCCCAGCATGAAGCCAGCAGCACACAGGAAGCGTTTTTCGGTCTCCAGCGTGGGCTTCCCGCTCGAGCTGGGGCGCAGGCCTTGCGCCGGGGGCCGGTTCGCAAGCAGCCTGCCACCCACAGACCCACGACACAGCGCCGCCGTCAGGGGGGGCGTCAATGCAACTGCTTTCCGGACCAGAGCGGCGGACGAGCCCAGCCAGTCCGTCATCAAGGCCAGGCATGGACATTACGGACTGCCATTGCGTGCAATTGCATCAGCAGTCATCTGCAACTACGGACCATGAATGCATCCTCAAATTCTTCATAAACTCCTATCCGGCAGCCCGTAGAGTCCGCGGGTGCCGACACGGTCAAAAGGACACCACGAGTAAGAACCTGCACCATCTGCCAGGGGTCCAATGTAGACGAAACTGCTGCGGAACTAGTCGCTGCAGCGAATGTTCGTACAGGCTGCAGGCAAGGCCATGTTGAGGCTTTCAACAAGGGTTGTTGCAGGTGCGTCGGCACCCGTACATGGGCTGGGCTTGGAACGACGATGGGGTGTGCTCAAATGACAGAAGCTTCGCGGGGGCTTGACACAGGACGTACCGTAAACAACCTTCGGGTTCACACATGTTGCTTGTTTCGGACGCCCCCCCCCCCCCCCCCCCCTCAGATGCGCGCACAGCAGAGAAAGATAGCCAGACGGTCTTAATACATGGAAGGGTACTGTAAAGGAGACAACGCGGAATCCTTCAACACGATGTAGCGAAACACTTTGTTTCTTCCGGGGCTCACGGACCCGATTCAAACATGGTACGGTGCCCTGCGAACTCCCTCTCACCCCCTCCCCTCCCCATTCCTTTCTGACACTTCTCGTTTCTCCACGGCGAGCACGGGAGTGGCACGCACCGGTACTCGAGCCTGGCGGCACCGCTGTCGTCCGCGCCACCGGTGCTGCCAACGAGCCACGCCTCCAGAACAGCCTTGGTGTTGGCGGAAACGAGCACGATGGGGGGGCTTCCGCGGCCGCCGCGCCACTGCGCCGCGCTGGCGGTCACCGCCACCAGGGCGCGCGCCACCGTGCCCGCCAGGCACTTGCTCACCTGTGAGGCGGGGAAGGGGTGGGTGGGGGGGGGGGGGGGGGGGGGGGGGCGCACGCACATGCAATGCTTAGCGCCCGGGGTGGCCCCGGCCTGATGATTGCCCGGTAAAGGCAAGCCATGCAGGGCTTCCGTGATCTGTGTGCTCGGGCGTGGGAGTCCTGCACTCCGGGCCGTGGTTGTTCTATCGTGACCATTACCATGCCGCCATTACATCCGGCGCGTCAATGGTAATAACCCTCAAACTGGTTTGCATGCGGCCTCTAAAATCATTCGTTAGAGTTTCTTCTACAGGAATGATGCCCTTGATTGACCTGCACCCTATGTATTGAAACCTCTCTATATCTCCTCCACATTTTGACCTCTGCCCGGTGTCCAGGCAGGTTGCTATTCACTGTGCTGTTCTTATCCCTGCGTTTGCACCATTAGCCCTGCCGCTTTCCCTGTATTTCGCTTCCGCGGGGACTATGTGCGCATACATGCAATCGGGGGCGCAGGCCACAGGAGCAATGGATTGCGTACCGTCTAGTCCGAGATTCCGTGTGATATTCACGACGTACTCACAGATTTGCAGATAAATGCGTCTTGCCCGCTTCGATAGAGGGGTGGGGGTGGGGGGAGGGGGAGCCAGCCTGCCCGGAGTCAGCCTGGAGCGTGGATAATCCTTGTGGTGTTCTGCTACCGTATGTTGGAATGCAGCCCGAATTTGCTGCGACCATAATGACCAATAACAACCGGTGTGGACGTGGACGTGGCACTGTGTCGTACGTGTACGATTTTGGGGCACGTCATCCGTAGCAAGCGCCCTTATGTTGTGGTGGGGTATGTTCACAGACGGTCGCTGCCCGTAACTGCGCACATAACGCTACACACAGGCAGGGAGTTCCGGCAGGTGCAATGAGCGCCGACAACGGCGCGCCATTCGCGACGGCACAGTCGGACGCGACACACACTGCAGCAGCCGTACATGCGCGTGTCTGAGCATCTACATGACATCATCCACCACTGGACCTGCGGGCCGCTGCAATGCTGTACAGATGCGGCAGCAGAGTGATTGCGATAACACATCCCCTCTCCGTCCCTCTGGCTCCCTCCCTGTTACTGCATGTACTCGAAGGCAGGGTGCCGCACCTCGGCGGAGCGGTACGCCGCGCTGCAGCTGCCGGGCGCCCCCGCCGCGGCAAGCACAGCTCCGTGGGCGGCGCCGCTCTGCCACGGCGCACCGCTGCGCAGGCACAGCCACACCTGAGCCGCCGGAGCTGAGCCTCAGGACAGGCGCCATCTGGCGCACCCGTGCGCACAGGCCAGTGCGAGCCCATCAGCATGCGGGTCGCCATCTGCTCATGTACATGCACCGCGCGGCCTTGGGAGGTGGGCCGCATCATCTGCTACATGGGCGGCACCGCACAGATGCAACCAAACCTCACAGGAACCCCGTCTGACTACAAGACAAGTGCCTTATCCGCACTTGCAACGAGGCAACACGAGGCGTTGTCGCTTCCAAACAGCAAAAAACGTCATTTAGTGTTATATCATGTAAGGATAATACCAATGTTATTACTTTTATATCCTGTCAGCACGCTTGGGGACCTTGGGCTCCCTACAGGGACTATTTGTGTTTTTTCACCCCCGCCCCCCATCCTAGAAGAGAGAAAATTATACCCCAACATGGAAATCAATCAGAATTAATCATGAACACAGCACGGAACCTCCGCCCCGTCGGTGGTGCATATTTGCTCATTCACATGACCCGCAAACCCAATCAATTTAACAGCTATTACAGCTGTAGTTGTCATAATAAGAAGAATAATACGGCCTACTGCATTGCGGCCCCCTTTTGATGTGTCTTTCCTGTAGCCGTGCCCAGCAGGAAGGGTGAGCATGCAGGCCAGTCGCACAGAAGGCTCAGCGTTGTTGCGGCACCTGATGGCGGCCCGCACAGCCGCCCCCGAGAGGGCGACCTCCCGCAGCGTGGCGTCCTCCGCCCCGGTGACAACCGCGCAGCCGCCGCCCGCCAAGGGCAGCGCCGCGGCCGACAGCGCCTCGCGGCCGTGGTGGCGGGGCTGCAGGGCTCGCGCGCCGCCCGTGCCGCCCACACCCGCCGCCTCCTCACTGCTCGTTGCGGCCGTCTGCACGTGCAGCTTGCCATCCTGCGCGGATCGGCATGAGCGCGAAGAGGTCTTTCAGGTCCAAGGGTGCCCAACCTCCCAGTACCTTCCCTTTCCTCTCCTGCTGGCCGCCCTGGCGGAGGCGGCAATCATCGGCACACAGCTTTGACCTCAGGTGGCATGGAGAGGGTGCGCTGGAGGGGCTGGGAACCTTGCTGCTGGTGACGAAGGTGAGGCTGTGGCTGGCGCCGGTGTGGCAACGCACATGGTGGAGCGCCCACGGCCGCCGCCAGCCGCCGCAGCGGACCCGCATCACCTCCGCCTCCTCCTTGCAGCTCCACACAATGAAGTCCGAGGCCTGCAACAGGCCAGCAGGTGTGATCGGCACAGGCAATACGGCGCGCTTGCGTAAACACGTGGTACCTTTTGCACCGCTTGTGGCCATTAGGGAGTATGCTTGTGAAAATGTTTGGGGGGGGGGCGGCCGTAAAATGGCAGTTACCAGTGATGACAGCAGAGCATGGACAGTCACCCCGCCCTTACTTCCCACCACCCTCAGGGAAAACAAAGTGCCTCCCTTGACTCACAAAGTCCGGCGGCTCATATAAATGACCCCTCTGAAACCAAGCAGACAGCGCCACTCTATGGCGTGACCGCAATTGAGTCCGAAGGAATGACTTGTCGCTGTCGCTGGGGCGGGGCGTTGAAACTGTCACGAGATGGCGGATTCGGAGGCCACAGCCAGAGACAGCGTGTCCACCGTGTTCGTCGTCCCACAATACAAGGTGGATGTGTACCAGGAGGTTTGGACAATGGGGATTGCCAAATACCAGTGCGTTGCACTATCTCGGAATGTGAGCACCGCGGCGGGGATCTACTGGAAGTCGTGATGCGCATTTGATATCGACAGGAAAAACCCGGAAGGGGCGGGCGGGGCGGGGGTGGGAGGGGGGGGGGGGGGGGGGCAAACATGGAATCCGGCCACCAGGAGCGACCCCCAGCCGGCAGCGTTCTCCGCACGCACGCCCAGGCTCGCCAGCTGCTGCACGGAGCTTATGCAGCGGATGGCCTGGCTGCCTGCAGGCGCCGCGCCATGGCCGTCGACTTGCCATAGGTTCACGCGCCCATTGCGACCAGCGGAGGCAAGCATCGCGCTTCCGGTGGATCCTCCTCCTTCAGGAGGTACGTCGTGCAGGAAGCACAGACAGGTCACGCAGTCCTGCCCCTGGCCTGCGCACGATTTCCGCAATCGGGGTTGTTGATATTCGCAAATGCTCTGGCGCCATGAGCAAGAGCAGCAGCAGGAGGAGCGTAGCCGCAAGCACACACATGAGCGCTGGCGTATGCTATGGCTACAATGACATTATTGAGCGGTAGGAACCGGTGGCAGGCGGGTGATTTGTGGACCTGTGCGTACGTGATTATGTGCAAATGGATATATTGCTATTATATATGAGTGATCGATGATTTGTGGAAGGGTGCAATTCTGTTAGGTCTTGAGTGGCGACGATGAGCACTTCACATTATCTGTAGGTTTGAATTATCCACAAAATTACATATTGCTCACCACAGAATATCAAAAACACTATCAGAAAATATCCGTAATCCCACACGGATATTCCGATTCCCTGTTGCAACACAATTCATTATTTCGACCCACAAAGGCCATTAAATGCCACGAGGAGTATTAAGACAGTAATACACTAGCACTCCACAAATCGAACGAGATGCTAGTAGCTCATGAATCAGTAGTGTGAAAAGAATGGTTTCGGAGCACGCAGTCCCCCACCTGACGCTGTTGATGCCAGTTCTCAAGACAGAAACATGTCAGACCACCATCACGACGTTATTCCCGACCTACTACAACTGACCTATCCCGCGCGCGTCGTAGTTGTGTACGAGTTCCTGATGGTGTACGACCACCTTTGTACTACAGCACATATCTCAATTAAAAGAAAAGCATAGGGTAGTATACATATACCTGTATAAAGGCAGTGAAGTTTTCTAGGGTGCCGTTTTCAGATCTGCTTTTGGCCAGTTTATTGTAGCTCCTCTCGTTTATTTCATCTCAATATGTGTACTTCTGCATACTTAACATGCTAGTGGTACTTCAAAGTAAACCGAAGGGGATTCTGAGGCGGGGCTTTCCTCATCTTCCCCGACTTTCTCATATGAGGTCCCCCCCCCCCACCCACCCACCCAAACGTAAGACCAACAATTCGACAATGCCAAAAATCGATTTCGATGTAGTGATGTACTGCAACAACTACTGACACCGCTTTGTGGCCTGCACAAGGAAACTGCGAAATTGGTGTTTCAAGAAAAGCTAAAGCAAGCGGGTGTGTGAGTGGCTGCTGGTACGCACTGCTGCTATGCTCCGAAACTAGAAGCAGATACATTGCGGGGATGTGGTGATACAACCAACACGGATGCCATGCTCGTGATATACGAGAGGCAGCAGTTCTGTTCGAATAACATATAGACACGCGCCCTGCGCTCGACTCGGCCATCAGGATTCACAGAGTACACAATAACTTGCCGTCTACTTGCCCAACCGTCGACGGGGACTATTGACAGCAGCATTTATGTACACAAATATGTAGAATATGCAACTCTTGATCTTATTGTTTGTTCAGAGCACCGCAGCGGTGGTGATGAAGCCCCCCCCCCCCCTCCCCCGCACACACACACACACACAGATGTTGCTGTGCGCAGCTGTAGTATTGATACGCGCCACGTGCTGCACCACGAAATACTAATACAATTAAGATAATCACGTCGTCAATGATATCGAGGATACTGCCGTTTAAGTAGGTAGTATCTGTCGAATGCTAAATTGCAACGCTGGTAGACGATGATGCTGGACTGCTAATGGTGTCCTTTCATTCCCATCACTCCTAAGGTGAAATTTGATGCCAGCTATAGTTGTAAAGAATAGGAGCATCAATATGCTGACGTGAATTGCCGACAATCAGGGCGGTGACGCATATATTGGGCTCCCCACCTTCCGGGATGCACGCCACTACCCGCAGCTCTGCCGCTGCGACCCCGTCCTCCTCGGCGGCACAGGCAGTGTCATGCTCACTGCCGTGCTCGGCGGTGCTGCCGTGCTCCTGCATCTTGGCAGCGAGCTCTCCGGGCATCTGCCGGAGTAGCGCAACTCATCCAGCTGGGGGCAGACCCCCCCCCTCCCCCCCCCCCCCCCCCCCCCCCCCCCGCCCGAGAAGCTCAGGGAAGGGGTCAATGTGGCAAGCCGGCACCGCACCTGAAACACCACCACATTCCCCAGGTGGTCGCCTGCCACCAGCAGCCGGGCAGCTGGGGCAGCCGCAGCGCAGTGAAGCCGGAGGCCGGTGGGGTTGGCTGCTCGCGCCAGAAGCTGGGGCGGCCCCACGTGATTGCGATGCGTGTCGACGCGCCACACGAGCAGGACGCCGCGGGCATCTGTCGTCAGGAGGATGGATCCGCACCAGAAGGCGCCCAACACCGGCTCCCCGGGGTGTGCTGCCCACTCCTGCTGGCGCATTGCGACAGGGACGCCATTGTCCTCCGCATAGCCCTGGCAACGGCGGCATGTCACAAAGGGCACAAGGAAATCAGCAGGAGGTCGGTGATTACCAGCAAAACAACATCACTTTAAGCAGCGAATACCCGCCAGGGAATATCCTGTGCCAGCCAACATCATATGCAGAAGATCATTTGTAGCAGCAGGGGCGGCGTCAAATAACGTCTCAGGGCTCGAGGTCATTGCGCAAAGCGCTCAAAATGATCGAATCGCGCCGGGAAGGTATAAATCATGCGTTTGCAAACAATTGGTAAATAACTAATATCGATCCAAGCAAGCACTCCACACGCTCGGTGCCCCAAGCTACTTATTTAGCCGCTCTACTCTCGGCCTTTGGTATGCCATGCCAGACATGCTGGGCAACTAAGCAGGGGCTCAATGAGGCAGTGCCGCTCGTGGGCGGGAATATATAACAAACTTTATGTCATCTACTGTGACGATGAGGAGCCGCTGGCGGCCGATGCTGCCAGTTGCTTTGCGACTCTGAAGTTCCGGAGTACAGAAACATAGCGGAGTGATTCGATACCACCCATTACTGATCGAATGTAAACCCCATCCCATTGCACAAAGCCATCATGTCTATTGTTTTTAATTTCCATTTCACAAAGCCGAGATCCACCAAGTGATAAGTCGGTATGATGGATAGAGACTTGCAGCATGTAGTGCCACTGTTGACTGTGATTGTAAGTAAACAGCACCATGGACACGGACACGGCAAACCAGGGACACAGGAATTCTCATCACCTAGGCAGATTGCAGCATAATAAAAACACATCGACGTCGGATCCTATCCCTGCATGCGCCGTGTGCCCCCCACATCCTCCGACGATCGTGGACACAGTACAGGTACGTTGCTGTTAGTTATGGAGACTGCCCTTCTGTATGGAGGAAGAATGAGGGGGTGTGTGTGTGGTGGTGGTGGTGGTGGGGGGGGGGGGGGGGGGGGGGGGACCTGGGCATTTGCCCGCGCGGCCGACCCCTCCCGGTCCACGCGTAGCAACGTCACCCAGCCCTCCATGTCACCTGCCGCTACTGTATCCACGTGGCAGTGGGCTGCAGCGCCAGGCAGCAAAGCGCAGCAAGAGAAGGGCACGCCCCGGGGGCTGGCGTGAAGCGTGCTCCAGCTGCCAGTGCCACTGGGCGCAAGGCGCAGCAGGTGAAGTCGCCCTTGCTGGGTGGCCTGCAGGGGAAGTCGCGTGATGTCGGCGTGGTCAGGGCGGAGGTGCTCTGAGCGTGTGCTGCAATAGCTCAAATGCGCCAACTTCACATCACAACCGGTGGCCTATGTCTGCTGGAATGCATATCAGAGAACTCGTCCGCACCACTGCTGCGGTTTCCAGCACACAGAGCTACATCATGCGTGCAGTCTTCCACTCAATTAATTTACATTCAGCTGCGGACATTTCAAGCTGAAATGCTGCTTCACCCACCTCTTCTGCACATTCAGTAAACATGGACGTAGAGCAGGGAAATAAACAAAAAACATTGCCCCAAATGATATTTACACATCCAGAATTCACAGTTCACAGCGGCAATAGGTAGGAAAAGGCCACAGGAAAGGAAGCAAATAGCTACGTTCAGCTGCCAAGTCACGTTCATCACAGAAATGCTCGGGGTGCTGGCAGGATGAGCCATCAACGGGCTCAGAGTCTCAGACACTCGCAGAGGGGAACGTCCCTTTAAAGAGACATATGGATATGTGTACCAATCCATACATGAATACAAACACAAACACACACATATATACATATATAAAAATACATATACATGTCTATTAATATACATGAGTGCGTGTGTGTGGGTGTGTGAATTACTAGGGAGCCGGTGGGCAAGTCGGGCATCCCACAATGTACACTGTGTCCGCCGAGGCCAGCTCCATGCACCGGATCCACTCCTGCTTGCCTCCGCGCCCGCGCTTGCCGCCGACACCTGCACCGCAGACAGCAATGCGAGGCGGCATACCGTTGTTCATCCTACCGGAAAAGGCCACCTGGTAAAGGGTTGTCAAGGGGGGAGGGGGGAGAGGGGTGAAAGGGAGGATGGGAGCGCTCACCGGCGGGGTTCTCGCATGGCGGCAGGTCCGACGGCAGGCTGTACCCTGCCAGGCCCGCATGGATCTGCGGGCGCGAGCGCAACACAGGCAGGCTGCTATCCATAGGCGCATCGCCGAGGCCGCCCGGCAGCCAATCCCGCAGCGCCCACAGCTTCACGGCACAGTCCGCGCCGCCAGTTGCCTGCCGCCCAGGCAAGCAGGCCCGCCATCAGCACCAGCATTCCAGGGGCCGTCAGTGCCCTCTCCTCAGTCGTGGGCACCATAGCACCGGGAGGCTACGGAATCACCTCACATCCTACTAAAACAAAACTATAATCGTTGCCGTGTCCGCTTGTCCCCGGCTACCAGGATTTCCGCAAAATCAACGATGCGATTCCAATATGCGTGCGCTTGGTTTCTAGCTAGGGTGTACGGCATTGCAATCTATCCAAAAGGGGGCTGGCATCCAGACACCGGTGGACTTGGGCCGCAAAACCTGAGGAGTGTTTGCTGTCATCTTGTTATTGTGGGCGTAATGACATGTCAGGTTCCACGCCCTGAAGTACAGCTACTGGAATGGCCATCGCTAGTAAACATAACCAATGCTACATTGCGGCAGAGGCAAAGGGCAGAGCCATGGTGGTGGCCTACCAGCATGCCGTCCATGGTGGTCAGGCACCAGACTGAGCGGCCCTGGTGGCCGTGCAGGGCGCCCAGGAGCGCGCCCGTGGCGAGGTCCCACAGACGGGTGACGCAGTCCTCGCCGGCGGTGGCCGCCACAGCGCCGCCCTCCAGCAGTACGCAGTCCCATGGGCGGCCGCTGTTGCAGTGGATGACCTGCGCAGGGCAATACGCATAAGGGGGGACAAACGTTGGTGCAATCTATCGCATTCAAATTCGGCTCAGCGCAGGCAATCAGATGGGCACTGGGCATCAGGATAGGCATTTGTATGAGCACAGCGCATAAGTATGAGCATTGGCATGGGCATGGGCATGGAGGCAGGCGTTCAGTATAAACATGGGATTGAGCATGGGGACGAACAGTAGCATGAAGATGGGTATCAGCATCAGCCCCAGGTTGAGCAGGAGGAAAACCGTAGCATGGCGTGGGCATGGGCATGGGCGTTGCACGGCGCGCCCTCACATTCCCTGGCAGCACACAGTAATGCAGAGTAGAGGGGGAGGGGGCCTAGCCTACCTGACTAGCAGAGACGACAGGTGGCTCACCGCCCCCCAGGGTGCCGGGCGAGGCTGGCGACTGCTTTGGGAGAGTCCAGACTCGCAGGGAGCGGTCGTCTGACACGGAGACCAGCGTGTGGTGGGTAGCATTCCCGGGGCCAGGGGGCAGCCAGCGCAGGCGGAAAATTGATCCCTCGTGGCCGGAGCAGCGCAGCAGCAGCTGCCGCTGAGTAGGTTGCTCACCTGACGCACCAACAGCAGGGGGCATGCTTACATGGAGCGGCTACACCACCTTCCCTGCTGCGGCTGCTCCCAACATTGATTCTGTGTGCATGCGGCGGGTGGTGAGAGAGGGCAATGCAGGAAGGTGGGGTCACCTGCAACACCTGGGAGCGGTAGGCTCCACACCAGGATGTCCAGCATGATTGTCCCGGCCGCCACCAGCCCCTGACCCTGCCGCCATCAACGGCGCGCTCGCTCCTCAGCCAAAATGCATGCCGCATTGCCTTCTGGATGGCGGAAATGGGCCGGTGGACGAGGGGGGGGGGGGGGGGGGGGGGGGGCTCACCCTGCTGGTCAGCTCACCGACTGCGTCAATATCGCCATCCGATCTCTCCTGCCCGCGCATGTACGACTTTGCATCAGTGTGAGGATGAGCAGAAGCGAATTGTATAAATGCGACTGCGTGCAAGGATTGGCGGCATTGTGAGCATTAGCCTCGATGCGAGGATGGGATGGGCTTGGGAATGGTCGCTGGTCTGTTGCGTACCGGAAGCCACAGCGTGAGGCAATACAGGAGGCATCGGATGGTGCACTCGTAGCGCGCGGCGCACACCGGCGGGCCGCCGCCGGGGGCCGCCACCTCCCACAGTTCCACTGAGTTGTCGCTGAGGCCCAGCAGCAGGCGGGACGGCCAGCCACCCGCGTCTGGCGCCAGCAGGTGTGCATCCAGGACCCACCCGCGCGCACACCGCGGCAGCTCTGTCACCACGCGCAGGCTGGCGGATGGCCGGCCGGTGGCACCGGGCTGCACGCTCAGCCGCAGCAGCTGAGGGAGGGCGGCAACCGGAGCAGCAAAAGTAACAAATCCGTTGTGAGTGCGCTGCTGGGTAGCTGCCGGTACGGAGGGAGGATGGCATGCGGTCGAGCGGGAGGAAGGGTGGGTGTGAATTGATAGCCATCAAGGCATTGGCCCAGCAGCTGCGGGAGGAAGGGTGGGTGTGAATTGATAGCCATCAAGGCATTGGCCCAGCAGCTGCGCACATCAATAACGACAGCGGTCCCGATGTGCTTCAAACTGCATGTACATTGGTTCTAGTCAGGGCAGGCCCTGGACTCTGGTTCAGAAGTTCGCATCAGCATCACCTATGCAGCAAATATGCCAGAAAATGTAAGTAGATAATTGTAAGACGTGTACATTGCTGCTTTGGCTTCAGCCGCTTGCCGCCCCGCGCTTTGCACCCTGTGCTCGGTGCACGACTCTGCCTCGCGCTGCCCCCTCAACGCTGTATGGCGATACTGCAGGTGCATCACCACCACGATGGACGGGGTGATATGTCATAGGGAGTCCCTTGAAACATGCCAGAAGGAGGGGGCATGGAGGAGGCATCGGCCGACCGTCAGCGGATAGGAAGCCACCAAGTGTAGCCACGTGGCGGACCCTAAGAGCAATTCGGTATGCGCGAAGGAGAGTTTTCGCGATTGAAACTCAATATAAATAATAAATTCCTAGTGGGGCAGCAGCAGCTAACAGCCTCAGCAGGGGTTGCCGGGCTAGGAAGTCCCAGCTGTCTTATGCCCTCGTGTGGGTGCGGGTCCTTTGTGATTATGGCGGTGTGCGGATGCGCACGTGGTAAGGCTGGTGGGGCGGCGGCGGCGGCAGAAGAGGGGGTGGCTCACCGCCAGGTGCCGGTCCCCGTACCCCGCCACGCAAAGGTCGGCGCCTCCGGCGGCCGCCGACGCGCGTAGGCCGTGCACTCGGAGCCCGCCCGGCAGAGCGCGCACGCGCGCCAGCAGAGCGCCGGAGACCGCGCAGTGGCACATAACGTCTGGGCCCGTACCTGAAACAGGCGCGATGGCGACGGGTGAGATCGAGCTGGGGGCACGCCGGCCGGGTGCGAGTTGGGTTTTCTTTTATTTATTTTCTCCGGGGTGGTAAACCTACCTGACAGCAGCAGCCGCTCGCCGCCGCACCTCGCGAACGACACCGCCGTCACATCCGTCACCAGCGCCAGCTTGCTCCACGACAGCCCCGCTGCCGGAGCAACGCCGGATTCTATCCCTTCTGCCATCCTCCTCGACGGCGAGGGAGAGTTAGCTATCAAGGAGGTAAATTGCGCGAGCAAGTGCGCGAGCCACCAGGTTGACGACGCGACTACGGCGCAGCGGCCCAAGACAACACAAAACGCATCACTCCACGCTTTTGTGGAGTACGCTTTTGCGGGTACCAGTGTCCCAGCAAGACCCAGGAGTACCTGTAGGGTACTCGTCGAAACCCGTCACAACAGCATTAGTCGACCCTAAACGCCCGATGATGGACTGAACTTGCTACGGGTACTGGTGTGAATTGCAAAAAGGCCAATGACAAATCCACCGATAAAATGATAAAAGCAGTCCTATAAAAATTTAACATATAGCAAGCCGCCCAAAAGCGGCCTCCCGCGACTATGCGCTACGACTGGCGGTGTGTGAATTACAAAAAGGAATACAGGTACGGGTACTGGTACGGTGCTGGTATGCTTTCGCGCCGCCTGCCGCGCCCGCATGGCGATGAAGACGACGATGCCGATGACGATGAGCCGAACCCGATGCTGATGGCGGCCGCGATAGCGACTAATCGTCGCCATCGATGGGAATAACATCACGGACATCGTTAGCGCGCAATAACACCTGGGGTATATATGTCCAGGCGTCCTATTCGTCAAACCCGTTGCCACAGTACGGTGTGGGTGTCCCCGCGGGGGTGGTGGCCGGGTTGCACATTATGATACAATTACGCACCCGAGTATTTCCCACTGCCCGCCGATTGGCCCGGATTCATGCCATGCCTGAGCAGTTCCTCGAACACTGCCCTGCATGTGGCGGAGGTGAATCTCAGACTATCGAACATATGTTGGTGGAGTGCCCGCGGTGGGGGTATCACCGTCACAATTTTGGGTTGTTAGTTCCGGAGTTCAGGGATTTTATTAGTAGTGAGGTTATTGCGTCAACACCTGATGACTTAACTGCCTTTATTTTGGGCGGGGTCCCCCCCTCCCTTCACGGCGCCCTGGATTTTACAGGGAATGGGAAATTTTTCCAGCTATGGCGTCGGGACCTCCCTCACATTATTGCCTTTTTGTTGCACATGTATCGCACTCCCGAAATGCTTTGCTCCGCGGGTTGGGGCTTGCCCCAACTCGCATTACTCGAATGGGCCGACGCCCAAACGGGTAGGGCGGACCTTTCGTGGTCAGTGCCGGGTATTTTGATGGCAGTGTTTTAGACGGTGATCCAACAGTGTTGGAAATTCCGTCACTTGCCTCTAACTAGTCTTGCAGAATGCCTCGGCAATTTGCTTGATGACTATAACGGAGCGTCGCCTGCCCAGGGCTTTGGATTGCTGCCTAAACGGCCGTCGTAGAGACGCTGCAAGGGTTTCACTGGTGCCAATCCTGTCCCGGGGGCGGAAAAAACAATCACGGGCAGCCGACCAGCACTACTGCTAATAATTTGATATTGCAGATTGAATATACACTCTCCCACAAATGTTTAGCCCTACACGAATCTGCATGTGGGCGCATCGATGCGCTCTAGCATATAGCCAAAACCACATATAGTCTAACCTATACCAAAGCTTCGCTTCCATGACCATGGTTGCAGCGCACCTCCGAAACCTCGCGCTGATGCATCATTTTCTGCAGTGCTCTTTTCCGCTCACAGTGAAAAATGCCGCTTTTCAACAGAAAATTGCAGAATGCAATTCCACGCATTTCAGCTTCATGGGGTTGCGCATGCCCCCCAACTTTTACGCACGGATAATATGATAGTAATTGAATAAACTGTGGGAGTGTCGTGCCATTTGGATGATGACGTGGCATCGCAGCCGTGCATGCGCCACTACTCTTGAAGTTTTGCTCGAAGGGGCATAAAATTGTAGCTCATTGGTATTAGCCTAACATGCGACGCGCTATATGGCTCAAGCTTTACCATGTGGATAGTCCACATCTAATTCCTCCTGATGCACTACTGCCACCACGCAGTGCGGGATAAGTTGTGGGAGGGAAGATAGGCATGTGCCAAAGCACCGATTACTGCGAAATCACGCAAAAAATTTAAGCATGGCAAGCGCAAAAAATGTTTGCTGGGGAAACGCTTTAATGAAGAGTTGTTTGCTTACCCGAGACCTATAGTGGGCGCTAAGTGGCTAGCACTTAGTGGATAGCACTAAGGGTTATAGTGGCTAAGCCTGAGGCACTACGGCTTGCACCAAGGTGCCCGTTACGGGGGCCTAACATTTGGCTCCAAAGTTTCGAAAACGTGTTTTTGTGCTCGCAGCCCCCTTAAACGTCAGCAAATGGCAATTTCGAGCGTGAAAATGCGGCAACTATAAGTCACTTTGGCTTATATGACAGCGATGTTGCCATGCGCTTTCCGACCTCGTACCCTTCAACGCAATCCGACACAGTTTCACGAAGATATGCCTCTTGACACACGTCCCAAAACTCTAATTGCAACAGTTTTTTCCAACACTGACGGCGCTCAAATTCATGTACTCTCTCCCGTGGAGACTCATTTTTACTCAATAAAAACACGGAATGGTCGCACGACACCACTATGTCGGCGAATTCGGAGGAAAATCGCACCTTTACTTACGAAAAACCGTTACTTATATGCGAACTCGCTTACAATGCCAAAAAATTATGGGGCATTGTACAGGCTGTTCTATTACTTTATCACACACTTCTCCGCGCCAAAATAATCGACATTTACCAATTAAAGACGATGCACTCACTGGCTATTGAGTGCACCTGCGGTTGGTTGAACGTCATCCAATAATATCGCCGTATGCCCGCGCAACGATGAATTCCCGCGTGTTGTGTGATTTTGGGGGGCAAGACTTTTGTGGGGGGGGGGGGGGGGTATGGATGAGTGAATCCCGCCCCGGCGATATATATGCTGATGACGATATATGGGTCGCTGTATATCGCCCTTATTTATTTGTGTGCAGGTAGCCCAACATCCCGAAATTATGTAGATTATATGGATTGCATGGCGTGGATTAATTGGCATAGATTAAATTATATAGATGAAATGGCGAGACCCTTCCGCCCGACCCTTTGCTGCCGCTACGACAGGTATGGCTGCGCACCCGGCGTTTCGGCGACGATGATTGAAGTCGCTACCGGTAGTTTTTTCTTGTCCGGGGCGGGTTTCAATGCTGGTATCAGTAAAGTAATCGCAAGATTTTTCATGCACAGGGTAAAAGTGAAGTAAAGTTCGCCCCGGGACATCGGCCGAAGCCGCCCCAGCACTTGACCTCGTGCGCCAACTGCAGTCGTAGGTCTGGCATAGCCCATAGACCATTGCCTCATTCGAACCCCGAAGGGCTAATGCATCAACCGAGTAAACCCGGGACACGCCGGGCCGATATTGCCGAAATACATCGGCCAGGAATCGAACCCGGTACCTCTCGCACACGAGACGACCGCTCTACCGAGCGGACAAGGGATGTACCGGGTATTCATTGCTGGGTCGTACCGTACATCAGCATATAGCGCCTAATATAAATAAGGATTACCGCCTACAGGTACCAGGTACCGCCAGCGAATACCTGTACTCCTGATACTCCCGCCGGAGCCGGCGCCTCGTTGCTGAGGTACTGGTAGCGTCCCATCGGGATTTAATTATATCAACAACCGTCCCTGTATTCAAACTGTCACCCCGTCACCGCCCCACCCATAACATCCTGCACGCCTTCATGCATGTCGCGTCATCTAACTCTTAAAATAACATATTTTAAAATACTACAGGTTTCTGCACGAGTACTCATTCGGGGCCTGGGAGCCAGGTGCCTAGCGAGCATGGTACGGCGCAGCAATAACCCATACATGCTTAATCACGGGTTCGTCAGTTCATCGTAGCAGGACTGCGGGGTACTTACAGTGTGATTCGAGTATAATCTTTGCCGTCCAAGCAATGTTTTGACAAGATGCTCGATACCCGCGTTGGAAAGCGAATGATTGCAACAATAGCATGTGACTGTGACAGAGTACAATCATTTTGAAGCAGAGCTGCACCGTGCTTGTCACACTCACGCTACTGCTCCGTCGTGCTGCATAACCTCCTCATTAGAAGCTGCGCAGGATCATAGCAGTTGCCCTCAGCGCGTCAACAAATGCGGCCAGTGCCACTTTACAACAAATTATACATCATACGCGCGCCATGCTCAATAGCACATGTCCGCCATTAAAACTAGTCTTCCATCCAATGCGGTTGAGTCTTGGGCCCGCAGTGGCTCGGATGTTCCAAATCACGCCGCGTCCGCCACACACAGTGGCGAATTTTCCCTCAAGCGCACTTCAGCCGCCACGTGAAGTACTGGCCAGGCGCAGCTAATTGACGGTCAAGGTCAACCATCATCACTCATTGAATACAGATTTACCCGCTTCATCCGCCATCATGGCGTCATGTACAGGTATTGGTGCGTGAAGAATTGCTTGGTCGCTGTGCGCCGCGGTGCCCAGCCTGCCCCGCTCATTGCAAGGAGTTTTCCAAAGATGGCAGCGGCGCGCCAGTCGGCAGAGCGGCGCGACCGCACAGCTCTCTCTTCTCCTGGAAGTGCCGACGCAGCACCACGCATATGTACACCGTGTACATCGCCTTAAGCAGCCTCTTGCGTGCTTTGAGGAAGGCCTTCTTCCAAGACCGCGCCCTCCAGTTGGTGAACCAGTCGCTAACCTGAGCAGACAGTAGAATTCCCAGGGGCCGGGGGGGGGGGGGGGGGGGGTAGGGGAGCGGGGTGTCAAAGGTAACCAATGCGCTGCTGCCTGAGATTGAGGGTAGCGCGGAGCTCTTCAGGTCACAGACCTGGCGACCGGTTCTGTTGGAATACAGAGAGAGCTGCTGTTTGTTCTGCACGGTTGGGAACGGGCACTGAAAGTGTAGCAGTCCCCAGCATCGGCACGCCATAGCCTTCAGCTTGTCCACAAAAAACGCTGCGCCCAGCAGCAACAGACGGCACTGTCAGTTATCCGGGAGCACAAGGTGGCTGTCTCTGCCTCTGAAATGCACAGGGTGCCAATACAATGGCTGGGAGGTGACACCTTCCAAAGTACTGCGAAGAAGCTTGGCGGCCATGCCATGCATCCCAGAGTCTGCTACGGGCAGCAGTTTGCTTCGATGGCGCGCATGCGCCTCCGTGGTGTGCCGCCGCAGAGCCAGCAGTGCCTTGGCAATGTTGACGTCGACTCGGGATGCCATCTGCGGCGAAATGCTGTCATCTGTGAACACACGCACTTGTCCTTGTCACAATCTCTTAGAAGCGCTTGGCAGCGGAAATGTGCAGGTGGGCGTAGCGTGGAATGGACCTGGGAGAGACGCTTGCTGCATTATTTGGCCACAGTTTGGAACCTCCAGCGCAATCAGGAATTCCTGGATGTGCTTGTCTAAATCCTGCTCCAACAGCTTGGTTTCGGCATCCATGGCCGGTGTGAACATAGCGCTGAGGTCAGGATGATTGTCGTCCATTAAGCGAGAGAACTCCGCGGCGCCGGCTTCCACATCGGCCCTGTCTGACTGAAAGGGAATGTGTGTGATAGGCATCTCTTCCCCCGCTGCCACAAATGATGGCAACAGGGTCGGCCACTCCACTGCAGCTCCAGGCATGGATTGGGCCACCCCAGGCGCCCCTAGTCCTGGGAAAGTGGTCCTGAACGCACTTTGTGCCTCGGTCATGGCCCTGTGCCCCCATTCCGAGCCGCTCCCTCCCACCAATCCGGGCATCTCGCCTGTATGTGGCACTTCTCCCGCATCAGGTGGGCAAAATTCCTGAAAGAATTCAGCTGTTTGCTGGAGTGCCATGGACAGCACATTCCCCTGCTGCTGAATGTGGTTCCCGTTTTGCGGCGCTTGGGGCTGCATCCCTCCCATGGGGCTCAGCATTCTATCCACCTCCATCTCGGACAAATGGGCCACGTCCATGGCTTCCGAAGTTAAGGAATGCTCATCCCCAGACAGATGTGAGGTAACCTGCGGCATGGAAGCATGCCGGAGCAGACAATGTTCAGTACAGGCGGCGCTCCGAGCAAACGCACGGGACAGGCCATGCCAGGCGATGTGGATTCAGAACCTGGAATTCTGACCTGGCCGGAGCTAGATGCAGAATCACCGAAATAGTAGGCAAAGTCTGCCTGACGGGACTCGCCGATGACGCTGTCAAAGTAGCGATCCGCCTCTGCGCCAAAAATGTCAAAGTCGAAGCTTGCCTGGGTTCACAGGGCAGCATCCAGGGCATAAATACAAGGTCTATCGGACAGGAGGGATGGTACTGCGATCAGTGCAATGTTACCGCGTCAGCATTTATTCAGACTCTAGTAATCACCCCCCCCCCCCCTCTCCCCCCCGGCGCCCGTCCTCCTCCTCCGGGCGGCTTCAGTCAAAAGCAGCATGCGCAGCTTCCGCGAGTGCGCAGACATCGCGCAGGCGATCCGAGATGGCAGGCTGCTATGCCAATGCCATTCCGAGGCGCTGATCCACTGCGCGATACTCCCCATGTTGAACCGCGACGCACTGCAGTTAGACATGCTACAGCAAAGAAGCGAAACAGCGTACGGCACGCGTGCCGTCATGGAGGACCCCAGGCGCGAGAGGCCGTAATGTGGACGTTTCGTTAGCCGCTCCACTCCCTGAGCCGTCAACACATGCGGTACCTAGTTGCTACGAGTAATCGCGAATCAACTGCACGCAGGGGCGCGGCGGGGACAGACGCCCGAGGCGGCGCAGGATGGTGCTACAGCCATGGACCGACAAGACCCGCAGCGCGTCAACTCAGCACACACACTCGCCGCGCGACAGCGCTGTGCACGGCCAGCTTGCAGCCTTACCATGGCAGAAAATGTTATGAATAGCAACCGGACGCAGCGTGGAATTCAAGGGTTGCAGTGCCAAGTGGGCGAAGGATAGGGAGTAGTACGCGGGCCGCTTCGTCGTACTGGGCTGCAGTCTGTGCTGCAGTAGTGGCGCATGATCTCTCCCCGGTGGGCTGTTCCACGCCGTCGTCGCTACTACTCCGTGGATACACGGAGGACATAGCTATGTACAGCGTAATTAATCCGCGCAGGAGGCCTTGTGTTCAGCTGTAGCAGAGAAGGCTGTAGCACCGAGCAGAGGCGCACCTTGGAAGCCTATCCGCCCGTTCCGTTGTGGCGGTTTCGCTGGACAGTTTCCGGCTGGCGCGGTTTCCGGTATCAGTACTGTACAAGAGGCGGGCCGGGGGGGGGGGGGGGGGGGGGGGCACGCTCGGCGGGGAGCCAAGCTCCTCTCCCTCTGCGTCCCGTGCTGCACTCCAAGACGGCTTTTCAAGGTGACGGCCGCCAGGTGGACCGGCATGAACTGGCGCCGGCGGCCGAGAGCGCCTCTTTGCCCAGGTTATCCGCAGGCGGGGAAGCTGCGACAGGTACGCCGCTTGACACAGAGTTTCCCGCAGGTTTCGCACGCCTACGGCTTGCCTCAGTTCATCAGCAGCAAACAAATTCCGTGGGGGTCGCGACGACGACGGTCACTACAGCGGTGTGCGACGAGAGGCCCAGCACATCCTGCTCGACAAGAGATGGCAGAGAGACATGACGGCATGAACGCAAATTCATCGACGATAGCAGCTGCAGGGGCTGATAGAAGTTCAAAATTTGATATAACATTTTGTTCTTCAGATAATATCGGTGATAATCCAAGTTCAAAGTTGGAAAATCTTGGAATATCCGAGCTTTCAATGATTTAAAAGCACATCATATTCCGTTACATGGATTTGAAAATCTTAATCGAACCGTGAATAATTCACACCCTTTTCTACGGTTATTTATCGGAAAACCCAGGATATCTTATCCTACTAAATACAGGTATGCCGGGCGTCTGCC
>VCJN01002737.1:45000-277500 GCA_006384855.1 Tetraselmis striata
ATATCAAGTAGCTCGTCAGTAGTCGTGGCAGAAGGAGCAATGTCGGACTCCCCTCCAATGAATGAAATCCCCTGCATTGACCAGGAGGCACGATCGTGAATTCGCCTTGAATTTACAAGCATATGGCGTGGGTATGTCATGCAGTCGCAATGCATGTAAGGGCTTCATTATGAGGCGCGCAGAGGGGGGGGGGGGGGGGGGGGGGGGGGGGGCTTCACACCTCTGCCTCCAACTCCTCCTCAACGCCCCGGTTCCCAATCAGAAACACCTTCTTTTCTTTTGGAAAGCCAATTGACTTCAAGTAAGCAACAGCACAATACGAGGCTGGGACAATCTGCAAGCCAGTGAATGGAGCTTAGCATTGTTTCAATTCAAGCCTGGACAAATTAGCTTCATGTTCGAGCGACTAGGATATCAGCCACTAATAAACGTAAAAAAAACCGAAATGAGGCTGGTTTCGTGGCAGGGAGGCAATACCTCTTCAGACGAGCATTGTATACCGAGCGATGCAAACTTCTGCTGGTAGGCCTTGCGCGACTTGCTGGCGTTATTGGTGAGGAATAAAACACGCTTGTCAAGCTTGCGAAGTTTCTCCAGTGCCTGACATTGCGGATGAAGATCAAGAGTGGATGTGCCAGCGGACGGCATGTGCGCCTTAACAGAAGCAGCATCGCACAGGGCCGCATGCAACTTTGGAAAATGTCTGCCTGCTTGCGGCAATGGTAGGCACACCTCTTGTGTGCCCGGGATGACTTCAGCGCCCCGCCACAGCACGCCGTCGCAATCCAAGATGACGGTGTCGATATCCTTCGTGAGCATTGACAAGCCTTCTTCGGGGCTGAGCTCAGGCACGCCCGGTGCCGACGGTGCGAAGCTGCGCCCGCGCGCAAACAAGTTCGAGGGCGACAGGCCGAGACTGCCCCGTCGTTCCTTGCCCCAGTACACTCGGTGTTTGCCCAGGGGCCGCGGAGCCGACGATATGTACAGGCATGCTCTGCTCCCAGCCGCGGTTACGGTGCCATACAGCGACCCGACGACGAGCCGCCGCGCCGACGGTAGGGCCAGCATGCCGACGCTGGCGACCAGGGCCGTTCAGCAAGCGGCAGCACGATGAAATGCAAAACAGACTCACACTTGTCGCCGTCTAGCCCCCTTCGCGGGGTGCGTGTGGTGGCTCACCCCGGGACATGCCTCCCTGCCTGCTACAGAGGTCGCCGCCGGCTGACGACGCCTGTCGTGCGCGTTAAAGCCTCCCGCATCAGCAGCCCGACGCGGATCAACATCATTCATATACTTTTTTGTTTTATATACAGGGAGAGCGTCAAGAGAATGCACGGAAAGTACTGGGGAAGGAAAAAGCCTACATTCAACATCATTCATCGTCACAACTACGGCGCACCCCGCACAAGGTAGTCGCTACTGGTAGTATCCTTATCCGCTCAATTGAGCGGTAACTACAGTACCAGCAGTAGTAGTCTGTAATCTGAGAGGTTCCGGGATCGAATCCTGGTCGATGCAACATCGGCGCGGCCTGTCCCGCCGGTTGATGCAAATTCTCACCCTTCGAAGAGGTACCGTACCCCCGCAGCGCTACCCCTCCCAGGACATACTTCAGCTCCCCATACACAGCTCATGGTTGCTTTGCCTGTCCTTCCGCGCACCGCACACCGCCAATAACTCGCCCCGCCGGTCCTACACCCCCAGCGCAAACCGACCCATGCCATGGCATGCCCCATACACGGCCCAGTTCCGCACGCAACCCTTACTCACTCACAATCCATGCAATTCCGCTACCAGCCAGCGATGTGACCCGCATCACCTCAACGGCCCGAGGACCAGATGGCGTCAACCAATATCTTGTCTACCGGGCCCCGAAAATCCTCACCCTTATTATTGCAGAAATCAACGCCCAATAGCACATGGGCTTCTTCCCGGCCTCGTGCGCACCCATCACACAAGACCGCCTTCCGCCAAGAGAAGTGAAAAACGCCCGTCGTCGTCACTGTACCCACTGCCACTTCCCACCAGTAGGCATAGTCTGGAACTGCCCAACCACAGTAGGGTGCCACAACGTGGTTAACCATGCATGTGTCCTCGCCACGGATGCCAGGTGTGCCAAATGCGTCCTCGAAAATAATCAAGACAACAGCACCCGCCTATTCGAGGTCCAGTGGGAACTAGCCTGGCAACTAGCCGAATCCATTATGGATACGGAATCCGGACCACGTGCACTCAATGCAAGCCATCGCATTCGAACCGGACTCGAATCCCTAGGAATCCCCCCCCCCCCCCTCGCTCAACCGGACGCGTGGCACTCCCCAAATACCAAGTGGAAATCAAGCCCGCCACCATCAACCCGGACCTGGACTCTCTGCCCACGGGGGAATTCTACCTCAGCGTCCGGGACGCGCACCGACTAGTGCTTATTCTCAAGCCCGTTGACAACACTGCCTCCCATACCCTCGACCGCCGAAGGGTCGAACACCTCCACTTTCTCTTCAGACCGGACCGAACAAATCAGCCGTTTGCAGAGGAGGCTTATGCGCTGCTAGGCAGAGTAGGCATCTCTACGAGTGCCGACGACAATTCCAAACTCCAAATCCGAAGGAACAGATGGGCCACGCATGACCGCCTTTCACTAGTAATGATGACCGCTCTCCACGCCCGCACAGAACTTTTTAAGTGACCGCCCCTCAACAAATCGATCTATACCTTCTAGTATCACAGCCTATACCCCGAAGATGCAGTTTTCGGCGCTAGCCCCCCCCCCAACTAACGACCTAGGGGCGCTGGAACGTCTCTTGTCAACCCCGAATACGATGACAAGTGTATGTTGAAAGCGGTGCAACACGCGCTCCCCGTAGTGTGCACGCTCAGCGATACGAGTCTACCGCCACAGTGCTCATCCTCCCCGAGTAGACGCACGCATCCTACAAGAAAGCTCATCTACTCAACCACCCCTACATGCATAAACTATGCGACCTCCTAGCGGACCTCACCAAATTCCGGTTCCCTGACCAACATACCCACATTGCCCCAAACACGGACCTTGGCACCAAGTGGCTGGTAGGAATGTATACTTGGTGGCCTCGTCCGCGCCGTACCTCATGAATATCAATGCAGCAGAGGTCTCAACCACGATGACGACTGCCCTCAGGGCCATGTACCTCGGCCACACCTAGCTCTTCCACCTCAACACCACCCAAGGGCCAAATATGCTCGGACGCAGCCAGAGCCGCAACAACAAGCCCCGTCTTCCCAGACCGCCAAGCGATTGGCAAGTACCACCCGCCGCGCCGGAACCCCGCCCGCTGACAACACCAATCCCGTCCGTGTAACCCCTTGAAAGACGGCACGACCCGAAGCGCTTCACATACACCGACGGCTCCGCTATCCACTCCACCGCGACGGGGTGGTGGGAGTCGGCGCCGGGGTTCACACGCCGGACAATACACCCATCGCCGTGGGAGTGGAAGCAGATGTAATTCGCCGCACCATCACCAGAGCCGAAGTGGCAGCCATTTCGGTGGCATTGGAGTCTGAGCTTCCGGAGCACATTCTCTCAGATAGCGATGTCTCCCTTCACCTAATAGAACGCATGATGCACCGCCCGGTCACGTTACGACGCCACTATAACAAAAAATACTACTTGAGCACATATATAGTACGCCAACTCCGACACCGAGCGGACTCCGAACCATCCTCCAGGAAGTCAAAGGCAGCCCCATATGGGAGTCGAAGGCAATGAACAAGCCGAGACCACCGCCGGCGCAAAGTAGGCCACGGCACAATCCCACCACCACTGTGAGATTCAGATGTGACGTAAATGTGCCCTACTGGTGACGAACGACGACATACGGGGACGATACGGGACGGACGAGGGACGTGGATTTCATACCCAGTAGCGACGACTATCGCGCGCGACCTGTAAAGTACTATATGAATTTCTCGTTTCCATAATTTCATCAAATTGATATGCGCACGCGGGCTCGCGTGTCGCCCGCCGACGCGGAGTACCCGGGCTAAGTACAGGCGGCTGCAAGTACTCGCTGCACATCGCTGCACATCGCCGCGGTGTGCCGCGATGTGCGGCACGACGGGCGGAGGTGTGGGCGGATGTAGGTGGTACGGTAGGTGGTAGGCGGTAGGTGGTGTTCGTAGGTGCGCGTTTTAATGCAGCCGCCCTAACTGCTGATGATTGTGTAACGCCCCAGCACGCGCATGAAGTACGGGGTCGCCTCACGGTCACCGCCGCTCACCGTTGAATCAAGCGCGGACAGCCGCGCACTCGCATCTGTGTTGCCTGCCGGTGGTGGGTTACATCCACCCCAACTCTCAACCCCCCCCCCCCGCCCCCCGCGCGCGGCAGCAGGCATGCCGGCAAAGGGATGCATAGCGAGTGTGTCGAAGGATGGCGTGTACACATGCAAGCACTGCCACGGCATCGTGACGGGTAGTAGTGAAAGGACGGCGCGAGAGCGGCACTTCCGGAAATACCCGAACTGTAGCCACTCGTTGAAGCGTGCGGCTAAGTTGCGCCGCAAGGCCGCCTTATCACAAGCAGCAGCAGCAGGGGCGGCAGCAGCAGCAGCAGCAGCAACAGCAGCAACAAGCGCGGCAGCAGGAGTAGCTGCAGCCGTCGGAAACGGCCCGCCGGCGCCGGTCTCGGACGACGGCGGCTCGAAGGTGGACGATGTGATGGGCGTGGGGGAGGACCCCGTTGGCGAAGACGGTATGGACATCGACGCGCCTGCGTGGCCGCCCGCGGGCGTCGAACCCGCGATGAGGGCGTGATACGGAAAGGCGATCCCGGCGACTTCTACATGAAGGTCATCGCCAAGAAGTTCCGGGGAGTATGGCACTACGGCGTGATAAGCGGCGTCGTTACCGAGTGGGTGTTGGAGGACTACGGCGGGGCGACCCAGTGGCGCGCTGTTTTCGAGGACGGTGACATTGTGGACCTTCTGCGTTCAGAGGTGAGTGGGCCCGGCCTGCGTGCTGGTGGCACCACTCAACTGCGGTTGTATGGAATCACACGCACCCGCCCGGTCGGCGTGGCAGGTTGTGGAGGCTATGGCGGCTGCCCAGGAGCACCCCCCTGTGGATGCGGACGGGGAGGCTCGCTTGGTAACCGTCCATCAAGGCGATGACTTGTCCAGTGAATCACGCACCTTGCCCGGCGTGCGTTCAACACAACCCGGCTGGCGGAGGCCAAGCAGAACACTGGCTGCCATGGCGTGTGCCATGTGCATGTGGTCCTGGGCTATGTCAGCATGATCAACCTCTTCCCCCTCGCGCCGTTCCACCTGTTTTTTTTTGGCTTGGGAAGGGACTTCTGGAGGAAATTTGTCACCGTGCAGGGCCACATTGGATTCCGAGCTATGAAGCAGAATCGAAAGGTAACCCCAAGAACTCCAAGAATCGAAAGGTAACCCCCCCCCCCCCCCCCCCCGGGCGTGGGCGTGGGCGTGGGCGTGGGCGTGACGGCATTCCCCTCCATGACTGCAGGGTCAGGCAAGGTGACGGTGCAGTCCGGCTGGGTCATGGAGGACTGCTTGCACCACATGGAAACGTTTTCCATTCTTAACGCCGGTCCGCTGCTCGAGGAGGCCCGGGTGAAGGCGATCATGACCGAGAAGGAGCTTCGCGTCCCTAGGCGGTGCTTGGGCACATGTACAAGCGCATGCAAGGAGCTGCGTGGTTCGTCACGCGGTGGGGGTTGCAGAATGTGGTGACGGAGGAGGACGGCCCCGAGCGCAAGGCGCAGGTGGACGCGCTCACTTGGGAGGGGAGGACTCGATACCCCGCGCGGCGCCAAGGCGCGGCGGCCGGGGCAGCGCGGCGCCAAGGCGCGGCGGCCGGGGCAGCGCGGCGCCAAGGCGCGGCGGCCGGGGCAGCGCGGCGCCAAGGCGCGGCGGCCGGGGCAGCGCGGCGCCAAGACAGCGGCGGCCGGGGCAGCGCGGCGCCAAGGCGCGGCGGCCGGGGCAGCGCGGCGCCAAGGCGCGGCGGCCGGGGCAGCGCGGCGCCAAGGCGCGGCGGCCGGGGCAGCGCGGCGCCAAGGCGCGGCGGCCGGGGCAGCGCGGCGCCAAGGCGCGGCGGCCGGGGCAGCGCGGCGCCAAGGCGCGGCGGCCGGGGCAGCGCGGCGCCAAGGTGCGGCGGCCGGGGCAGCGCGGCGCCAAGACAGCGGCGGCCGGGGCAGCGCGGCGCCAAGGCGCGGCGGCCGGGGCAGCGCGGCGCCAAGGCGCGGCGGCCGGGGCAGCGCGGCGCCAAGGCGCGGCGGCCGGGGCAGCGCGGCGCCAAGGCGCGGCGGCCGGGGCAGCGCGGCGCCAAGGTGCGGCGGCCGGGGCAGCGCGGCGCCAAGACAGCGGCGGCCGGGGCAGCGCGGCGCCAAGGCGCGGCGGCCGGGGCAGCGCGGCGCCAAGGCGCGGCGGCCGGGGCAGCGCGGCGCCAAGGCGCGGCGGCCGGGGCAGCGCGGCGCCAAGGTGCGGCGGCCGGGGCAGCGCGGCGCCAAGACAGCGGCGGCCGGGGCAGCGCGGCGCCAAGGCGCGGCGGCCGGGGCAGCGCGGCGCCAAGGCGCGGCGGCCGGGGCAGCGCGGCGCCAAGGCGCGGCGGCCGGGGCAGCGCGGCGCCAAGGCGCGGCGGCCGGGGCAGCGCGGCGCCAAGACAGCGGCGGCCGGGGCAGCGCGGCGCCAAGACAGCGCATACAGCGGAATCGGCGGAAAGGGATGCATTACAAGCTGTGGACGGCAGCCGCTGAAAACTATGCGGTCATGCCGCAACAACCCCAGCACTGGCTTCTGGATACCTCTGATCTGGCTGACGGCGGCGGGCTGCGGGATGCAGGGCAGCATGACTGAGGTGGCGGTGCTGGTGAGCCCGCAGAGTCTGCATGCGGCGGAGGCGGCGCAGCCGCATAGGCACTAGACAATGCTCTGAAGCGAGCCCCAATTGTCTGCCCAGCGCCTGCCCCAATGTAACGCACCAGCTTGGCAGCAATTGGCAGTTCTTTTGCCCCCCCCCCCTCCACCCCACAGACACACTACCAATACCAGTTTCTCATCCCGGCGGGCAGTTGATGCGTATACCCAGGCTTGTGCGTACGCGGTGCGGGGGGGGGGGGGGGGGGGGGAATCACTATAGCTAAGCTAGTGATGTGAGATATGAGTGCAGCAACAGATATTGTGCAACATATAATACGATGGCATGCAAGCGGGTCCCCGCTCTTCCACAATCATTGGCCCTGCTCCCTCTTGCCCCGCCCCCGGTGCCCTTTAGCTGCTCTCAGCATCCCGAGTGGGATGGGCGGGGCAGCGGTTGCTACCGAGTGAGGCGTAGCATCGTTTGCAGTAGCAACGCAGCCTTTCCGGTGTGACGCCGCCTGGATGTAACCCAGCAGTACGCGCAAAGTGCAAGTGCAAGCTGCTGATGGCGGGGATCCCGCGCGGGGGGGGGGGGGGGGGGGGGGGGGGGGGGGGGCAGCGGCTGTGGGATAGGCGCGGCAGCGGTTGCTACAGAGTGAGGCGTCGCATTGTTTGCAGTAGCAACGCAGCCTTTCCGGTTGCATAGTGTGACGCAGCCTGGATGTAACCCAGCAGTACGCGCAAAGTGCAAGTGTTACACGTCCGTGTGCCCCACCCAATGACATTGCGCCCGACCTCACTGACGGCATGTCTCGCTCTCCTTCAGCTCCTGGGCCGTCCGCCGCCTCACCCTGCGCACCCTACCAGCCGCGCGTGCCTTCTCGGAAGCCTCACACACGGCGGCGCGAGTCGCGTCGTGGAACGCGTCCCTGACATGGCGGAACTCCGCCCTCTTCGTGGCCGTGGTCGGGCAGGGGACTGCCCGCTGATGGGTCGCCATGCATGGGTACTTGGGGCCGCACAAAGCCGGGGTGCCGTCGCAGCAACACTCCCAGTCCGTCCGTTGGCCGCAGTCCACGCATGACGGGCGTCCGGCCAGGACACGCACATGATAGTGCATGTGGCCGCCTCCCGCCACTGCTCGTAGTGCTCCGGTCAACATGGCGACGAGCAAGTCGGCATGTCCCGCAGGTGGCTGCGGGGCGGGTGGCGCGAGCGCAGCCTCGCTCGCCTCGACAACCCCCTCAGCCCGATCAGTCGCCTCGACCACGGCCTCCTCCGCCTCCTGACCCGGCGCACCAGGCGCATCATCGTCGCCTGGCAGGGCGTCCCTCCCCGCAACGGCGCCGTCGGCGGTGGCCGACGCCGTCGTGGCGGGGTGTTGTGAGGAGGTGGCCCTAGACATAGGTGGGGCCGGCACCGCCATGTGTTGCTCCACATGCGGTGCGGTTCCTGACGCGACAGCTCCGTCGCACCAGTACCGGCGCCGGCACCCCACGCACGCCTGCTGGGCTTACCACCAACCGGCATGTTTCCTTTGGGAGGCGGTTCATCCGCGTCGGAGGTGAGCGGCGGTGCCTGTGTGGGTGTGGATACTGCCCGGCCATTAGGGCTCCCGCCGCCTGTCGCTCCGCCGACCCACGCCGCGGCGTGTGCTGCGCCCCGCATAGTCGCCTCGAATATAATATACATGACGCGGGGACGGGGGGGGATTCGTGCGTTTCGTATGTCGGCGGAAAGGCGTGCGAAGCTGCGGCTGGCGAAGGTGGTGGAAGTAAGCGTGGCGGCGTCGGCGGCGTATTACCGTGCGTGCATGCGTGCGCAACCCCGCGGCAGCAAGCGCCGGACTCGGCGTGTGCCAGCGGCAGAGCTGCGAAGCCATGGACACGGTACGGGATGCCAAGTCTGGCTAAGCAACTGCCGAGGCTGGCGGCTTAACCCCCATGTCCGGCGGTTGAGGGACGGAAAGTGCGTAGAAGTTGATCGGGAAAGCGGGCATATAAGCCTGGCTGTGCTAGGTTCCTATTAAGTAATGGCGGTTTGTGCTAAGTAATTCTTAGGGGTAGACCATGCAGCGCAGGTAGGGGGCGGTATTAATGAGGCCGGGCACATATACTGCTCCACGAAACGACACTGTCGCACGTGTAGTTGAATAGACGCCCCCCCCCCCCCCCCCCCCCCCCCGCCCCCCCCTCCCCCCCCGCCGGGTCGGCCCGCCGGGTCGGCCCGCCGACCCGCCACGGCATGTAATATCTGTCATGCATCGCCGGGGTATGTGTGAGTGGATGCCCCGCCGCCACATCCCCCCCCCCCCCCCCCCCCCCATTTACACTTGTGCACTCATAAAGTTTGGGCTGGTTTCGGAGCAATACATGTACGTATGTATATACATACAATGGAACGTAGGACCTGCGCGGAAAGAGGGGGGGCTGGCGGAATGCGTTGGGGGTGCGTAGAGTAGCGTGTTGGTGAGATTCGGGGTGCATCGGACGCCGGATGCCCATCCACCCAGCGTAAAAGACGCGTACGTAATATTCACACTATACATATTCACACGCAAATGTGTGAAAACCGGACATTCCGTGCCGGATGGGTGGGAATACGGCGTCCGATGCAGCCAAAACCCCAGCAACACGCTATTCTGTGCACCGCCAATGCACTCCGCCAGCACCGCCTCATTCTCTGTCGATTTCGAAAACGCCTTCACATTACCCACCGCTAATTGCAATTGCCACCGTGTAATGTTGTCACGATGTGCGCACACAACAACACTTACTACCGGTTCCGACGCGGATGGAGGCGAGGCTTGCGGAGTGCGTTGGGGGTGCGTAGAGTAGCGTGCTGCAAATAATTGGGGTGCATCGGACGCCGGATGCCCACCCACCCGGCGTAAAAGACGCGTAATATTCACACTGCTTTATTAACACACAAATGTGTGAAAACCGGACATTCCGTGCCGGATGGGTGGGAATACGGCGTCCGATGCAGCCAAAACCCCAGCAACACGCTATTCTGTGCACCGCCAATGCACTCCGCCAGCACCGCCTCATTCTCTGTCGATTTCGAAAACGCCTTCACATTATCCACCGCTAATAATTGCAATTGCCACCGTGTAATGTTGTCACGATGTGCGCACACAACAACACTTACTACCGGTTCCGACGCGGATGGAGGCGAGGCTTGCGGAGTGCACTTGCGGTGCACAGACTAGCGGGAGACTAGACCCATTGTCGCTTATTTACAAGCACGGGCGGTGCTGCCAGACCTGATCGTCTACGGCCGATATAATATTCACACTATATTAACATCGGTGCACACCGCCGCACACCGCCGCACACCGCCGCACACCGCCGCACAACGCTGCGCGCGCACATTCGTCGCACACATTATCCCGGATTCACTCGCTGTATCCATTACGCCGTGCTACTTCAACAATAAACATTGCGAAATTACACCGACACAATGCCGCACCGACTAGCTCTTGACAATACGTGCATATAAATAGTAGTGGCGCGCTGCTCCTCGCCTCCGATGTGTCGTTGACTGCTGCGGAAGGCGGTCGTCGACTGGGTGTTAGTTTCTCCACCTCGGCCGCCCCCCCCCCCCCCCCCCCCCCGCCCCCCCCCCCCCCCCTTCACCGCTCACAGCGCCATGGCCGACCTCGCCCCCCCGGGCAAAAGTGGGCGGCGAGCCTTGTTGTCTCGCGTGTCCGCGCCGCCGGCATCGAGGAGGACGAGAAAGACATGAGGAAACCCGTGACAAGGTGGGCGCGCAACAAAACACTCCATCCTCCGCATTAGCACGCACCCACTCGTGGCTAACTTGTGCCGCGCGCAGGTTCGTCCGGGAGCGCCGTAAGGCCCACCTCAACGCCAAGGCTTCCACAGTGCCAGCGGCGCAACTCGTGGTGGCCGAGGAGGCCGCATCCTCAACCGCTTAAAGGCGAAACGATTGTGGCTTGTTGTGGGTGTCTGGGCACAGGGGGCGTCCCGACGCCAAGGTAAGGAAGCTCATGGCGGCGTCGTCGACGGCACAGCCTCCCGGGGTGGTGAAGACACTGACGGATGACAAGAAGCGGAAGAGGCCAGTGAAGAAACGCCGAGGTAAGAAACTGACGGTCGCGGAGTCGGAGGCGGAGTCGGAGGCGCAGGCGGAGGCGGAGGCGGAGGCGGAGGCGGAGGCAGCGAGATCGTCGAAGCGGAGGGTCCCCCGGGCACGCAAGAACAAGAACAAGCAGTAGCCCCCGCCCCCTTTACCCCCCCCCCCCCCCCCCCCCAGGCGGGAGCGGCTGGCGGCGAGGGGGGGCGGGGGGGGGCGGGGCGGGCGTGGTCCCCCCGCCCCCGCACCCCCCCCCCCCCCCCCCCCCCGGGCCACATCCCCCGATGGCAGCTGTCGCGAATATTGTAATTCAATCATTCTTCGGCAAACCGCTGCCTGCCCCCGCCCTCCCCCTCGCGAATATTTATGTAACGTGAGCACTCTTTGGCAAAACATGGCAGCCAAACCGCCCATCTGATGACCTTTGATCGGACGGCTGGCAGGCCCGATCAGCAGTACTAGTACTACAAATTCCCCAGTGTTACCAAATACGTACGGCTGCGATTTGCGCTCCCATGTACTAATAGTCGTAGTTATCCACAGGACGACTAGGGTTCGTGCCCGGGTACCGGGTACCGGGTACTACATCCCCGGTACCGGCGTAATAAATATATCGCGTACTACCCGGTACTACACGGACAACCTTGTACCTTGTACGTCAGTGCCATGTACGCTTCACCGGGCTGGTACGACTACCAGAATGATGACAAAAAGGATTTATCGCCCGCCGGCAATAACGCCGGATGTACTCGCACGTAACTGGATGGACGTGCCGCCACCAGCAGCAGCCTTCACGGATAAATAATAGTCGCTAGTAGTAGTGCTTCGTCACCTGTATGTCACATCTGAATCTCACAGTGCACACACCATCGTAACCATAGGCGCGACTCTTGAACCGGCTGATGACGTGTGGCTGACCCCGTGCCAAGACGCGCGGACCACCACTCACACCCCGCACAACCTGAAAACCGCTCTGCGGAATCACGCCAACGCTACAGCAGGCTGCGACGCCTCCGACGAGACCCTACACTCCCACCTCATAGACCAAGCGCAGGCCACAGGTACAATGCCGGACCTAATCACCCCCTCGGACATCACCACCTCGGGAAGAACCCACAAGAAGCTGGAGTTCATGTGGGGGATATAGTCAAGCCAAATGCGGCGATAAGGTTAGACGTTCTTCGCATGCGGGAAATGCGGACAACGCCTCAGCAACGGCCACATGGCAGGCAACTGCCCCTCCATGATGGCCGGCCTTAAGACATACCGAAACGACATCACACTAAAACCCCTCCTCAACGAGCTAGAAGTCATGAACGGCTGTCGTTGGCACATACTATCGACGGACGCGGGCAACAAACACGTGGCCAACTTCTTCTCCCCAAACCGAGACACCCTCATCTCCATCCCAACAGACAGAATCAAACACACAAACTCGCGCATCAGCAACCCCGACCGCTTAGCGGACACCCAAGAACGGGAAACCGAAGGTCCCAGTGCCACCCACGCACCCATCGTGCTCCCCACGACCATGCTGCTACCCACCCCCCCCCCCCCCACCCCCCCCCCTCCCCCCCCCGCTCCCACCTCCGCCCAATACGCGTCGTCGTCGCACTCGACTGGGACCCGGCCACCGAAATCACATTTCCCAAGAGCGATCCCAGAGCAGTCCAAAAAGTACAGACAATGGAATTCAAATACCGTATTGATCTCAATCATGCCACCGTACACGCTCTCATCCACGAAAAATACCAACACATGGTGAACGCCCTACGTCAACAAGGCTGAAAGTGTCCGATTGAAATCATCCCCGTCACCCTTAGCCGCAACGGTGCAAGGCACAAACTCGTCGCAAAGAAGCCATCCTTAACCTCACGATCCTCCGCCCCAAGAAGCAACCCCGGACAAAACCCCTCCACCTCCCAACGCCGCGGCGTTGCAATCCGCATCCGTAGAAAACCCCAAAAACACTCAATCGGATGACTACATACACTCCTCCGCGCATATCCCGACAGCAGTCACTCAAACCTGCCATGTCCAACCCCAATACCTCCCACAACCCTAACGCACACACCCACCAATAACAAACACGCTCCTGCAGTTCACCCGCTACGGCAGGGGGGGGGGGGGGCAATATAAAGCTGCATGGACGGAGGAGGGGCGCGGGCGAAAAGGAGGAAGGCCGGAATCTGCATCCGTAATCCCTAGGGATCCCGCGGCGGTTGGATAAAGCATGACCGAAAAGCAACTGCTCGGCTTGGGCAGTGGAGAGCAGCAGAAAGTCATCACGTTTTAATTCAATTTCAATTTCAATTTGCAATGAGAGTAAAGGAGCACGCACATGAGTTGGGCGTCACAACCGCATGCACCGTGCGCATGGCTGAACGCTTTGCTTCTGCAGGCGCAACCATGCCACGTGACAGCTTGTTTGCATCTGTCTAGGTACGATGATATGTATGTCAAACAGTGCCTTGTTGCATATGAATTGTAGAATGGTATGCGACTGTCGGAAACTGAGTGTGTGTCGTATTTGATTGTGCAGGCTGCGGTCGCACTGGAAAGACCGGACGTCACTTCATCGGCTGCATCAAGAAGTCCCACTCCCTCTACGACACCGAAGGCCTATACCTGCTAGATTGACTCCTAAAGGACAACCCCGCCGGCATTCGGATGATTACCCGCTCCACAATTGATTGTGTTGACCTGGTGGTAATTGGGTACAAATACAACAGTAGGAGGGTGTTATTCTTTTTGGCTACCGGCGGGGGAGCGGGAGGTGTCCACGACGGCAAGCCAAACATTCAAGGCCGGGCCGAGGACCAAAACATCGTCACCACGATCAAGGGCCATCATACCTCGTTCTGATGTATGTGGTGTCACAGTACTTCGCCCGGAGCCCACGTGTCCACAGCCACAACCAGAGCCGCCAACATGACATGAAGCTGGAGGATCTGTGGCACACGCAAGACTACTGTTTGTTCCACCTTCACACCACTCGTCGAAACGGGGTCCGCCTAACCGCGCCTAACACGGTACTTTTACTGTATCCGTACTCAATTTTACTGCACGATTACTGTATTCCGTATAACCCCGCGCCTAACCGCGCCCATATCCTCTTTCAGTCAGCTTATCTCGGCGGTGGTCGCGAGTACCCGCGCCGCCATGACTGCCATGGCAGTACCCGTACGCAAATGGTACGTGATATGACGGCGTACCAGTACAGGGATATCGCGCGTGAACTATTTACGTACGAGAATCCTTTATGCGGGCCGCGCGCACCGCGTCCAACACACAGCAAACTTCCTCACCCATCCCGAGCTGCACATAGCGCGCTTGCCCCCAGTGCGCGCGGCCACTGCGCATCACGCCCCTCGGAGCGCAAACCTTATCCCATGGGTACACATTACTGGCGGTAGTCGGGCAGGTGGTGCCCGCAGTGGTCAACAACGGGTGTGCACTCGGCCGCATCAGGTACGGACGCCACCCTTTTTGCCCCACTCACTCACGGCAGCCCACCCACGCCAAACAAAATCGGAGACATCTCGGCACCGATCCCACCCGACACGCACCCGATATCGCTAGAGGGAGGGGAAGCTGAGGTCGTTGCCGTGGCGGATTTTTGAGTTCCTCCGTTGTTCTCTCGCATAGTCCGTTGATGCTACAGGGGGTTGGAGGCTGAAAACCCTTCGCGCCGACGCAGCGCCCGAACGATATGGCGCGACGCGAGAACTGCGCTCGGTGCGTTCTGGCCGATTCGGCCACCAGCCCGCCGCCTCCGAATTCTGCCGGAAGTGTGGCAAGTCCACCACAGTAGACGGCCTACCAGTGGTAGGCGAGGAGGCGTTGGTCTCGGCGGTGACCGAGGCGATGTGCGACCGCATGAACGGCCACGGCCACCACATGGAGCTGCCAACTGGCTACTCAGTGGGCCCAAGTGATCCAAAGGCATGGCCCTTCCTCACTGTCTTCGATGACCCCAAATTATACGCAATGCGCGAGCTACATGCGCTGTGCGAGGCGCATTTTATGCACCCGATGGACGATAGCGATGCTCTGCGCGATGTGATGGGCTGGGATGATTCAGCGCACCAATCCCGCCACCGCTTCCCATAGAGACGGGTGGCTATGTATTCCGGTGGGAGGCGGTGCCGGGCAAGAGCGAGGCAGACAAACTGGAACATGAGGCGCTCCGAACTGTGCGCTCAGAGCGTGCGCGTGAGTTGGGTGAGCGCGCTCGGAAGCTGCGCGCTACGGAGTGGCAGGAGCGCATGGAGCGAGAGTGACCGGGTATTTCAGACAACACCAGCGAAGGCGGCTATTCAGCGCCCCGCACATCGGCGCAGCTCTGAAAGCTACGAGAACATTGAAATCTGGGATGCGGTAAAGTGCGGGCCATATGAAAAGAAGTACTGCATGCAGAGGAGGGCGGCGCGCGAAGCAACGATGGAGGCGGGAGGCGAGGCGTTCAACATCGGTAAGGGGGGCTGAGGGCAGCGGTGAGCCGAGCAGCTGCCGCTCATGTGACATGGTTGTCTATGGCAAATCCAGTAAGGGCGAGAAGGGGAAGGGACACGCTCACTAGATGTAATTAATGCATTCACATCTTCCTTCGCTTCGTCGCCGCTTTCTCTGCCATCTCTGCCTTCACGGCACACGCCTTTGCCTTGGGCAGGTGGGGCTGTGCACCATGGGCTGGTCCATGCATGTCACGGTGGTGCGCGATCAAGGTGCTGCGCGTCGTGACTTGGCCAATCCTGGAGAGAATCACCTTGCCGGACTTGAGCAGGTGCTGGGGCTGTTGGTTGCTGCCGTTGCGGAAGCCCTCCTTGATCTCCATGTTTGCAGTGCTCCATGCACTGAGCACTCAGTGCGTCAAGGTTGCCATGCAGTTATATCCATCGGGAAATTGCCGTCATGCAACTTCATGCACGGAGTGATGTCCTTTGCTGCCGCGATGTCCATGAAGGCTGCGAAGAATACCTCCGTAGCTGCCCGTAGCTTGTAGGTCAAGGTAACTTATTTCGTTGTCGCTGAGCGCCACCTCAAAGATAGCGCGATGACTTCGCCTCCCGTTGTGTTTGCAGTTGGACATGCGTGCTATCAACGCCTATGAGCACTTGACTGTGGGAGGGCCCGATCAACACTGTCTGCCAGCGGGACTTTGTCTTCCCGCCCAGAATTGTGCATGGCAAACTCGTCACATATACATGGACAGAGGCCATCAGCATTGCCGGCAGGGGGCGGCGGCAAAGGGCCGCTGGTGACGCTGTGCCGAGGCAGATGATCAGGTGATGGGCCACCTGTGTTATATTATTGCTGAAGCATCTTACATGTTCTTGTTGCTTTCCTGCACTTTGCGCTGATGCTGATAGTGCAGCCCGGCACGGTGGTGCTCCTACTTGAAGCACTCCCATGCCTACGACATCGCCGCCCTCGATGAGGATGATGGCGGTGTTGATGCCATGCAGTAGTAGCATATATATATATATATATATATATATATATATATATATATATATATATACGCAGCAACCGTGGCGTGTGTGAATTGAGCATATCCATATGTTGCGGGAGCAGTTGCGTAGTATGGCAGGCGCATGATACATATAGGCGTCGGTTGGGTCTGGGGTTTCCAAATGTATTGTTAAGCAATACTATCTTACGAAACATGGCCAATCTGTATTATGCTTGCACATGCCTGCTTCACTTAATAATTTTCCTGACATACTCACAACATATTTTTTCTGATACTGACAACATGGGTCAACGTTACGCATGGATGCCGCGGTGTACTGTAGTATCGTCGCGAGCAGGTATTGTCAACCGATGTTGACACAAAAGTTTGCATTTGTCTTTGCCGTTACACACATCAGGTTGAGGCTGATAAAGTCCGGACCGAGGTTCCTTTTCCCAGTAGTGAGTCGTCGTGCCGCGCACACGCGTTACATCATCAAGCAGCGATAGACAACCCCTCGGTAGTTATCGAGGTTTCTTCTACTCGTGCGTCCGAAGTCGTTTTCCGTTTTTGCCTTGGCTTTGCAGCTGAGACGATCGGGTCGCGATGCGCACGGTAAGGAATTGGAGCTGGGGGCGTGTCCCCGTTGCGTTATGGTGCTGGGGGGGGGGGGGGGGGGGGGGGTAAACCTCAGCACCCGAAGCCGAGTCGCAGTACGTGCCTTCGCTGGCTCCCGCAGTGGAGCACCCTCTCGCAGTATTCTACTCTTGAGGTTAGGTGAGATGGACGCGCTCGGCGCCATGGTCGCTGCTCGCCACGGTTGTCAACGACGACACCTACTACGCCTACCGCAATAAATCGGCGCGGGCGGAGGAGGACGTCCGTGTGGTCGGGACAAGCACTTGCTGTCCAGCAAGACACGTCAACCCGGATCGCGTGTCCTCGCAACATGGCGTCGTGGCATCAACGATCGTTACACACTGTGTTTTTCCGTATCTACACGCGTAATGGGTCCGTTAGGGGATGGCGCCGCTCATCCGCCGGTGTTTTGAGAAAGCTCGTTGCCCTCGCCCTAATTGTGTTGCAGCAACGTTTGCTATGGTCGCATTGTGAGGCGTTTGCGCGGCTCGTCCCGGCGCGTCTCTGACGCCTCCTACTGCTACTTCGTTGTCACCAGGACCATAACCACGTGCAGCTGCCCACCGGGGGGCAGCTCTACCACCTATCGTGCTCGACGTCTCGTGGTGACCGTCTCGTGGTTTGCATTTGTCTTTGCGGTTATACATTTGTACTTTTGTGAATTTCATGTCATTTGTGGTATGTATGTTGATATGCATGTATTATGTTCAGCAATCAGATTAATGTGAAACGCGTTGTGCATTGCACACAACAACACATGCATCGTAGTGTCATTGAAACTGTTATTGTGACGCCCCGGGTACCGAGGTACCATTACTACTCGAGACTGATGCAATGATATAAAGTACGTGACTAGCCACCAGCCGCGCGCGCACTTTCACTCTTCGGCACTTCCTCGCTCGCTGCTTCGCCTATTTGTGCTGACCGCTTCGCATGAAGAGCAGGTCGCCCTGCTCGCCCCCCGTGCCACCATGGCCTCCGTCAGCACCTGCCATGCCGCTGCCGGGACGGATGACGCCTCGTGGGAAGATATCATGCTGCCGAGAGGAGCACGCGAGCCCCCGCCTGTCCCGCGCGGCCCGCCCCTGCGCTACTACCTCACGACAGTCAGCGCCGATGACTCGTCGAGCGTTTTTGACTGGTCAAGCTGAACGGTCCGTCTGCCCATTCTCTAATTGACCGTGGAGGAGGAGCAAGCTGCCTTGCTTAAATCGATAAAACCGACGCATGCAACAAGGGTTCTTTGCATTCCCAGTGCAAAGGTGCGCTTGCCGGCCGGTTTACCTGCTCATCGTGTAGCTGCTAATGTTGTCGCTGCCCGAGTGTCGGCGACTTAGTGTTTTTTCTTTCATCATTACCGCAGGTCCGGAATCGACCAGAACGGCGCTCCGGTGCAAGACCTGTCTACCGGCTACAGCCCCCCTCCCCCGCTCGCTCGACGAGCTCATGTTCCCCGTGCGGCTAGATCCCCGGCGCTTCAGGACGCTACTGCGAGGATGCAGGTTGGACGCCAGAAGAAGCAAGCGCAACGGGAGCGCGCGGCGGCATCATGCCAGCCCCGTCAAACAAGCTCCTTAGCCGCGGGGCGCAGCAGATGGCAGCAGCTGCCATGAATAGCATACCCGCAGACGTATCTGCGGGCAACAAGGGGCAGTCAGCACCCGAGCCGACATCGGGCATAACACCACATGCCGGCGCCAGGAAGAGGCCGGCGGCAGCGGAGCCAGCCGGCCGCAGGCCAGGGGGCAGGCGGGGGCGGTAGTAGATAGACCCATTGTAATCACATTTCTCGGGTTTCCCTAATACTTTATGCAGTTGCCGACCCCTCCGCCATAAATCCGAAATGTCCGGTGCCTTGACGTTAAATTTAATAGGAGTAGGCGCGCCTATGTCCGCTTAACCACATCCCGAAGCTCGACGCTCATTGGCCGCTGATCCAGCCTGGCACCTCACCTTTATTAAATCACAAAACCAACCGTGACTACCGTGTAATGCATTTTTGCAGCCTTTGTTGTGTATGTACCGTACTGCCCCGCCTGCTCGTCATCATCACTCGTCATCATCACGCGGGTATCTTCCGCGCGTACTCGTGAGGAGGCGCGCGCCTATAGCAGATATGAAGGGCGGCGATTCCCGTAAAGTACAGTGACTCGTGTACTCGTGTCGTACTTTGTGCACTCGTGACTACCGAGTACCCGCTGCTCGCTATAGTACTTTGATGCAGGGCTCCGCTGCCGTACTCATCCTTCCCGCCAAGTTTAAAGTACTGTGACGCCTAACGTTAGACGCGATATATACAGGCGACTACTCGCGCCTGGTAGTCGTTAAACGCGGTTAAGCGGACCCCGTTTCGACGAGTGACAACTATGGTTGCTTGGCATCAAGTCACCGGGTCTGGGAAGTTTGCGAAGTACCACCTCACCACCCTCTGGCAACATTAGTGCGCAGGGCCCTTATCTAAAACGGGCTGCAAGAGCAGGTGGAGTCGACTCACATGTCGGAGCGTGCGGCACTGGCCGACATAGCGAACGACGATGAGCCGCCTCCGCAGACGTTGCCTCGCAACATCATGCACCTCGGCAAACGCCCCGGCAACGACAACTACGCCACCAAGCAAGCCCGATGCAATATGTGCCGTGTGGATGACGACAATGTGGGCTGGACGTCCTACAAGTGCCCGGACTGCGACATTCCTCCAGGCATCCCGGGCATCAAGAGGCGTAAGGGCGTCGCTTGCTGGACTCGGCACTACTACCGCCACATGACCGCTCAACCACCGCACGGACGACGACGCCACCGAGCAACCCTCCCCATATCTAAACCCCGTACATCAAGACCTCCCTTCCCCGGTCAGCTGCCGGCTGATGGTTGCTCCTCTGCAGTGCCCTGGCCGGAACCAGTGGTGTGATGCTGGTATTCGACGAGCTGCACCACCTTAAGAGGGCGACGCTTCTGTTAGGAGCGCGGTCCCCGCAGTATGAAGTAACTTGACGGTTGAATCAGCGATGCGTCGATTTTTCAGAAAATTTTAAAAGAATGGGTTCTATATATATCACTGGCCTACAGTTCCATGAACTGCATTGCCAGCGCTTTGAAGTAGTCGCTACCAGCAACGAGCGTTTGCATTGCCATCGCTTTGAAGTACCAAAGTTTTTTTTTCCATTACCGGCAGCGAGTAGCGAGTACCAGTACCAATACCAGCAATACCAGCAGCGAGTGCGTGGCGAGTACCAGTACCAGCAGCGAGCGTTCGCATTGCCAACTAACGCTTTGAAGTACGAGACGTTTTTTTCCATTACCAGCAGCGAGTAGCGAGTACCAGTACTCGTAGCCTCCCAACCGTGAGATCGTAATCGGACGGTTGTGTAATTAAGGACCGTGGGCGGGTGGGTGGGCGGGTGGGTGAATTATAGTACTTAGTAGTACATTCCAGTAGATAAGCGCTTAAGTCATGCACTATACGGGTACCCGTACGGCAATAAAGCTCACCGCCGAAAAATCGACGCTTCGCTGGATAAAGCTCACCGCCGAAAAATCGACGCTTCGCTGGATAATAATAGTAGCATGTAATTTAAAATCCGTTATTTGTACTCATGATGCCGACGCGACCCGTGAATCGTCGTGTTGTATGCACATAAGGACTATATATGGTCGCTATGCCATGACACACATCCGGACGAGACACGATTAGTTGATTGTAAATTAAAAGTAAAGTTCGCCCCCGCCCGGAACATCGGCCGAAGCCGCCACAACACGACCTCGTGCGCCAACTGCAGTCTTAGGTCTGGCATAGCCCGTAGTAGCAGGGGTGACCCATGGTAGTAGACCAGTGCCTCGTTCAAACGAACCTCGAAGGGCTAATGCATCAACCGGGCGGGTAAACCCGGGATACGCCGAGCCGATATTGCCGAAATATATTGGCCAGGGATCGAACCCGGGTCTCTCGCATACGAGACGACCGCTCTACCAAGCGGACAAGGGATGTACCTTGCTAGCTGCTTGTATTTTACTCATGATATGGATGTTTCCTATTGCCGCGTATTCCTGATCGCCTTTTGCAGCTAGCTCATTTAACTATGCAAATTTACTCATGATATTAATCCTTTACGTCATCCTTATTCACACCTGCAGGGACTACCCCCGATGATATTTTTCCCGCCCCCGGTACAGGTATTATGGCAGTGAAACCCTTGCAGCGTCTCTACGACGGCCGGTAAGCAGCAATCCAGTAGTTACGGAAAGTCTTTGGTAGGCGACCGGCGCTCTGTTATCAAGCAAATTGCCGAAGCATTCTGCAAGCCTAATTGAGGGTCAGTGACGGAATTTCCAGCCAACACTGTTGGTTCACCGTCTAAAACACTGCCATAAAAATACCCGCCACCGACCGCAAAAGGTCCGCCCTACCCGTTTGGGCGTCGGCCCATTTGAGTAATGCGAGTTGGGGCAAGCCCAATAACGCGCGGAGCAGAGCATTTCGGGAGTGCGATACATGTACTTGTGCAACAAAGATGAAGGCAATGTGAGGGAGGGCCCGACGCCGTAGCTGGAAATTTTCCCATTCCCAGTAAAATCCAGATGATAAAAAGTTCGCCCCGGGACATCGGCCGAAGCCGCCCCAACACTTGACCTTGTGCGCCAACTGCAGTCGTAGGTCTGGCATAGCCCGTAGACCATTGCCTCATTCGAACCCCGAAGGGCTAATGCATCAACCGGGCGGGTAAACCCGGGACACGCCGAGCCGACATTGCCGAAATACATCGGCCAGGAATCGAACCCGGGTCTCTCGCATACGAGACGACCGCTCAACCGAGCGGACAAGGGATGATACTACATAAGGATTATATCGAGTGCCGCACGCTCGAGACTACGAGAAGTCGCTACTATGGCGGACGATTGCTACTGGGTTGATCTTTTAGCAGTAGCGACTAGGTGGATTTGTTACCGCCCTTTTTGTAATTCACACCAGCACTATGGCACCGGTTCGTTTATTATTTGCAGGCGCGTTTAGTTATTAAACTACTACGACTACAGGTACTAATCCTTACGACAATTCACACCAGTTGAACGGTAAGGATTAGTACGAGAACGAGTACAGGTAGATACCGCGTGGGGGCATGCTGCTGCCTGCGGGTGCCAGTAGTGAAAAGTTTGTTGCTACTGCAGTAATCCTTCGGCGGCGGGACGTGTACCAGCAGGGGGTACTGGCTTGAAAAACCTGCGTACGTGTACTGGTTTGGATTTAAAAAGCGCAAGCGGAGTATTAGCGCGGAGGTCGCGCGGAGGTCCGCCAGGAGACCGCCAGGTGGAAGAATTCCAAGTACGGTGCCTGTAGTACACTAGCGACATATGGGTAGCGTCTGAGGATCCTTCTTCAGTAACGGCTGTAACCACCCAGGCCAGAAACGGGAGAGGGCCACCGAGGGCCAGGCCTTCGCAACCCCGTCTTGGGGATAAACCAGTGCGCCGTGCTGCGGCTGGTGTGGCTTCCTCACACTCTCGGCTGAGTGCATTCATTCTGACACCATCCCTAGTCGTACCGTCCGTCAACTTCAGGTAGTCGGCGCCACAACAGGTGCTGCGCGTCGTCATCCCCACAGCGGCCGTCAATAGTTGCCGGCGGGTTGCCTTGCCAGGTGTTACCGCGCATCGCCCGGGCCGGACACACCAGCATCAGCGCCTGCGGTAACTGGAAGCGGCATGTGTACAAGAGCTGGACGTCTGAGCAGCACGCTGCTCATGTGGATGTGGAATTCGCCCATCAGCCCGACGCAGTGAACTTGATCCGATCAGCTGTCGGTCAGTCGGTTGACCGGGCGGCCGTTTCGGACAGTACTGTAGCGCAGAACACGAATAAATAACCTGACGGCAACGCTACAGCGCTTCTTCTCAATAGGACAGCGCCAGTGACCGCGAGCGGGTGTGAGAGATGGTTCCTTGCACTACAGCGGGCTCCCTGCTTGGGTCGATGGGTCTGCTCGCAATGCTGGCGGCCGTTTCAGCGGAGTTTCAGCCCCGGCCGCCGTACATGCACGGCCTGCAGTATCCGTTCTTCGACCCGGCGGGGGGTGGCCGGGCGGTCTGGAACGTGGCGACCTTTGACTGCAAGAATCCGGAGCGGATGGCGGCGCTGAACGGCTACAGAGAGGTAAGCCGTAGTCGCCTCTCCCCCGGCCGATTGCCACCAGAACTCAAACGCACCTGTCCCGCTCCGCTCAGAGTAGCACCTGCATATCCGCGCAACCTCACGAGCCGCCAGGTGTCCGGACCGTCTGCTGAAGTGGCCTGTTGCAATGCGGATGTTGCTCCCTCAGCACTGGGATGCAGATCTTCAGAGACAGGCATGGCATCCTGCTGGTGAGATTCCAGAGGCGGACAAGCACAGATATACTATCACCAGGATGGTGAGCGCCGCGCCTTTTCAGCCTGCATTCAGCTCTGAGCTTTCGGCGCATAATTCTTGCCATACAAAACTGGCTGCCACTGCTCAAGCGGCACGCCATTAAACGCACGGCATATCACACCTAAAGAAATGCATGCCCTATGTACAGTGATTGACATTTATCTGCTCTGCGCGTGTGCTTGGGATGCAGTTGGGGACTGGCGCTGAGGGCTCGGTTTACGAGGCGGTCGATCACTCGAAAGGGAAACTGGTTGCAATTAAAAAGGTAAGCGCTGGCCGAAACATGCTGCAAGATATGTTGGCATCCCGCTTAGCCAAGCAACGACTGCTCCTGGCATGGCATCACGGGTACCTACGCCGCGAATCGCTCATGTGCTGGCACTCCAGGTGATCAATGTGTATGAGAAGTTCCCGAGGCGTACTCCTATTCCTGAAGGCAACGGCCACTCGCAGTACCTACGTATGACGGCATCCAAGGTGTGGGCTGAGGTCAAGGCTCTGAAGATTGCCAGAAACTCCAGTAAGGCCCCACTACCTGACGCACTATTAATGCCTGCGGGATAGTTTCCAGACATAGGTTGCCAGCAGGTATTGCGTGCTGCCAGCACAATACTAACTACGCCCTGCGCGCGTGAATGCTGCTGCCGCGCAGCTGACATCATGAAGCTCAATCGACTGATTATGGGAAACGACACCGCGTACATCATCCTGGACATGCTGGAGACACAAGTGCCTTCCGGCGGGGTACGCGGGGCCTTCGTGTCTACTGCCTATATTTTCCAATCCCCCCCCCCCCCCCCCCCCCCCCTGCGGGCCTGCTGGAGAGTACTGTCTCATGCTCTGGCTGACATGCAACCCGCTGCCCCCCATCCCAATCCTGCGTTTGTGGTGCACAGCATATTCGCGCAGGCGACATTGCGACCCGGAAAGCACGGGCAACTCTACAGCAGCGAGTGTTCCAATTCATCAGGGGAATCGCGTTCCTGCACCGAGGTGAGTGAAGCTAGTGCGGCACGGCAGATAGGGCACGGCGTCGCACTTTGTATCGCACTTCGTTGGGCAGACCGGTGCACCGGGTCTGGAGAAGGATTGCCACAACCCATGAGGCTTTGCAGCTTGTCATGCTCTGTGGGTGCCACTTCTGACAGCATTGTGTGGCTGCTATTTGTTGTGGGTGCAGCCAACCTGGTCCATGAGGACCTTCGGTGGCACAACGTGATGCTAGACCGGGATTGCAACCTGGTGCTCATCGATCTCGGGAACGTCCATCCAGCTCATGCTGTGAGATGGAATTTTGGCAAGTGAGTTGCGCTATCCCGTAGGGGCATCCTTGTTGCCCGGATCTCTCTTTCTGATAGTGGCGGCCGCACGCCTGAGAAAGGCAAAGTGCCGCTCACCACTCCTTTGCTTGCAGGGAGGGGCTTCCCCTCAAGCACGACGGCCATCAGTTCCGGAGAGACATCTGGCTGGCAGGGGCGACCATCCTCTCGTGGCTTGCCGGCCAAGAGGCTAACCAGTTGGTAAACACCGAAACGTTGACCGTGGAGGGCATAGTGCGTTTCTTTGGATTCCCTGCTCAGGAAACGCTCTCCATGGTGAACCCCCGTTTTTTGCCGTCCTGGCCCACCCCCTTGCCTTCTCGTAGCACATTGCACCTATTCTCCTCACTGACGCAAATGAATGCCTGTCTCCACAGTACTCTGAGGAGGTACGCAGAGCTTTTGAAGCTGCAAGGCCGCTGGCATCTGAGGCAATGAACTTTGCCGAGAGCTTCCCGGACGTGGATGAACGGCTGTTTGACCTGATCAACGAGATGATGAGCCTGGACCGCCGGGTGGAGACGGCTGTGGAGCTGCTTGAGCACCCGTACCTGCGCGAACTTCACGAAATGGGGCCATTGGTCGACGGGCCTGGGGACATGTCCGAGTTCTTTCATGTGCGGATCACTGCAACCGTTGATGGGCATAAGAGTAACACACATTGGGATGGGACCCAAAGCCCACCGGGTGCTATGTGCCAGGCGTGTTTTGTTGTTGGTTCTACCGCCCCTGAAGCCGGCCGAAGTATGCCGATGTTACAGTCCGCCCCTCACAATTGCCTTCCTGGCGATGCAGTCTGTGCCGGAGGCAACACTGAACTCTGTAAATTTGTTGCATTGGCGCAGAGCGCAATGGCGATGATTCAGGGCAATGGCCATGCCGCTCGGCGTCTCTTGAGGAAAGAGGCGGAGAATGATACATAGGCGCAGGGGGTACAGGAATGATACATACAAGGCTGACGGAATGCGTTGGACCTTTATGGTCACGAGACACTTACGCCGAACAGGCGACCGCGATTTGGCCACTCAAGTGACGGCACTCTCAACGATATGACGATGAAGCGAAAAAAAACTGATTGCGAGCAGAAAGGGCAAAAACGGCTGCCCAGCGTAATGCAGTGTGATACATAGCGCGTGCAACAGGATGCAAATGAGTGGGTTTTTTATCCGAGAAAGGGCAAGAATGTAAATAGACACCCCGTTTGCCTTTTGTCATTTGTAAATAAGTAGCGCAAGCGAATTTGCGGCCGGATTGATGGCATGCAAAGAGGTGAAAACACACATTTTGTGTATGTAGCGCTTATGTGCTGCCAGTGCGACAATCAGCACCTTTCGAGATGTGCGCACTGCCCGCAAGTGTAAGAGGGTGTCTTCATTGACACGGCGGAGGTGCGCTTACAGGCACCATAGCCGCTGGCGGCGGGTGCCAGAAACATCGGGTCGAGGAATCCTTTGTAGCGGTCTGAAAATCCGGCAAGACTTTAGATTGTTCACCATTGCAGGTGGGGCAAAAACAATTTTCATGCGCAACAGTGTGAAGCAGTATGTGCAACAGCATGTGAGGCATCCCATGCATCCTTGTAACACCTGTAGAGCAGTACTGCGGTCACGGGAGGCACATCCCGCGAAAACAGTGATGATGTACATTGGGATATAACGTGAGGGTGCGGGTGCTGGTGTGTGTTAATTCGCTCATTCCCGCACTCGCTGTGCCGGTCCCTCCCTGATGACCAGTGCTCCCACTGGATCGCGTATCCAGCAAGCGGGAACACATGAAGTGCAGGCAGTGGCAGAGTGCATACTTTACATGGAGACAAGCTAGGGTACATATGGGGCCGAGGGAGCATTTGGCGCAATTGCCTAGCCTCGCAGGCGGGCTGGTGCCGTGCGGTGGCCAGCTGCTCCTGTTCACTAACATCAGCAGCCACTTGCCTCAACGCCACTGGCCCACTCAGGGCGCAGGAGACAATGGCGGCAGCGCCATCTTGGCAATGGCTGCTGAGAGGGAGGCACGGGTGGGCGGAGCTGTAGCCGTGCCTACCCTCGGGCGCTCAGGCAGTCTTGTGCTTGGCGGCAGAGGGCGGGAACATCCGGTAGCACGAGACCGCGGAGGAGAAGACGCCGAGCGCGCCCATGGTGCGCTGGCGCAGCGGGATCTTCTGCAGCAGGCCCAAGGACAGCAGCACCATCGACAGACCGTGCACCATGGTGAGCAGCCGGGTGTTGAGCTCCGCCTGCGCCGCTGCCTTGCGCGCGCGCCACGCGGCCTCGTCCTCGCCCTCGCGCCGTGCGGCCGCCATGTGGGCAATGTGGTACGCCTCAATGAGCGCCCCGGCGAGGCTGCTCAGGCACCAGCCCCACAGGCTGGCCTTGCCCGCGTTGGCCGTCAGTTCTTTGTCCTGCAGGAAGCCCACCTCCCCCAGGAACGCTGTGTGGTTGCCCACACAATAGCCGGCAAAGCTGATAAGCTTCACCTTCTCCAGCACCTCAAGCACCAGCGGCCCCTGCCCCAGTCCCGGCTTGGCCATCATGGCCTTCGCCGGGTTGGTCTCATTCAGCACGCGGAACACGCGCCGGGAGGCGGCCATGCGCGCCTGCACATTCTTTGCCACGCCCGGCTGGCCGTCCGCCAGGAACATCGCGCCGTACTGCAGCAAACCCGTCAGCTTGTCCTTGGCGTCATATTTGGCCACGAAGGCACTCAGCCTCGCGAGGTGCTCCTGCGTCAGCGCCATGTCGGCTCTGCAAGGGGAGGCACACCCGCAGCTTTGAGCGACCCGCGAATAATTTTCCTATTTTCCCTCGCGGGCGCTTGGTAGTGCCCATCTCTGGAATGACGGCAAGGATTACATAGACCCCTGCGGCACAGGGGATATAAATAGTCGCTACGTTATATATGGTACTATCTACCAATGACTTGCAATACTTACGGACGAGGGTCCCGGCTTCCGGGCAAATGCAAGCCGAAAGACCGCACTGCCGTTACGCAACGCCTGGCAGCGCACAGCCACCGGAATAGCTCAAGCAACTGCCACAGCGGCCACGCGCGCCCTGCACAATGCACCCGGCTTCCAACGACGGATCAACAGATGGTTTCCCATAAGCTTCTAGTGGGCGTTGACCTCGTAGCGCCTAGAAGCTGGCGCGTGTCGACCTGCGACTTGTCACGTCGCCAGAAACTACTGATAAAATGGATGTGCCGGATGAAGGCAGAGTCTGAGGCTACCGTCCGGAGCCCCCTGGGGGGACTGAGCTGACAGGAGGGGGCACCTTGCGGGCTTCAAGGTGATACCTTAGAATGTGGACTGCGGTGCCTCGCGTATGGCGGTGAAGTTTGGGCACCGTTGGCCGTTGACGGCTGCAGCAGAGGTGGAGCACGGCGGGGTAAGAATTACCGCCGGTAGGGGCAACTCAGACGGGCGCACTGGAGTTTTGCGGGCGACTGCTGGGAACTGCATCAGAATCCTTGTTGGATTATTTCATACCACCGGCGGAACGAATAAATGATATGCATCATCAGCAGCGTCCTGGCCGTTGTAAACCTTGCAGCGCGCGGATCCGCGCGGCGGATAAATCCTTAGACATAGTAGATAAAGATTATTATGAGGCCTCTTTCTTGCCGGCGGGACCGTTATATTAGAAGTCGCACAGAACGGGGGCCGGATATATATACATGCCCCGTATACATGGTTCCCGTGGCCCTTCCTTGGCTCCCCGGCCTCCTGCTTGACCCTTGGTTTCAGGCTTATATCTTTTGCTGGCAACCTTTCACAATTGATGTTTTTAGTACTACTTTTCGTGCGCACATGTCAAAGCACCGATGATATAAAAAAAAAATGCCTACTGATGGTGTGAAGTACAAACAAGCCGGTAACAAATCCACCGCTAAAAGCAGTACTAAAAGATAGACTCGGCAAGCCGCCTAAGAGCGGCCCGCATCCCGCACGAGGCGGGATGGATGAGTGATGCGCGCACGGTTCAAAGTCTGCGCCACGCGTGCACGTGTGTGCGAGGGTGATCCACGGACATGATGTGCAGCTTCGACAACGGGATGTATGGCGGACGAATATGCGCCGTATGATGAGCCAGCGAGCACGCTCTATCTCGAGGCGCCACCAAGCTCAGAACCGCGAGGAAATCTCTTGCGAGTGAGGTCTCCTCGTGAGCCTGGGTGGGGCACCGAGTGCCCCGCAATGAGAGGGCACCCCGATCCGCGGCCATGCATGCGACACCGCGCACAATAATGCGGCGCACCCCCTTGCCCACTTCACCCATTGTGCCAAAGACCATGCCCGTGTACTCCGACACAACCGGGATGTCTCGAAGAGGGCCCTTTTGACTCGGCTCCGTGTTGTGCCACGCCGCATCCCGAACTGCCAACCCCCGTTGCATGTCGCCCAGCATGGAGCGCTCAAGCCGATCCACAGCCGTGGCCCCGGGCACCGCAGTGTATACTTGAGCCCAACAGCGTGGACTTCAAACCCCGGGGATCATAGCTCCCAGTCATATATGCTTACTGGTACGACTACTGCTTTTTTTACGGACACAACATCGACGGTTACGAAATGCCAACAAGATACCACGGGTTTCACCTTGAAATGAAATTGGAAGGCAAAATCGTGTTGTAAATAAAGGCGATTTCAGCAATGAAATGCAAATGTGCACGTTGCTTCATAATAAAGGCATGTCAGAATTCCTCAAACGTAATTATTCTAATGTTGCACGGAACGAAGCTTAAATCCGTGCGTTGTGCCAGATCCGTGCGATGTGCGGATGTCGGATTTGGCGAATGTCGGAAGAATCTATGGTTGCGATTTATTGATCGCCACCGTCACATCCGACGGTGGTCATACACATCTTCCGACGCGTCGGAAGGTGTTTGTGCTGCTCACCACGCTGTCTTCGTCCGCCTGAGCATAGACACGGCGGCGTCCAATTTGTCGAAAGATAAACTTACCTTCAACGCGTACTATAAAGGTCCCGCATGCATCCTCCATGCAACCACCGTGTGGGGCACAGACGACGTCAACAACGTGCGTGTGTGCTTTCGCGAGGCAACGTACCCCCCACAATCGTGGTGTGTTGATGATTTGATGTCATTTATATGATTTCTGATTTTCCATGCAAGAAGTTGAATATCGTGACTGGGTATTATGACGTCTACATTGCTCTCGATGGGTGCCATTTCTTCATTCACCTCTCGGACCAGCAGCTTGCTGGATCCGCGATCACAACCGTTCAAAACACAAGCTGAGGACGACCTTGTCTATCACGTCCTGACTTGGGCCAAAGATTGCGGGATGAAGGTGTCCCGACATTGAGTACTACCTCTACGTCAGGAAGCCCCCGCCCATCATCATAGCTGCCAACATCCGTGCCGATGATCCCTGAAGGTGAGATTTGATTAGTTAAATAACTTGCTTGCTGTTAGCATCACTCGCTGAGCCGATTATGCCTTTTAGGCTCCCTATATCCATCATGCTGCTCGGCCATTTCAAAGACACCGCCAAGTTGAAGGACGAGAGCAGGCAAACAATAAACAGTTACGAAAAGCCTATCACTCTCTTCTCCAAGCACCTTAAGATGGCGGCAACAGACGGGACATGAACAATTGGCGACGTCACAGCCGGAACCGGGACAACCGCGGTGCGTTAGGGGTGCAACCCGGGTGAGTGACATATATAACAATGCGATCAACATTAAAAATCAAGGCCTCGTGTGGTTTGACACGCCTTCACGTCGCGGCGGCCTTCAGGGTGTGGTTGGACAAGATGTCCTTTCATGGCCACACGTTCATACACATGAACCTGAAGTAGACGGTCCTCATTGATGACCAAAAAACGCAAATCGCTGGGATGAAATCAGGGATGACATCATGGTTCAAAGAGGAGCCATGGGGCGAGGCTCAGAGACTACGTCCATATGATTTCGAGAAGTGGCCGGGTCTACCCCCGCCAATGACCGTGGGAGAGGGGCGGGAAGGGCGTTTAGCGGCGGAGAAGAGAAGACTCGAGGCGGCAGAGCGCCGAGGGGACTATGTGGTCGATTATTAAACGTTTCCACAAAATAAATCGCTCATATATTGTGTCCCAACTTGGACGGAGTTTTAGCCCCTTGACGGCACAAACTACTTGTACTCATCACGTTCCCCTCACCCTTCTGTTTTGTCCCGGCTTGGACGGAGTTTCAGCCCCTGACGGCAGAAACTACTTGAAGCCATCACGTTCCCCTCACTACCCTTATGGTTTATCACACCTTGGACGGAGTTTCTATCCCGACTTGGCGCAAATGAACCAATCGGTATTAAGATTAGCTATCAATCCCATTGCTGACCCTAAACCCCGATTTAGACCTAACCACAGTGCAACAAATGCCTTGGTGCAAAAGAGGTTGCGTTACCGTTTTATATATTTCTTCATTGTTTGCGTTGCCGTTTTATATATTTCTTCATTGTTTATAGACTACTCACCCGCGCGTCATCACTGTGGTAATCGCGCTTAACGAGTGACGATTTCGCGATTATCAAGTAGTCATATCAGCTTCTAAAACAACTACATATACATCATGTAGTATTGTATTCGTACCGTCCCCGTGTTCAGAATGCCGACTCCGACAGCAATCGTGATAATCGGCGAGTACTACGGTCGCACGAGTACTGTAATGCGAAGCTACACTGCCGTACACATGCTTCCGGCAGTGTCAAAGTACTAGACGTTTATCCTTTAAGTGTTGATTAAGCGGAGTGCCGATGGACGTGTGCTCCAGCTTGATTCCCGTTACGCGGACTTAAGCGGACCCCGCCGTTTTGACGAGTGGTGTGCGCATCCCGTTCAAGGACGGGCCGCCTGCCTTCTTTCACAAGAGCGTCTCGATGGAGGATGCGGCTCCCAACCAACTGTGTTTCATGGACGGCGACATGTCTCGCTTCCTAGCTAGCGGGGCGCGTGGGAGGAAGGCCACTGCTCAAGGTGTATCGCCCGGCTCTTCCTCGTCCCCAGTAAATCAGAAGGCGGCAAGTGGCGACTCAACATCGACATGCGCCCTCTCATCCGGTATTGCGAGCAGGAGCGGAACCTGGGAGCCCCACACTTAAAGGCGGGGCGGGCGTTCGGGGGCGGAGAGGCCAGGCATGGTAGGGAGTCAGGGGCCAGGAGACATGAGCGGGAGTGCCCTGAGAGAGCCGCAGCCATGTAGCGGGAGGAGTTTGCTGGCGGCCAGCTCGGTCCGACCCCGGACGGGCGGCTACGGCGACGAGGCGCGCTGCGGAGGCAAGCGGCGCGTGGGCGAGCAGGACCGGGCTGCCAACGCGGAGCGACGACACGCGGACAGGGGGGGGGGGGGGGGGCTTTCTCCGTTCAGTCCCTTTTGGGGATCCTACCGCAAGAGCTCGGGCGGGCGAGATGGAGGCAACATCGGCGGACCGCAACAGAGGCCGGCGGACCGCCACAGCAGCCGGCGCGGTGGGGCGATCAACGCCGCGACTAGAGGGGTATTTTCAGCGATGGCGGCATGTGGAGCCAAGATGCAGCACGACGACCGAAGATTGCGTGGTGCCGGTGCATTACCGATGTACACGAAACTCTTTTGGGCTGGGCGAAAACTCCGTACTGTTGCCGATTAGCGGTAGTCACTCGTATTGGCGACCGCATGTAGCCATCCGGAAAGAACACATGTACTACTCACGTGATGCCATGAGGGGGGGTTTGGAAACGAAAGAGGATGGCCGAAAGCTTGTGCTGTACTTACACCATATGTGTTCCCAACTATGGTTAGAGATGGCATGCCCTGATAACAAATCAGTTTGGGCGGTGGAGAGCAACAGACTTGCACGTTGTAATCAATATTTCAATTTCATTTTCCGGCGTGACCTCGAGTGGTATGCCGCAGTCTCTACACACCGTAGCGGCCGCTCCATCTTCAAGCCCGTCGAGTCTGTCTACATTCACGTCGACAGCTCCGGCTACGGATGGGGAGCCGTCCTCAACGAGACCACCGAAGCGCGCGGTTTCTGGTACGACGGCGACGCGAGCTACACATCACCTACAAGAAGCTCGAGGCTCCCCGGTACGCCGTGCTCACCTTCCTCACCGAGTTGCGAGGTCGACAAGTACTTCTCCACGAGAGCAACATGGGGGTGGTCTGCATCCGCCAACCTCACCTCCCGTTCTCCCTTGCTCATGACAGAGCTGCGGAAACTGCGCCTCACCCTCGACACAAACGACATCCATTCGAGCGCGCTAGATCACGACCACGGCGAACACCAGGGTCGACCGACTCAGCGGCGAGATCCACTACGACGATGGACTGGGCAATTCACTACGACTCCGCCACTGCTCCATCCACTTCGACGACATTTGGGGTCGCCACACCAACGACCATTCGTTACGATGAAGAATGCGCGGCTCCCGCGCTACAACTTTCGCCGGCGCGACCCTTGCAGTGAGGCCACCGACAACCTGCGCCTTTCAGACATCACGTGGCGTCGCGAGCAAAACCTGATGCACCCCTTTTTCCCTGTAGTGCCTCATCGACGATCTCGTCATCAAACTCCACACGGCGCGGCAGCCACCGTCATCATACCCTACTGGCCGGACATGAGCTAGCACTAGGGCCTCTCGGAGATGGCGTCCGAGGTGGTTGCTTTTCTTCTCGCCCTCATCCCCGGCCGGATCTCATCGCACTCGACCGCCTCGGGGTGCTCTATAGTGTCGGTCCTCCCAAGTGGTCAGTGGTCGCCTTTCGGCTCCCACTCCGGGGCCGGTGCCCGGCTTCGGCTTTTTGGCCCACCCTTGCTCGCCCCTCGGTCCGGCCGGCGCCCTCTTGCATCGTGCCCGCCCAAGGTCGAGCTCGGCCACTCAATCCACTCCCACGGCGTTCCGGTACCGGGATATTTCGGGCGCGCTGTTTTTGTACGAGTAATCGTTATGCAAGCCGCGTGCCGACGCGCCCTGCACATCACTCACTCGCTCAGCCACCAAGGTCACGTCAGCACGCGCTTGCCACTCGTGACCGCAGCCATTGCACATCCCGACCCCCACAGCCTTGGACCTAAGGTCTTGGCAGACTGTACGCGCGGCAGCCGGGCAGTTAGTGGGCACAGTTGTCAACATTGACAGCGCGTCCGCCACGGCGAGGTACGGATGCGCCCCATTCCGGCGCATTTGCTCGCCCCTGTCCCACCCACCTAGAGCCGAATCGGAGAGACGTCGGCAGCCCGCCCGCCCGACACACGCCCAAGAGAGCTAGTGAGGGGGCTACCTGAGGTCGTGACCGGGGCGGATTTTTGAGTTCCACCCTCAACCCTTGGCGTTGCGTCCATTAAAACAAGTGGGTATAGGCTGAAATCCGCGTTGCGCCAACGCAGCAGCGCAACGGCATGGCACGGCGCGAGAACTGCGGTCGCTGCATTTTGGCCATCGCGGCCAACCAGCCCGCCGCCACCGACGTATGCCGGAATTGCGCCCGCTCTACCGCCCTGGGAGCCCTAGCACTCGTGGAGGAGGGGGTGCTGGTCGCGGCGGTCACTGAGGCGCTCTACGAACGCTGCAACAACCAACACACGCAGGGCGGCCGCAAGTTTGCGACGGCCAGCTTCAAGAACATTCCCGCCGACCTATTAGTTGCGTTCTGCCAGTCTCGACCAGAATTGTGGCACTTGGTCAAGGACACGACCGACCGCAAGGGGAAGCGCGTGGTGAGATACATCACGTATACGTCAGAGGGCGTCGCGTCGGTCCTCTTCTTACACGAGAAGCATGGCGATCCGCTAAAGCCGAGGCAGCATCGAAGTGCCATGCAAGCAGCTCGGCATAAGGCGCGCCGCGAGCAGCACGCTAGGCGGGGCGCCCATGGCGGAGTGCGAATGACGGACCGCGGTGACATGGTCTCTGTCCTGTATCCGCTTGCCTTGGAGGTGACGGAGACGCCATATCCCTACTCCGGCAGCACGCTACTTGAGCGGGCGGGGACCGTGCTGTTCCACACCGGTGTCGTGGCTGCGAAGAAGGGCGCAGACTTGCAGCTCCCGACCGGCTACCCCACCAGCACCAGAAACCCAAAGGCATGGCCCCACTTGCCCCCTTATGCTGACCCCGAAGCATATGACATGCGCGAGCTGCAAGTTATAGTGAGGTCGCACTTTATGCATCTGGTCGGCGCAACCGATGATAGCGACGCGCTGCAGACTATTCTGGATTGGGATTGCAGCGCGCCCATTCCACCACCACCCCCTAGGCAGATAGGGGGGTCGGTATTTCGGTGGGAAGGCCCTCCAGGGGAAAGTGAGGCGGATAGACTAGAGCGCCGTGCCCTCTGGGCAGTGCGCTCTCAGGAGCAGCGCGAGCTGCGAGCGCGAGCTGCGCGCATGCGCGCCGAGCAGCGGCAGCAGCGCATGGAGCTTGAGAGTGCTAGGTCAGACAGCGACACAGAGGAGCGGGACATGCCGTCGCCGTGCAGCGCAGAGAGCTTCACTAGTATAGACAGCTGGGATGCGGCACACTTCCCAGCCGTGCGGCAGCATTACAGGCGGAAGATGGCGCGGCGAGCGGCGGAGGCAGCACGGTTGGTAGAGCAGGAAGCGGCGGAGCCGGAGGCAGCGGCGGGTACTGCTGGTCCAAGTACCCACCCTCGCCGTTACAACGTGGTGTATGGCAGATCTCAAAAGGGGAAGGCTGCTCACTAGATAGCTGTAACTATATATATTTACTTCTGCTTCTTGTGCTTGTCGGCCCGCTCTGCCAGCACGCTCTTGCGCTTGGATGCCTTTGCAGCCATCTCCTTCTTCACCTTGTCCGCCTTCTCCTTTGGCATGTGGGGTTGGGAACGCTTAGGGGGGGCATGCATGTCTCGGTGATGGGCCATTAGCGTGCTGCGCTTTAGCACTTGGCCTGTCCTGGATAGCGTCATCTTGCCACTCCTCAACATGCGCTGCGGCTGATGGTTGCTCCCTTGACGGAAGCCATGCTTGATCTCCCGATTGCTGTGCTCCATGCATTGTGCGCTGTAGTGGTCGATACAGCCGTGCCGCTCCATCCACATCGGAAAGTGCCATGCCACGTGGTGCATGTACGGCGTGATGTCCTATGCTGTGGCAATGTCTAGGAAGGCGGCAAAGAAGAGCTCCACGGCGTCCCGCAGTGCCCGTGCTGCCCGCCTGCGGGCCTCTAGGTCATCACCTGGGTCCACCTTCCATGCTGTTGTCATGGCAATGTAGCAGTCCCACACCTTCTTCAAATTGGGCCTGATGGGATCGGAGCGGGAGATGATGGCGTCGAGCACCACCTCATGGCCATCCACCATCTTCTTCACCTCCGGACCACTCAACGCAGGTAGGTCGGCCTTGGTGATTGCCTTACCCTTTCCAGTCTTCACCTTCACCTCCCGCCCCGGAAGTCCGATAAGCTGCATGGCATCCATTATAGCTTCCGCTTCCTTCTTGGTCTTGCACCGCTTGTGGACAGTATGCCACACCACATGCGGGCAGATTTGGATGCCCGCGTGCATGGTGTCACCGATCATGTCCTCCGGCTCTATCATCATAAAGCTAGGTGGGCACATGTGGCGCTGGCCGAAGTGGGCATGCTGATAATTCTGCCTCGCCGCCGGAGTGTCGGCGGGGGGTAAGTCACCATGGAAGTGCACAGTCTCACCGCATCCTGGGCACGGGTAGGGCTCCGTCAGTCCGTACTCCTGACCCATTGCATGCGCTAGCATGGCTGCATACTGCGCGCTCTTGATCATCGGCATGCTCATGCCCTTCCGCTCGTAGTCACTCTGCGTGAGGTGCATGTAGTGCTTAGGCATGTCACACACGAAGCAGAAAAATGTAGAAGCTGCTCCAGCATGCCCGTAGATCCCCGATTGCCACGCCATGTCGCCTCCCAGCACCATCTTGAAGGTGTAGATCTCGTCATGCAGCTTCATCCCTGAACCGTCGCAGAGCTCCATGAGTTGATCCTTGATAGCCTCCATCTGTGTGATGAACTGCTCGTACTTGTCTTGCCCCTCGTACATCATGATCTTCACAGCATTGTGAATGCTGCCCACACCCCATCCTTCCATCACATAACCTTCTTCGTCCACCCTTCTCAGCAATGGCTTCAAGATGGCAAGCACAGCCCCTTGATGGCCGAGCTTGAAGGCTGTACTGCCATCAGATGTAGGCACAAACAATTTCATCAGTGATGGCATGTCATATTATGAAAACAATTCACATCATTCGTAACACAGACGATGGCAGCTCACCGCAAAACTGGATCACGATCTCTCTGCTCTCGGGCAACTGATCTTTCGGGAACTGGGCCAGCCGAGTGCGCAACGCCTGCATCACGTCGATAATGGCTCGCTTTCCGTCCTCGGAAATTTCAAGCCCGGCTAGCTTTGCCACTCGGTCCTCCCAGTCCCACACCTCGTTCTTGCTTGGCAACAGACACATTGGTGTGCCATAGGGCAGCAACAACACCTCATGCTCGCCCTTATCCTCGACCCAACGCTTAGACAAGGCATGGATGAGGTATTGGTAGCGGCGCCACGTGAGCTTGGAGGTTACACGGATGTACGACGCGCGCGCCACGGTCCAGTGCTCGCGGATCGCGGCGACGACATGCTGCTCCACAGTGCTATACAACCCGCGCTGCTGGCAAACGGCATCAAGAATTTCTGGACACTCATTACAGAAACAGTCGACGAGTTGCACGACTGTGTCCCCTTTCACGCCCCCCTCGTAGCGCGCCTCAAGATAGTCGGTTAGCCTCTTGAACTCGCGGCGTTTGAAGCCGCGATACGCCTCGGCCTCGCTCACTGGTGGGGCTGAGATCCGCTTCAAGTCTTGGCGCAAGGTTCCGAAAGCCCGGCGCAACTTCCGCTCCCTCATGGCTTTCATAACACACGACCGAGCCCTGGCCGAACCCGATTGGCTTGCCTCGAGCTTTGCTTTAGCCCGCCGCGTGGCGGCTTTCGCCGAGTCGCGCTGCGTGATGACCTTAGCGAGCTTCGCTGTATATTTGGCCTCCGCCGCGATCGCCTCGGCACGGAGTTGCTTCACCACCGTTTCCTTGGCTCGCGACCGCGAGCGCTCCGCCTCAAGTTGTCCTTGTAAGTCAGCTACTTTCTTTGCCAACGTCCCCGAGCGCTTTGTAAGCTGCTGAACTTGTGCTCGGAGTGAGGGCACGTCTGCGCCTCCTCGGCGCGGACGAGCAGCAGTAGCTGCTGCTTGCGCTGCGGCATCTCCCGCGGCTTGCTGCTCGGCCCGAGCCTGCCGCTCCACCACCCGCCTGCGAGCTGTGAAACAGCCGCCCCTTGACCGCGCTGACCAAGACTCTGATCCATGGCTTCCAGCCGCGGGCTGCGGTGGTTCAGGTGGGTCAACGTTGGGCATGGTGCTGCTGGCAACGATAATGATAATGTGGCATGCCGCCGCGCATGCTCGTGCGTGAGCCATCAGCCACCCAGCAGCACCACCACTGCACGTGTAGGATCCCGTGCGAGTACTGCTCATACGCCCACCACCCGCCCGGCTCCACCGCCCGAGCGCACCCGTACATGTCATGTACGAGGCCTTGGGGGTTTTGGGTAAAACCCTGGGCCCATAGGCTGATGCACACCAGGGAAAGCTGGTGGCGCGTTACAAAGCGTACACAAAAAAACCCGATTTTCGTGTAACAGGAACACCGTGCCCTTTAAAATGTTTACTATCAACCGTAGATGGGTTTTCCTCCTGCATGGCGCGTAGTGCGCGCGTTTGCCTGCGACGCGCCAATCCACGTGGCAGGCATGCGACGCCCGCAGCTACACATCTTAACAAGTACGGGCGTGAACCGTGGCTCTTATAGCCCTGGTGCAGGGCACGGGCGTAGGCCCCTGACGAGGGGCAGCCGAGTGGGAGGGGCAGGAGGATGCGGTGAGGTTAAAGGAAGTGTGTGGCGTCCGCAGTGCCCGCGCCGCCATGTAGCGGCGCGCGCGCCTGGCGGGCGCCCAGGATACTGCTGTCGCTGCGCTAGTACTACTGTACTATAACAGCCCCTCTCAAGCATAGGCCGGTCATACAGTTGACTAGTGCCCATGCTTGTCTAAGCAGCAGGGTGTGAGTAGGTTCTGGCAGGGCTTTGATGATGGGCACCATTGAGCATGCTGATGTCACCGGACTGAGAGCGCCGGTTGCTGGTGTCAGTTGCTCAGTCGGAGTCTGAGTAGACTATGAGGCGAGCCCCCCCCGGTTCAGTGGCCCCGTAGGTGATGCCCATGCCAGGGGTGCCTTTGAGATGGCAGAGCACGCATGAGGTGGTAGGGTCTTCTGCGGGGCAGACTGAAACCTTCTGAGCACGCTGATAGCGAAGGCGAGGTCCAGTCCGGTGCACATCGTGACGAAGCTGACAGAGCCCAGGAAACCAGCACCGATACGCGTCATAGTCCTCTCGGGAGAGCGGGGCCTTGTCGGTGGCGCTGGCGCTGGCGAGATGGCGGCGACTAAAGGGATGGCTGGGTGCTGGATAGCGACAAGTGCTGAGGTGGTGGCGGCAGATACGGGCTCCGGATGCGCGGGGGCGGCAGGCGGCGGAGGCACGAGCTCCGGCTGCGCGGGGGCGGCAGGCGGCAGAGGCACGGGCGCAGGCTGCGCGGATGGCGGCGTGCCGGATAGCGGCGGGCGCTGAGGTGGCGGCGTCAAGTACGGGCTCCGGCTGCGCGGGCGGCGGCGGCGGCAGAGGCACTGGCTCCGGCTGCACGGGGGCGGCAGGCGGCGGAGGCATGGGCTCCGGCTGCGCCGTTTGGTACTGGAGAGAGAGCCGGGGCAGGTCATGTGCCTGCAGAACCGCGCGGACGGCGGCCGTGGTAGCATCGTGCGCGATGTCTCGCATCAGCGCGAGCAGTTGAGACATCTGCTCGGCTGAGGCAGCTTGCTGGATCTGCACGCACGGCGTGCTGCGCCGCTGCAAAGCTGACTTGTCCCCAGGAGGCAGGGGATAGGGGGCCAAAGGATTGGCCGAGTGCGGGCCACTGGTCGGAGGATCCGCCGGCGCCTGGCGGCGGCGGGGGCGGGCTGTCGGACATACAAACGCTCACGAAAAAACCGGGCGACATGGCCAGGAGGGCGCGCCGTGCAGGCGGGCGCGGCGCGACGAGACGGAGCACACAGCGGGAAGCGACGCTGTGAGGCTAGGAGGGCATCATAACCTCTTATAGCCCTTGTGCAGGGCACGGGCGTAGGCCCCTGACGAGGGGCAGCCGAGTGGGAGGGGCAGGAGGATGCGGTGAGGTTAAAGGAAGTGTGTGGCGTCCGCAGTGCCCGCGCCGCCATGTAGCGGCGCGCGCGCCTGGCGGGCGCCCAGGATACTGCTGTCGCTGCGCTAGTACTACTGTACTATAACAGTGGCACTACCGCGGACTCGCTTGCTACGCACCGCACCTCAATTTTTCAGTTTTCGGTACGTTCATGTAGAAAATTGTCCTAATCCTAATCCTAGAGCTCGACGTAGCACATGCTAGAGGTCTCTAATTAGACGTAGAAAACTGCCGTGACAAAGCACGGTGAGCTCCATCACATCGCTCTGAGTCTACCGCCGCCCGCGCAAGGTTGTATTGATTTTAAGCTAGCGGATATCGCTGTCCCCATCTTCCATCTTCGCGCCCCGTCTACCATGTGGCGGGCCGCGTCCCTCCCTCCCTCCCGCCTCCCTCACTTCGTGCTTTCTGTTCTTGCGGGTTGCCGACAGGCTCATTCCATAAAAAACACTGTAAGCAAGCCCAAGGAGCATGTTTGGCAGACCATCACAGCCTCCTCCCATTTTTGAACTCCCTCCCTCCCCAGCCTCTTGCAACCGCGGAGTAAGGATTAGCTGTAGCGCGCTCCGCCGCGCAATGTGAACGGACATCGCTGTTTACCTCCCTTTATCCCGATGTTTGCTACCGTAATCGTGGCCCACGACCTGCACAGGTATTCCTTGCCGGTACTCCCCCCACTCAAAAGCCGCACCCTTCCACGTGCTGCTACCCCTGTCACCAAGGGCACGCGCGCTCAATCTACCGTGCTTCCACCACACTCGCGAAGCACGTCCGGCCGGCTGCACAGTGAGCCCCCCTCCCCCCCCCCCCCCCCCCCACCCCCGGCAGCCGCCCCTCCTCTCCCGCTCGGCCCCGCGGCCCGCCCTCGTTGACCAGGGCTCGGCCTGCCGCCGCGCGCCCCGCTCACCACGGCGACCCGCCGGGCTCGCACTTACATGCAGCAACCTCTCAGCTCTGGCGTTTTTCCTGTCCGGCGAGCGCTGGGCGGGTGGTCTGGTGTTTGGGTGCTGGCAGCGCGAGGAAAATTGAAACGAGAGAAATACGCGGGCATTTTTTATCCTATTCAGAGCGAGAGAAAGACATGCGCCACGTCGCACACTGGCGTACTAGGGCATGGCGCTGAACTTAGCGCCAACGGGGTGGTGGGTACCCGGTGGGGAGGGGGGAGGGGGGGGGGGGGGGGGCATTCAAACAAGAATTGAGCACACGCAGCCGCACTATTGTTATTTTCCACGAATAGCAGTTGCGCGGGAATCGGATGTCGTGCGGCGCCCGGGAAGCTGCACTACCAACAAACCAGTTGTGCCTCTCGCAGGCGCGGCGGTGTAGGCGGAGCATAGGAGGGGCGAGGGGGCCAGCATGTCGCGAGGGCCGGGGAAGCTGCGCTTCTCGGTGCTGTCCTGCACGGGGGAGGACCCGGACTACCCGGCGCGGGAGCTGCTGTACCACAGCCCGCAGACGCGCGGCTGGCAGTGCCCGCGCTTCTGCAAGTTCCCGCAGGAAATCACGCTACAGCTGGAGAGCCCCAGCCAGATCCAGCAGATTCAGATCTTGAGCCATGAGTACAAGATCGCCACCAAGCTGGAGCTGTACGTGGGGAACGACTCGGGGCGCGCGCCGATGCGCCGCCTCGGCCACCTCTCCTTTGACAGCAACGAGCGCAGCGGGCACCAGGCGCGGGAGCTCAAGAGCGTGCACGTCAACACAACCGCCACGGTGTTCAAGCTGGTGGTGCAGCGCTGCCACATCAATAAGCTCAACATCTACAACCAGGTGCGTCCGCAGGGCAGAGGAGGCGGCGCAGGGGGCGACAGGGTGGAGGGGAGGGGGGCGGCAATAGGGGGGGGGGGGGGGGGGGGGGGGAACGGGGGCAACGCAGCGCAGCCCGTGCCAAGCTACCGGTTGAAGTGGCTACCAGAGACTTGTCAACCGCCATCATTTGAAGGGTGTGTGTTAGAATATGTATATCTATGAAATGTGTCCACAATTGCTGCAAACCATGATTAATGCCATGTTTTGGGGTACATGCACACATACGTCTATCGACAACTGCCGGGTGATTTGGTTTACATACCGGCGGTAAAACGTGCCTTTGGTCTCACGTGCAAGCCCGGTCTTACACCGTTTTTTAAAAACCAGCTACCGGTATCCCATTACGTAAATACCAAGCCTACGCCATGTGTTGCAACTCCAGACTTACGCACACCCCTGGGGGGCGGGCCTGCCCGCACAGGTGGGCATCGTTGCGCTGAACCTCATCGGCGAGCCCCTCTCCGGCGGCGCCGGCGGCGGGGTGGGCTCGCAGCGCACAGGCGCGCCCACCGCCCGCCAACCGCACACGGACCTGGCGCTCGACATGGGTGTGGACTCCAAGACGGCGACTGTCATCCGGGAGCTGCATGCCAAGAAGGAGGCGGCGGTCGCCAACGAGGACTACGACGAGGCCAAGCAGCTCAAGGTGATGGGAGGCTGGGGGCGCAAAACACGCAGTTGTGGACACGCATCTGGGTGCAGTCACGAAGCTGGGGCCGTGGCGGCAAGCAAGCTCAGCAGGGATGGGCATTGTTGCCACTGTCGGTCCAGCGATGGAGGTTGGCGGTGGCATACGTACACAACAATTATGCAGACTGTAGCGCAAACATGATTCTCGTGTCTAGAGATGTCGACGCATCCCCCAGACAGCTTTTATGAGACAGTGCCCGCCTTGAAGCACAAGCTTTGCCCACCCGGAACGCACAAAACTATTGCAACCTTGAGAACAGGGCGCTCGGCATCCCATTTGTTTTCAATTCCCGTGTCTTACAGGCGCGTCAGCACCCGTAGCAGTGAACCAGTTGCCGCGCGCGTGCTTCCTCCCGTGATCATCGTGCGAGTATGCCTTTTATGATTATTATACGGCTACCGGCGTGAGCACGATCTGTGAGCCGAAGGTGATTTTGATTTGGTGGTGTGAGTGTGAGAGTGTGTGTGTGGGGGGGGGGGGGGGGGGGGAGCATGCCATGGTGTTAGTGTGGTGCCATGAGCTCACGCGCTGCCCGCCCCTCCGACGCCAGGCAACCATCGACCGGCTGCGGAGCGTCGGGCAGAAGATCGGGCAGCTGGAGGCGAAGAAGGCTGCGGCGGTGGAGGTGGGTGCGCGCTGGGTGGACCGCGGGGCGGAGAGGGTGCAGCTGTGCAAGATGGATGGGGGTGACTGATGGCTGATGCCTGGCGAGCTATGAATCCACACGAAAATGAAAGCATTATTATTCATCGTTATTATTCAACCCTAACGCCCCCCCCCCCCCCCCCCCCCCCCCCCCCCTCCCTTCCCTTTCATTACTGTACAGGTGCCGACGCACCTATAAGACCAACTGGCATGATAACTGGGCTCAAAATAGGCTTGCATGCAACCTAATACACTTCTATCCTATCTACGATTCTATCCTCTGCATTTCACCTCTGGCGGGTATAGCAGGCTCTCATTCGCAGTGTTCCTGTAACCGCGCCAGCACCCTGAGTCTTGATTAAAGGGTCTTATTATCCGCTGCAATTCAAACATGGTACAGTGCTTGCAAACGTCAATTCTAGCATATATTAGGTTTTGTGATTGATCAAGTTGTTCCAGAGTTTATGGTTACCATGGTCGTAGCGACTATGTGTTTCAGCTTTTTGGTTACCTTGTTGAATTTCCTGTCCCGGTGTGTTGTGTGGCCGCAGCGAGAGGACTACGACGCCGCCAAGGCGCTCAAGGTGGACATCGACAAGCTGCGCCGCGCCGCGGATGCGGACGGCGTCGCGAAGCCCGGCGGCGCGCGGCGCAGCAACAACCCGCAGGACATCTTTGACCGCGTGCTGGATGTGGCGGGGCCGCCGGAGGGCATGATGGCGGAGAGCCACCCCATGATGGCCTCGAGCGGCGCGCCGCGCCACAGCGAGGGCGGCGAGGAGCCCCCGGGCGCCTCGGTGGGCGGGAGCCCCGTGGGCGGCAGCGCGCGCGGCTCGTACGGCTTCAACCCTGAGGAGCTGCCCGGCCCAGATGGCGTGCCCCCCCAGGGCGGCAGCCGCGTCCTGCACTCAAGAGACGAGAGCTACGGCGGATCCTTCGTAAGCGCCTCCTGCGCATTCCCTAATTGTCAAGAATATTCTGAAGAACTAAACATGAAGGGGCTTACACCCGGTATTACTACACTTACACCCGGTATTACTCACCTGCTCGAGTGGAGCACAAGTGTTGTCGGTTAATACCATCTTGTCAAACCGGGCAGACACGGCAGATGAAAACGATGGTATTGCCCTGGTCGATGGTGTCGACTGTTGTCTGTTGGTTCCCTGGTATGAAATGGTTCGGGGCATGTGAATCTCACAGGTTCGTCATTCAATTGTTATGGTAATTGGTTTGCGCCAAGTCACTGAACTTGCCTGTTTGGAATAGCAGAAACAGCAATATGTCAATTGAGCAATGAGGTTGCTGTCAAGCCCCTGGTTAAATACAAGGAGATTTCTCGGGTGTGTGGTAGTCCAATGTAAAAGTAGAATGCCGCGCTTGACATTCACCACGGTACAGGGATGACAGCAATTGCGGCCAGGGCTGCCTTCAGGGGTAGGCACGGGCTGCTATTGCACAGGCACCAGAAACAAATAAGGCAGTGCCGCCACCCTCTCAAAGAATGAAAATAAACACTTTCCTTTCATAACGGCAATAAGGCTTCATATGTGTCCTCCGCCTCTCCCTTTGTGTGGTGTGTGTGTGGGCGGGGCGGGGCGGGGGGGGGGGGGGGGGGGGGGTTGCTCGGTGCCGCTGCCGCCCCTGCGCTGCGCTGCCTACTCCTGCTGCCTGGTTTTCCCTTGCCCACCTGACAGTCAGCCGTGGCTTCTGGCAGGCTGCTCCCCGCTACGAGGCTTACGATGAGCGCCCCGCCATGGGGAAGGGCGCGTACCGGCTGGACAGCCCGTCGGTGCAGCAGGCGATGGAGGGCTCGCCGCCCATCCGAGCGGGGGCATCGCAGGCGCGGCCGCCGCCCGGGCTGCAGCCGCCGCCGGGCTTCCCGCCCGACCTGCCGGCGCCGGAGCCGCTGACCAGCGCGGACAGCGGCGCCGCGGAGCCCCTGGCGGAGATCCTTGGTGAGTACGTTGCGATGTGCCTCTTCTCGAAGAACTGGCAGCTACGCGAGGCCGGCATGCAACACCTCGAGGCCAAGCTCAGCGACGGCAGCCTGCCTGGCCAGGGCGAGCGGCGGGACGAGATGCGCTCCCTCACCAAGGTCATCAGCCGGGCACTCAAGGACAAGGTGGCCAATGTGTTCCAGACCGGCATGGCCAGCATGCGAACGCTGGTGGAGACCTACGGGAAGGACGTGGGTCACCGGGAACTGGTGTCCACCTGCTCCGACTTTGTCGGCATCCTCATGGACAAGTCGGGCGAGAACAATGCGCGCACGCAGGCGGCTGCTGCCGAGGGGCTGCTCTACCTCGCGGCTACGCCAGGGATGGACAGCGTCATCGCCCCGCAGGCACTCCCCCCCCCCCCCCCCCCCCCCCGACTCCCTTCCCACCCACCACACTACGCCACGCTCTCTCGCATACACGCCCACTTTTTCTTCTGCGTGTCAGCTATTTGGTTGCTCATTGGACCTTGAAAATCCGCATCGAAACTGCCATGGCAACACAGCGTGTTATTCGCGATGATGGGATAGTCTTTCGCGTATGTGGGAACCCACACAGCGGTATGCCGCTGATTACCGGAACGGGTATGTGAATGGCAGCTGTACGTGTTGGTCCCCATTTTCTCTGCGGTGCTCGGCGCTACCGCGCGCACTATTGATTAATAACAACTCGCGAAACAGGTACCAGTAACTGTATGCATGGATATGGTACAATGTGTTATTACGAAATGCTCCTGCTGGAATGATAATGCCATCTAGCGCATCGCGTATGATACCGCAGAATTATACTGTCCGCGGGGACAAAAAATAATGAATTGTTTTGCACCTCCGCATCGGAATAATTGTATTGTATTCGTGCTGCAGTCTGAATTTATTCTGCCTTTTAAATTTTTCCTCCTCGTGGGGTCAACAACGTTATTTATCTGCAGACAGTTTGTGTTTGTACGGTATGAGCCTGAAATCTCAATAATGTTCCAAAGAGAGAGAGAGAGAGAGAGAGAGAGAGAGAGAGAGCCATGTTTGGTAGCACAACTGGCGGCTGAAAAGGTGGCATATAGTGGGCTGTTGGTTCTCCATGATATATATTTTGTAGCATCATGCGGCGCCCCCTGATGGGCAACTGCACACCGCCGCCGCACGCTGACAGAGGACGCTGCCATGTGCCCCTCGACCGCAGGTGTGCAAGCCCGTTAAGTCGCAGTCAGCGTGGAAGCCGGTTTTGGCGCGGCTCAACCTGCTGCAACAGCTGCTGCCGCAGTTTGGGGTGCACGCGGGGCGGCAGGGCCACGGCTTGCCCCTGACCGAAGTCATGGCCTACATCGGCGCGGCATTCGGGTCGCCCAACGCCAGCGTGCGCTCGACCGCTGTGCAGGTGCGCCCGTTTCCCGTTAACTGCCAGGCAAGCCTCGGCCTTGCTGAGGGATCGCCCATCTCAACGTGTGCGTGTCGCTGTGCCGGTGCAGTGCTCGGTGGCGGTGTACCAGCACGTGGGAGATGCCATGCGCGCGCAGCTGCCGACAGACATGAACAAGGCGCTCCGCGATCAGCTCGAGACGGCCCTGGAGGGTGCAGACATCGGCATGGAGCGGTCGGACAGCGGCCCGCCCGCTGCCGCGCCCAAGCCTGCTCCCAAGAAGGCGGCGCCCTCTGCCCCGGCCCCAAAGGCAGCCCCCAAGCCGCAGAACCCGTCACCGCCGCCGCCGCCGGTCAACGACTCGGTGGACGACTCAGCAGTCATGGACGACGACCCGAGCGTGTACGAGCGCGAGCTGGCGCAGCGGGAGAAGGACCTGGGGCCGGAGCACCCCGACGTGGCGGAGAGCCTGTCCAACCTGGCTATCCTGTATAACCAGCAGGGCGACTACGACAAGGCGCAGCCACTGTACGAGCGCGCGCTCACGATCTGGGAGCGCGTGCAGGGACCCAACTCCAGCGACGTGGCGCACACGCTCACCGACCTGGCGGTGCTTCATCTGGAGCAGGGGCGCGACGAAGTGGGCCGCCCGCTGCTGGAGCGTGCCTTGGAGATCCAGCGGCAGAACCTTGGCGACGACCACCCCGACGTGATCGCCATCCTCGAGGTCCTGGAGAGCGAGGAGTAGGCATCGGCTCCTCAGCCCCCGTATTTGCGGGGCCAACAGCCCGGCCGGCGGCTCCAGCTGGGTCCATGTACAGCAGCGCAGGTACTGATATGGGATGGTGAGAGTTTACAGGGCCGCCTGTAGTGAATCCTTGCAAGAATTCTTCGCTTCCCGTACGGTATATAGTCGCTGCTTGAATCCAGCCCCATAACCAGCCATATTATGCATAGAATACGCTGGTCGATTCACTGCGTTCTCCGAAACCAATCTGCGACAGCTCTGACTGGCGCTGACGCACCGAAAGATAAGAACCGCGAATTTAAGAATTTAAGAGTTAAAAACCCTCAAATTAGGGTTGCACGCCACCCACATAAGAACATCATTCGCAACGTGCCTATAATAATATAGCTTATTCACCGCGAATTCGTCGTCTACACTGCAAAGGCGAATAATAAAAAGGTAGAGGCGGAAAGCGAGGCGGGGACTTGTTCACAACATTCAGGGCACCGCCCATGCTTCCTGTTAGAAATGGCAGCTGCTTGTCCAGCCACATACAGGTCCAATGAGTGTGTGAATATTGCCATTATGGCTTTACCGCATCTCCACATATGATGAAGGCGTGAAATATCCGCGGCTCATATATAAAGCAGTCCCATGTCATAATTTACCAAACAATCGTGTGACTGTGTGTACAGTATACATATGCAGGTATAAACATGACTGGTCCGTGCGATTGGTGTGCATGCCAGCATACATCGTTACAACGCACGCAATAGTACCACATAGACCCGGCAGTATATGCTGAAATATTATTAAATCGCATATATATAATGCAAATCGGGATATATCGATACTATGTCCACTTGGCGCGGCGGCCCGTTATTGGCGGTATATTACACCTGCCCACAAAAGTCTTGCCCCCTTGTCAAGCATCTATTGCAGATTGGCCCATTTATCAGGCCTCGCCGTCGTTTCCAGTTGCGCCCTTGCATTTACGCCATAGGTGAACGTGGCATCATGCGTGGGGGCAGCCCTACGTGGCGTTTGTTGTGCTCTCGTTGTAAAAGCCATATGTGTGCGTGTCATTGTTCATGGTTAGTAATGAATTTGACAACCCAATGTCACAAGGGCACGAAATTTCATATAGCGCGAACATGCGTTCTATCTGTACGGCTGCACGTCGCCAAGGGTTAGATTTTAGATAGACACATTCACAAATGCGACCGCAGATAAGAGTTAAATCGACTATTTTCCGTCGATTTCACAAACCACATTTCCTTTGCTAACGCGACCGGGGCAGCGGGCGCCAACGCGCCGCGGCCGGGGCAGCGGGGCGCCAACGCGCCGCGGCCGGGACAGCAGGGCCCCAACGCGCCGCGGCCGGGACAGCAGGGCGCCAACGCGCCGCGGCCGGGACAGCAGGGCGCCAACGCGCCACGGCCGGGACAGCAGAGCGCCAACGCGCCGCGGCCGGGACAGCAGGGCGCCAACGCGCAGCAGAGTACGCAATAGGCGGTTCACATTGTAGTAGAAAGTTTCGAACATATCCAGAACATGCTGCGTTGCGATTTTGACCTATGAACTGCGTTAAGATTCTGACTAAACGGGGGATAGAGGGGCGCATGGGGCCCGGGGGGGGGGGGGGGGGGGGGGACTTCATGTTATGGGGGTCGAGCCCCATTTCATGTGCGCGCTTCCATGCCGGCTCATGCTCCAGAGTGCCAGTTCATTGACAGCACTTACCCAGCGCCTCTGCGCAGGCCGCCCAGTTGACGGGGCCGGCTGAGGCGCCTTGCGGCACGGCGGCCGAGGGCCCGGTGCTGAAGTCATACCTCGCAACAACGTCTCCTTCGCCGTCGCTGTCGCTGCGGCCATCGTCAGAGGGATTGCCATCCACAACCCCCGCGACAATGCCTTCGGCGTCGCTATCGGCGTTAAGAAGTTCGCGTAGCTCCCGTCAGGTGCACATATGCGCGCAAGCATACAAACGAATGCGCGTGTAATAAGAAAAAAGCACAACAAATCATCGTTTGCACGTTGCCAGTGCGATACTCTCACCCCTACGCCAATAACTCAGCAACCCTGCTCGAAGGAACCGTCGCAGGATGCGCAAGGGGCGCACTGCCGGTAGGGCGTCAGTGGCGCCTTGAGGCAACCCGCGAGTGAAATCGCTCGGCTGCTCTGTCGTCAGGTATAGCGGTTGTATCTCCGACTCAGTTAGCTTTTCGGAGTCGCCGTAGTCGTAAATCACCTTCATCACTAGCTCCCTACCCGCCGGGTCTGCGTTTTCGGTATCCCATCTCCAGCTGACGACCTTGATGTTGGATGATACACACGGGTGGCTATATATCACATGGCGGCGGTGGGCCTGTGGCAGGTGTGACGAGACTTCAAGGAAGGCAACCCGGGGGGGGGGGGGGGGGGGGGGGGGAATACCTGGCCGAGAAAGCTCCCGCGCGTCCCGAACGTTTTGGTATTGACAGCGCCCACGTGAAGCACGTGTGCTACCATGCTATGCTTGCTGCCATGCCACCATCAGACGACACCGAACGCCCCTCCCGAGCGCTAGGTAATGCGGGGCTCGCTGATTCGTTTCGGGGAGACGGGAGCGGCGGAGAGGGAGGCGGGGCGACGGCATCGATGCATTTCGCGACTCGGCCCGCGTTTCGGTCTGACCGGCGGGTCCGGACGGAGCAAAGGCGTGACGGACGTACGTGCAGCAGGGGCGCCATCACCACCGGCTGCGACAGGCGCGGCGGTGTCCGGAGGCTCGGCGTACGCCTCCGTCCATCTGCGAGTGATGTAGAATTGAGTCTTCGAGACAGGGGCGCCACACGCGTGGCAGCGCACTCTCTTGGTCACCTCTTCCCAAGTCCCCTTGGCAGCGGCCCAACCCTCCTTGCCCTCATGAATACGGCGCTTGGAGTTGCGACTCCCCATGGCACAGCACTACTCGGCGCCGGCGGCTCTCATGCAGCGCCGGGGGTTGGTAGGAGCTAGTCAGTGGCGCTCACGCTCTGCGCATGGTATTAAAGTGTCCAACAATTCAGCCGGCGGTTTGAGGCCGTTGGCCGTTGCGTCGCCACGGAGCTTGTGAGACGTTAAAGTACAGCGTGGCGAAAGTGCCAACGATTACGGGTTGCCGCGCGAGGCACGATGTGGGTACAATGTACTGTGGGGATGGCACATGCTATTGGTAGCATTGTATTGGTAGCAATTACGGAACGCGGGCAGCCGGGCACTTCATTGCGACTACCGAGCCTGGGAGAAAAGTGGCGATTACACGGTATATACAGCGATTACAAGCCCATTCCGTGGGAAAATCGCGATTACGGGCCATTACAGTGTAATTACGAGACAGTCTGGGAGGCTATCTAGTGGTAAGCGCATGTCGTCGGGGGTGCGACAGTCTCGGGTGCCTCACGCAGGTCAAGCAGACAAGGCTGTCGTAAACACAAAGAAGGCAGCAGAGAGAGAAAGAAACAATGGTTACAACGTTGTCACCACCCGCCGCTATTTATGCGTATGGCTAGCTCACAGCTAGCCACCACCAAGCGGCACGCGCACTGCTAAGCGCGTCACCGTGAAGAGTCGTGCCTCGAAGTGTCGAACAGGAGGTCGTCGCTTAGAGACCTCCGCACATGTAGTTGACACATCAGTTTATACACAAGTATACAACTGATGTTCCAGAGGCAGGCACATTATACTTGTGCCCGCTACGGGTACGCACATGCGTATTATCCCGTAACTACTACTGAACAGTGTACCGGTACCAGTAGGACTCGTCTCATGATTCATCATCCACCAGTACTCGTATTGTGGCGCGTGACACACGCGCGCACACATACGATACAGCAGGTACTCGTACATGAATGATGCTACGATCATACAGTACCCGTACAGAGTATGCCATTATTGTCACACTACATCTCTCCCCCCTTGACAACAGTGTGAAATAGCATTCCACAGGCAGTTTAATTTGCAGTCGGCACACGTGCCGGGTATTTATGCATATGCTCCACAAATTCAGGTGACTTTACAAAGTCCAACCATTTGGGAGTAGCCATAAAATCCTGCAATGCTATTGTCCTTTTAACATCAAACAAACGATGCCAAACAGGGGCAATAGACTCATCCGCAAAGTGAACAAGAAATTGTAACTGAGTACCACGTAAACCGGGCATGGAACCGATTTTAACGCTGGTAATCTTGTCAATCTCATACTCATCATCAGAGTCGTCACCGGTACCAACAACAAGAGGTACATGCGGGCGCAACGGCGCAGTGGGACAGGGTCTCAAGTTATTAACATGAAATACTGGGTGCAACTTAACACCAGCAGGTAATTTCAGTCGATAACTATGACCGCCAATTTTCTCTACAATAGAAAATGGGCCAAGCTGCTTGTCCATCAGCTTTTTGCAAGGCTGACCTTTGACCTTAAGCAGACGGGTATCCACAGATACTCTATCTCCAACATTGAAGATAGGAGGATTGCGCTGTTGCCTAACACTAGGTCGAACAGTCAATTCATCTTTATGGACAGCCAACACTGACCGAACCAACTCGTGAATCTCCTTCATATCCTGGATACGTTGCTGAGCATCACGAGAGAATGCTATTGTTGGTCTCATACCAAACAATACATCCGGAGGCGTTTCAGGATTGAAACCATACCTAACCTCAAATGGTGCATGCTCAATGCCAAGTGCTTTGTTGGAATTATACGCAAATTCCATCAATGGTAACTGGTCTACCCAGTTTGAACCATCGAAACAACAAAACGCACGAGCCAACTCAGTGACTATGGCATTAATGCGTTCGGTCAAACCATCTGTTTCAGGATGTTGGCCACTAGACATGTTCAATTTAGTGCCAAGTCTCCGCCACAGAGTTTGCCAGAATGCAGACAGGAACCGTGGATCTCTATCAGAGACGATCACACGAGGTATTCCATGCAGCCTGAATACTTCCTTCAGAAATAATTCAGCTGCCTGTCCACCAGTAACGTTGACTGTGGTTGGAATAAAATGTGCTTGCCGGGACAGATGGCAACACACAACCAACATAGTATTATAACCATTACTCTCAGGTAACTCGGTTATAAAATCCAAACCAACCGTATGCCATGGACGTGGCGGTACTGGTAAGGGCTGTGTTGGTGCAGGTGGCTGCGGACGTGCACGAACACGCCGGCACACCGAACATTGTTCACAATAGGTTTTCACGTCATGTCGTATGCGTGTCCACCAAAAACGGTCCAAGGCACGTGCCAAGGTGCTTGCATAAGCACGGTGACCAACAGAATCATGTAGCTCATACAATATCTTATTGATGATGTCACGATTGGTTGGTATGCAAAGACGTCCATGTCTCCAAAAATAACCATCGTGCTCTACCACATGACCGGACTGCTTCCACCCCCCCCATAAGGAGTAGAACGCGTCCTCTGCATATCCAGCCTTAATAAGGTGGAGAATATTGTCATCAAGGCTAAGTGACGACGCACTTACAGCCGACAATACCGCAGTACATGGGCGATGTTCACTCACGAGTGATTCAGCCGCGTCCGGCACATCCCCGGTCCAATATAAGCCACCGAAACCAATCGGCTTAAAATCCGGTCTACGCGACAACGGATCGGCTTCATTCCACTTGCCCTTTCGGTATGCAAGAGATATGGACCCAACAAACGGCTGCAAGTCGCGTACATAGCGCACTTGTCGCCGGTTCAACCTTTCTGCCGGTTGCCTGAGCAGATGACGCAGGGTGTCATGATCTGAGACAACAAGGAATCGACAGCACCCTTCAAGGTAACAACGCCAGTGCTTAATTGATTCACAGACAGCCAAAGCTTCCAAATCATAAGCACTGTAGGTATTACCACGCTCAGCTGCATTCAGCTTTCGCGCCCAGTAACTCACTGGTTGAGGACCTCCTCCTTGGTCCTGCAGTAGCACTGCAGCAAGCCCTACGTTGGACGCATCTGTCGCTACGGTGAACGTCGCATCCGCCCCCATGGAAGGAATGGAAAGACACGGAGCGGAAATCAGTCGCAGACGAAGGGTCTCAAAGGCTTCCTGACACGCCGGTGACCAGTCAACATGAACTGGTTTAGACTTACGCAATAAGTCAGTCAATGGTGCAGTTAAATCACTGAAATGATGAATAAACTTAGAGTAGAAATTGCAGAATTGTACGAAACTTCTGACTTCACTCTGAGTTTTAGGGACAGGCCAATCCCTAACTGCAGCCACTTTGGCCTCTGAAACAGACAACTTACCATCAGCGACGGTATACCCCAAATAATCCATAGATTGCATGCCAAAGAAACATTTCTTTAATTGCAACCTCAGATTATATTCATTCAGTTTCTCAAAAACTAAACGAAGGTGCTTTATGTGGTCATCATAATTATCTGAATATATACATATATCATCCAGATACACCACTACAAAGTCACGCAAAAATGGTCTCAAGATGTCATTCATCATGCGCTGGAAAGTGGCTGGGGCATTGCACAAACCAAATGGCATTGCAGTCCACTCCCATAGACCATCAGGTGTCTGAAACGCTGTCTTGTGGATGTCCTCCTCTGCAATGGCAACCTGCCAATAACCTGATGCTAAATCCAGATGGGTATAGCAACGGGCATTGCGGAGAGAATCCAACGTTTCATCAATTCGCGGCAAAGGATACATATCCTTTCGAGTGACCTCGTTCAGCCCACGAAAATCGACACACAACCGAAGGGATCCATCTGCCTTCTTAACAAAAAGAATAGGCGAACCAAACTCAGATTGACTAGGACGAACAAGTCCAGCGGCAATCGCATCTTTGAGTTGGCGATCCAATTCAGCACGTTCAGCGGGAGACAATCGATTAAGTCTTTGGCGTTTCATTTTGCCAGTTAACTCAATTTTGTGATCCCATGGCCGATGAACAGGCGGCCTGTTGACTGGACGCAAAATTTCAGGAAACTCGTCATACAACAAATGACGAATAGCATCCTTTTGCTCTGGTGTCATAGCATTGTCTAAATGCAGGTCAGGATCATCCTTTATAACCGACATTTCAACGACATAGAATTCAGCCAAAGAATTATGCTTAGACGCACGAGCAGTTTTGCGCATCAACTTTTGTACCCTAGTGGAAGTAATCATGCTACATGCAGGAGTACGACCCACTATTACAACAGGTACATGGGTTCCATCCATTAGAGTCATGATACGTTCCGTACCATACTTAATGGTAACTTGCGCTTCATCAAGCCAAGTTAAACCCAATACAATGTCGGAGACTTTGAGCTCACGCAGTATATAAAATACTCGATTCTCAAATACATGTCCTCCAACAGACAGAGATACAACAGTTGTATGGCAACATGAGACACGTTGACCATTAGCCAAACGGACAGGTGTTCTGGCTTTCAACTTTTGTATCTGCAAGTTGTTTCTGCGCACAAAGTCCTCAGATATAAAATCTAAAGATGCCGCATTATCAACCAGTGCATCCACAACGGCGTCATCGTTAATTGTCACATTGACTTTCAACAATGGCCTGGGGTCATCCCAACGAGTCAAAGAAGCAATCTGAGGCAAACTTTGCCTTTGCATACTCCAAAATGATGGATCAGTCACATTGACAGCATCACACTCATTTATAGACTCAGATGTACGTTCACCAATACCAACGCTAGAATCCGCAACTTTTGCAGAGTCCACGTTAAAACTCACATTTGGACTTGTGACAGTTTTAGGTACAAAGTCATCAGGAAAAGCACAGTTAGCATCAACTAACCAAATGTTAACCCCATACTTTGGCGGTCTAACATTTTCCTGGACTGTGGCATTTTTATCAGACCACCTGGTGAACAAAGGTGTCTTTGCCGGGTATTGCTGCAATAGTTTCCAATGCTTTGTCAAAGCACTGAATCTATCTAATGCAGGCAATACAAACACTCCTACAGTATGTTCTTTAGCCCTACTGCGGCATTGCTCAAAATGCCTCGCAATAGACTCAGTCATATGCCATGGAGGGTGAATAAACACACGTTCATTCGACAAGTCGCGCGATAATATCGAATCTTGTTCTGAACAGAACGGCAAGTTTCGATGGGTATTCAGACCCTCATTATCCGCACAGCCCTCCAGCGTAAACTGGAACATCTCATGTAAGGGATCGAAGACTCTATCGACCAGTCGCCACTCGGCACTGACTGCAGTCTGTCTAGGCATTCGACGCCTCAGAGCCTTTACGCGACGATGAGTCGAAACTTTCCGAGCACCCGTTACACAGGCTACTGGCAAAGTCGTACCAGACTCGCGTACACTATTCGAGTTCTCATCAGTAGGCGACTCAACATAGTCGTTACTACTCTCAGAGATGACGACATCGTCACTCGAACATGTACTCGTCACAGGTATATCGTCATTCAGACGTGCATTAGACAATAATGCGGATACCTCAGGTGCCAATGACATATCGGCAACAGTAACTTCGCAGTCATGCGACTCGACAGTTACTGGACAGCATGATGTAACACAAACATCACTTACATCCCTATCTACTGAGCTGTCAGCAGCAGAATAAGGGCACCCCTATTTCATCTTAGGGCAGTCTTTCAGAAGGTGAGCCTCACCACACTTAAAGCATGTTTTAGCAGCCATGTGCTTAGCATACTTCTCTGGCTCATGCAGTTTTGTGCCGAGGCAACTTACCGAGAGAACGGGCGCCACTAAAAGACCATAGCAAAGGTCGCCGAACAGCGTGTCGACTCGTCGACTCCGTCGTGCTTCTCCTCGGATAGCAAGCGAATGATACGCCGAGGTTCGCCGCACACTCGACGGTCATCGGCTCGTTGCTTATCTCCTGTCGAGATATCGCCGGTATGTCGACATATTCTTGACGCGTACTCAGCGGAAGTTACCGGCACTCCATCAGCACGTCCTGCTGTCATCTGTAGTAACAAACTTACCTGCATGCAAACTATAGATGCAAATGCAGGTGCAGATGCTACTATAGATGCAAATGCAGGTGCAAATGCTACTATAGATGCAGATGCAGGTGCAGATGATACTATAGATGCAGATGCATATGCAAATGCTGCTATAGATGCAAGTTTCTCGTTGAGGATCTTGTACTTGAGCCGAAACATGAACGGCTATACGACGAGCTCCCAGGTCGCAGTCACAGCAGGTCGTTGATCAGCATGTGCAAGTCCAGCAGTAGTCGTCGACTTCAGTCCCACTGTACCGAGCTGCTCCGGCAGTCCAGTACAGCAGCTACTGGTGCAGCTAGGTGCGATATATGACTAGAGCGTGCGACCTTCCTGGCGTGCTCATTTCAGGCGTGCGCATTTCAGGCGTGCGCAGCTCACTAACTATCTTTCTGGATGATAGCCTAGATGCATATAAGAAACATTTCATGCCATCTATGATGAGAACGTCAAACAGTTCTAAGTCGTCCTCAGAGACAAGCAGACCAGTTTCCTCGCGGAGTTTCCGCACAGCCGTGCCGCGCACAGTAATGTCAGATGCTGTCGACTTTCCGACAGGTAAGAAGAGAGTCGATCTAGCGTTCGGTTCAGTCGTCAAGATCACTTGACGTTCGACAGAGTGACCTTTACCATAAGTGACCACTACGGCAGCACAAACCTCAGTAGTCGACAGGTCGACTGAACTTTCCTCGTTGAGCAGCAGCTCTCGGCTCTTGCCAGCAGAATTCATCGACTCGGACATGTCGAACTGCTCAGTCGAGGTATCGCAGGTTGAGCAGTGGAAGCTAGAATAAGGAGCGCAACAGTCGCTCCGAAACCAGTGCGACAGTCTCGGGTGCCTCACGCAGGTCAAGCAGACAAGGCTGTCGTAAACACAAAGAAGGCAGCAGAGAGAGAAAGAAACAATGGTTACAACGTTGTCACCACCCGCCGCTATTTATGCGTATGGCTAGCTCACAGCTAGCCACCACCAAGCGGCACGCGCACTGCTAAGCGCGTCACCGTGAAGAGTCGTGCCTCGAAGTGTCGAACAGGAGGTCGTCGCTTAGAGACCTCCGCACATGTAGTTGACACATCAGTTTATACACAAGTATACAACTGATGTTCCAGAGGCAGGCACATTATACTTGTGCCCGCTACGGGTACGCACATGCGTATTATCCCGTAACTACTACTGAACAGTGTACCGGTACCAGTAGGACTCGTCTCATGATTCATCATCCACCAGTACTCGTATTGTGGCGCGTGACACACGCGCGCACACATACGATACAGCAGGTACTCGTACATGAATGATGCTACGATCATACAGTACCCGTACAGAGTATGCCATTATTGTCACAGGGGGCCGCGTCGACCAGCGCGGCCTTTCTCGGGGTACACTTGCGGAGCAATGTTGTAGTCGTCGACATACACGTCCGGCACTCGGCAGGACACGCCAGTGAGTCATGTGGCAATGAACAAGAAGTTGACAACCGAGGCCATAATGGCTCGGAAGTCGTACTGGTACTCGGGGATGGGATCGAACACAATCAGCTATGCACGCTCGACCAAGTTGTAATTACAAGCGACTTATAAGCGACATTAGCATGCAGAAGGACTCGCAAATATAGGGCAGCCTCCAGGCGGCGTTGCCTTAGCATCAAGCCACAACGAACCGCGGTAAGGTGCAGGCTGTTCTTGGCAATCGGGTCGAGGTTGTGTAACTCAAAGAACGTGTTGATTGCTGACAGGTAGGGTCGCAACGACTTAGCCCCAATGTGCCCCCGCTGACCAATCCAAGCAACGTACCGGATCACAGTAGCAGTGGTCGCCTCCGGCGGGCTGGTGTTCTCAGAGTCGCGGCAGAACTCCGCAAACTGAGACAGTCCGCGGGCGTAGCTCTTGAGTGTCTGAGCGGTGAGGGAGCTAGAGAGTAGATCAAGGGTCCGCTGCCCCAGCTCTTCTGAGCCGAACGCCTCCGGTACGCGAGACAAGAGTGAAGCAGCCTAAGGGGCGACAGGTTCGGGCTCGTCAATTACGCAAGTACGGCGCTTGGCCGACGGAGGAACATAGGGCCGCTTCATGCTAGCAAATACTCGGCGGCGGCGGTTAGGTTTCCAGCGGTTGGCCGGTAGTTGCTGAACGGATTTGCAACAGCATCAGTACGGGTTAGCGGGGCCAGGTTTAGTTAGGAGGCCGCCCCGCGCCCCCGTCGCGCTCGAGCGCATCACGCGCGTAACGTACACGCGCAAAGCTTGCTTGGTCGTTGCGAACCAATTGTAACACGTTGTGTAACAACCGACGGACGCAGCAATGAGATGGTATGGGAGGCGGATTGTTGAGCCGCCATGTGCAGATGTGCGGATGGTTGAGCCGCACTCGGTTGTGGCTGTAAGTAGCGCCGCACCGAGGAAGGTCTAAATGAAGTCTGTAAGGTTGTGGGGAGGGGGGGGGGGGGGGTCCGGACACATGCAATGGCGCTCATCCCACCGTTGAGCTGCTAGGGTTCGCCGTGCAGCGGTCACCGAAAGGTGGCCTCGCACAGCGCCCGCAGCTCCGACGGAAGGCGCCCCACACCGTCACTCGTGCTCACCTTACCTCACCTTTGCGGCCACGCTTGCGACCGCCGCCACGCCCACGTTCACGCCCGCGTCATGCAGCCGCTGCCGCCACCCTAGCCGCAGTGGTAGCTTTTGTCTCTTCTGGCAACCGTCGCCTCGAAGACGCGGCGCTCGTAGTCCTTCACCCGGTCCCCGAAAATCGCAGAGCTCAGATGCTCAGCAAGGTGCTAAAAGTGTTGAGCTCGCAGCACGTCCGGAACACCTTGGTCACCGCGCACACGCTTGACCTCGTTAAGCCTCCGTAGAAAAGCTAGACGAAAGCAGAACGCTTTGTCGATGGGTTCGGAGTGGTTCCGAGCACGCGCGAGGTAGGGGGTGAAGTCTTGATTTGCAGCATGGACGTAGGGTATAGCAGCTCGTCGAGAGCTACGAAGAGTGCGGCCATGTGGGCGCCGAAACACGACATCCAAAGATACTCCTCCTGGGCCGGCAGATGCCGGTCATCCTTGAGGTACTCGTTCGTTAGGTCGGTGCTAAAGGAGAAAAGTCCAGGCACTCGGTTGACCGGTCGAACGGCCTCGTAATCAGACTTTGCTCGTTGCAGTAGCTCTAGCACCGCGAGGTAGTCGTCCTCTTCACTCACGGATTTTGCTCCCACACGGCTGCTCTAGGCTAGCTCTAGCAAGCAAGGGCGCTCTGCGGCTCCCCCGCTGCCTGTCGGCTGTCCCGCGATGCGCTGCCCGGAACTGGAGCCATGCGCTCCGCCTCAATACAAGGGTTGCCTCGTTTGGGTGGCCAGCGCTGCACGACGTCGGCCCACATGTACCGCGCTTACGTCATCCCGCCGCCCATCGGCCCGAGCCGGCACGCCGCAGCTCCCCACTTTGCGTGCGCGGACGCCTAGACGCGCCGGATATGGCTGTGGAAATTGCGGAACGGCGGCGCCGCCCCGCCCTGGCTGTGGCGGGCCGGGTGAGACGGGCTCCGGGTCCAAGCGCGCCGTGAGCATTAACAGTAGGGCGGCGAACGGGAGGACATGAGCAAGGGCGCTCCTCCACGGGCAGCGAAGGGCGCCGCCGAGAGCGGAACCATCAACACGCGAGCTGCATGATGACCCCCCCCCCCCCCCCCCCCCCCGCTACCCCTCCACTCGACGATTGAAGATTTGACGGCTGAAGGTTGAAGGTTGAGGGTAGGCTGAAGGTGCGCTTGAAGGGCATGCGCCCCCCCCCCCCCCCCCCCCCCCCACACACACACACATAAGAACCGATGGCCTTTACGGCCTTCATCAATGGATGTGGGCGTTCTCCCCACCTCCCCGTTTTCCCGTTCGTGGGGTTAAGAGTCTGGGTGGTCTCAGGGCCCGTGTGACAATAATGGCATACTCTGTACGGGTACTGTGATCGTAGCATCATTCATGTACGAGTACCTGCTGTATCGTATGTGTGCGCGCGTGTGTCACGCGCCACAATACGAGTACTGGTGGATGATGAATCATGAGACGAGTCCTACTGGTACCGGTACACTGTTCAGTAGTAGTTACGGGATAATACGCATGTGCGTACCCGTAGCGGGCATATATGTATAATGCACCTGCCTCTGTAACATCAGTTGTATACTTGTGTATAAACTGATGTGTCAACTACATGTGCGGAGGTCTCTAAGCGACGACCTCCTGTTCGACACTTCGAGGCACGACTCTCCACGGTGACGCGCTTAGCAGTGCGCGTGCCGCTTGGTGGTGGCTAGCTGTGAGCTAGCCATACGCATAGATAGCGGCGGGTGGTGACAACGTTGTAACCATTGTTTCTTTCTCTCTCTGCTGCCTTCTGTGTGTTTACGACAGCCTTGTCTGCTTGACCTGCGTGAGGCACCCGAGACTGTCGCACTGGTTTCGGAGCGACTGTTGCGCTCCTTATTCTAGCTTCCACTGCTCAACCTGCGATACCTCGACTGAGCAGTTCGACATGTCCGAGTCGATGAATTCTGCTGGCAAGAGCCGAGAGCTGCTGCTCAACGAGGAAAGTTCTGTCGACCTGTCGACTACCAAGGTTTGTGCAGCCGTGGTGGTGACTTACGGTAAGGGTCACTCGGTCGAACGCCAAGTGATTCTGACGACTGAACCGAACGCTAGATCGACTTTTTTCTTATCTGTCGGAAAGTCGATAGCGCCTGACAAGTCTGTGCGCGGCACGGCGGTGCGCAAACTGCGTGAAGAGACTGGCTTGCTTGTCGATGAAGATGATTTAGAATTGTTTGACATTCTCAACATCGAGGGCATGCGTTGTTTCTTATATGCATCTAAGCTATCGGCGAAGCAGATAGCGAAGGAGATGCGCACACCAGAGAGATCGCACGCCTTAGTCATGTCGCATTTAGTAGCACCGGTGGCTGCAGCTGGTGAAGAACTAAATGCTGATGATGGCGGCGTTGCATTACCCGACGTCGCGCGCACCTTCCCTGAGAGTATCACCCTAGACCCGGAGTCTGAGGATTCGTACTCCGTGAGCATTGCATTGAACAGTCAAGGCAAGCCTGTGCCGACGACTGTGTGGTACCCTCCGTTCATGATTCATACTGCGGTAAGTGATTCATGGGCAACCATTTATAAGTCTGTGTTGAATGGTTTCTGGATGAACCGTTCATACCCTGAGCTTCCTCAACAATTCGCATTTAGGTATGACTCTTGTGAGTCCCCTATCTGGCATGCTGTGCATCGTTATCTAGTTGTAGATCCGATGGCAACTGACCTCAGCAATATAACAATCACTGACATACCATGGTATGAGACGCGTGATGCACAACTAACTGAGTCCCAGAGGAAGTCTGCTCAAACCCAGCCCAAGCAAGATGGCCAGGATGTCCTCAAGCTAGATGTATGGCTGACTGGACTACCGGAGCTGCTTGGCACTGTGGGACTGAAGTCCACAACTGCATCTGGTCTTGCATATGCCGTGCAGACTCTGAGTGGCAAGTTCCAGCGTTGGTGGCAGGGATTTGATTCCAAGCCTCCTTCGCTGCGTCCTACCAACGCTGCAGAGTTTGTGAAGGCAGTTAGAGACTCACCATTGATGCATGACATAGTGCATGATGCATGCATAGAGCTTGATGGCATCAAGCAGGTGTCTGCTGGTCCCCAAGACTCTCCGTTGGATTATAAGGACTTTGTGCAGACCTTCAACGATGTCCTAGCAAGGACCAGACTAACCTTTCCTGATGAGTTCATGGTCCTTAAGTTTGCATCTGCATTGAGTCACAATAAGCTTAAAGAGATTGCCCATAAGTTTGTGACTGACCAGAAGCGAGCTGGACAACCATCGACACTCGCTGAGCTACAGCAGTATACAACGGCGATGGTTGGGAGCAACAAGGCGCTTGGCAATGCGGCTAAGCCTGTGGCCAATGGACATCCTGCTGGCAATGGCAATGGAGGACATGACTCCAGGAAGAAGTCCAAGGCTGCCAACATGAGCAAGCGCAACCGTGGAGATAATGCTCCACCTGTCGCAGCCAATGGACGCCACACCAACAACGGCAAAAGGCAGAAGTCCAGCGACGGAAAGCAGAAGGGTAATAACACCACAACACCTGGCAGAAAGATAGTAGATTATCTTAATCATGTCAAAATGCATGAGCCTGAGAAGTATGCTAAGCATATGGCTGCTAAAACATGCTTTAAGTGTGGTGAGGCTCACCATCTGAAAGACTGCCCGAAGATGAAATAGGGGTGCCCTTATTCTGCTGCTGACAGCTCAGTAGATAGGGATGTAAGTGATGTTTGTGTTACATCATGCTGTCCAGTAACTGTCGAGTCGCATGACTGCGAAGTTACTGTTGCCGATATGTCATTGGCACCTGAGGTATCCGCATTATTGTCTAATGCACGTCTGAATGACGATATACCTGTGACGAGTGCATGTTCGAGTGACGATGTCGTCATCTCTGAGAGTAGTAACGACTATGTTGAGTCGCCTACTGATGAGAACTCGAATAGTGTACGCGAGTCTGGTACGACTTTGCCAGTAGCCTGTGTAACGGGTGCTCGGAAAGTTTCGACTCATCGTCGCGTAAAGGCTCCGAGGCGTCGTATGCCTAGAAAGACTGCAGTCAGTGCCGAGTGGCGACTGGTCGATAGAGTCTTCGATCCCTTACATGAGATGTTCCAGTTTACGCTGGAGGGCTGTGCGGATAATGAGGGTCTGAATACCCATCGAAACTTGCCGTTCTGTTCAGAACAAGATTCGATATTATCGCGCGACTTGTCGAATGAACGTGTGTTTATTCACCCTCCATGGCATATGACTGAGTCTATTGCGAGGCATTTTGAGCAATGCCGCAGTAGGGCTAAAGAACATACTGTAGGAGTGTTTGTATTGCCTGCATTAGATAGATTCAGTGCTTTGACAAAGCATTGGAAACTATTGCAGCAATACCCGGCAAAGACACCTTTGTTCACCAGGTGGTCTGATAAAAATGCCACAGTCCAGGAAAATGTTAGACCGCCAAAGTATGGGGTGAACATTTGGTTAGTTGATGCTAACTGTGCTTTTCCTGATGACTTTGTACCTAAAACTGTCACAAGTCCAAATGTGAGTTTTAACGTGGACTCTGCAAAAGTTGCGGATTCTAGCGTTGGTATTGGTGAACGTGCATCTGAGTCTATAAATGAGTGTGATGCTGTCAATGTGACTGATCCATCATTTTGGAGTATGCAAAGGCAAAGTTTGCCTCAGATTGCTTCTTTGACTCGTTGGGATGACCCCAGGCCATTGTTGAAAGTCAATGTGACAATTAACGATGACGCCGTTGTGGATGCACTGGTTGATAATGCGGCATCTTTAGACTTTATATCTGAGGACTTTGTGCGCAGAAACAACTTGCAGATACAAAAGTTGAAAGCCAGAACACCTGTCCGTTTGGCTAATGGTCAACGTGTCTCATGTTGCCATACAACTGTTGTGTCTCTGTCTGTTGGAGGACATGTATTTGAGAATCGAGTATTTTATATACTGCGTGAGCTCAAAGTCTCCGACATTGTATTGGGTTTAACTTGGCTTGATGAAGCGCAAGTTACCATTAAGTATGGTACGGAACGTATCATTACTTTAATGGATGGAACCCATGTGCCTGTTGTAATAGTGGGTCGTACTCCTGCATGTAGCATGATTACTTCCACTAGGGTACAAAAGTTGATGCGCAAAACTGCTCGTGCGTCTAAGCATAATTCTTTGGCTGAATTCTATGTCGTTGAAATGTCGGTTATAAAGGATGATCCTGACCTGCATTTAGACAATGCTATGACACCAGAGCAAAAGGATTCTATTCGTCATTTGTTGTATGACGAGTTTCCTGAAATTTTGCGTCCAGTCAACAGGCCGCCTGTTCATCGGCCATGGGATCACAAAATTGAGTTAACTGGCAAAATGAAACGCCAAAGACTTAATCGTTTGTCTCCCGCTGAACGTGCTGAATTGGATCGCCAACTCAAAGATGCGATTGCCGCTGGACTTGTTCGTCCTAGTCAATCTGAGTTTGGTTCGCCTATTCTTTTTGTTAAGAAGGCAGATGGATCCCTTCGGTTGTGTGTCGATTTTCGTGGGCTGAACGAGGTCACTCGAAAGGATATGTATCCTTTGCCGCGAATTGATGAAACGTTGGATTCTCTCCGCAATGCCCGTTGCTATACCCATCTGGATTTAGCATCAGGTTATTGGCAGGTTGCCATTGCAGAGGAGGACATCCACAAGACAGCGTTTCAGACACCCGATGGTCTATGGGAGTGGACTGCAATGCCATTTGGTTTGTGCAATGCCCCAGCCACTTTCCAGCGCATGACGAATGACATCTTGAGACCATTTTTGCGTGACTTTGTGGTGGTGTATCTGGATGATATATGTATATATTCAGATAATTATGATGACCACATAAAGCACCTTCGTTTAGTTTTTGAGAAACTAAATGAATATAATCTGAGGTTGCAATTAAAGAAATGTTTCTTTGGCATGCAATCTATGGATTATTTGGGGTATACCGTCGCTGATGGTAAGTTGTCTGTTTCAGAGGCCAAAGTAGCTGCAGTTAGGGATTGGCCTGTCCCTAAAACTCAGAGTGAAGTCAGAAGTTTCGTACAATTCTGCAATTTCTACTCTAAATTTATTCATCATTTCAGTGATTTAACTGCACCATTGACTGACTTATTGCGTAAGTCTAAACCAGTTCATGTTGACTGGTCACCAGCGTGTCAGGAAGCCTTTGAGACCCTTCGTCTGCGACTGATTTCCGCTCCGTGTCTTTCCATTCCTTCCATGGGGGCGGATGCGACGTTCACCGTAGCGACAGATGCGTCCAACGTAGGGCTTGCTGCAGTACTACTGCAGGACCAAGGAGGAGGTCCTCAACCAGTGAGTTACTGGGCGCGAAAGCTGAATGCAGCTGAGCGTGGTAATACCTACAGTGCTTATGATTTGGAAGCTTTGGCTGTCTGTGAATCAATTAAGCACTGGCGTTGTTACCTTGAAGGGTGCTGTCGATTCCTTGTTGTCTCAGATCATGACACCCTGCGTCATCTGCTTAGGCAACCGGCAGAAAGGTTGAACCGGCGACAAGTGCGCTATGTACGCGACTTGCAGCCGTTTGTTGGGTCCATATCTCTTGCATACCGAAAGGGCAAGTGGAATGAAGCCGATCCGCTGTCGCGTAGACCGGATTTTAAGCCGATTGGTTTCGGTGGCTTATATTGGACCGGGGATGTGCCGGACGCGGCTGAATCACTCGTGAGTGAACATCGCCCATGTACTGCAGTATTGTCGGCTGTAAGTGCGTCGTCACTTAGCCTTGATGACAATATTCTCCACCTTATTAAGGCTGGATATGCAGAGGACGCGTTCTACTCCTTATGGGGGGGGGTGGAAGCAGTCCGGTCATGTGGTAGAGCACGATGGTTATTTTTGGAGACATGGACGTCTTTGCATACCAACCAATCGTGACATCATCAATAAGATATTGTATGAGCTACATGATTCTGTTGGTCACCGTGCTTATGCAAGCACCTTGGCACGTGCCTTGGACCGTTTTTGGTGGACACGCATACGACATGACGTGAAAACCTATTGTGAACAATGTTCGGTGTGCCGGCGTGTTCGTGCACGTCCGCAGCCACCTGCACCAACACAGCCCTTACCAGTACCGCCACGTCCATGGCATACGATTGGTTTGGATTTTATAACCGAGTTACCTGAGAGTAATGGTTATAATACTATGTTGGTTGTGTGTTGCCATCTGTCCCGGCAAGCACATTTTATTCCAACCACAGTCAACGTGACTGGTGGACAGGCAGCTGAATTATTTCTGAAGGAAGTATTCAGGCTGCATGGAATACCTCGTGTGATCGTCTCTGATAGAGATCCACGGTTCCTGTCTGCATTCTGGCAAACTCTGTGGCGGAGACTTGGCACTAAATTGAACATGTCTAGTGGCCAACATCCTAAAACAGATGGTTTGACCGAACGCATTAATGCCATAGTCACTGAGTTGGCTCGTGCGTTTTGTTGTTTCGATGGTTCAAACTGGGTAGACCAGTTACCATTGATGGAATTTGCGTATAATTCCAACAAAGCACTTGGCATTGAGCATGCACCATTTGAGGTTATGTATGGTTTCAATCCTGAAACGCCTCCGGATGTATTGTTTGGTATGAGACCAACAATAGCATTCTCTCGTGATGCTCAGCAACGTATCCAAGATATGAAGGAGATTCACGAGTTGGTTCGGTCAGTGTTGGCTGTCCATAAAGATGAATTGACTGTTCGACCTAGTGTTAGGCAACAGCGCAATCCTCCTATCTTCAATGTTGGAGATAGAGTATCTGTGGATACCCGTCTGCTTAAGGTCAAAGGTCAGCCTTGCAAAAAGCTGATGGACAAGCAGCTTGGCCCATTTTCTATTGTAGAGAAAATTGGCGGTCATAGTTATCGACTGAAATTACCTGCTGGTGTTAAGTTGCACCCAGTATTTCATGTTAATAACTTGAAACCCTGTCCCACTGCGCCGTTGCGCCCGCATGTACCTCTTGTTGTTGGTACCGGTGACGACTCTGATGATGAGTATGAGATTGACAAGATTACCAGCGTTAAGATCGGTTCAATGCCCGGTTTACGTGGTACTCAGTTGCAATTTCTTGTTCACTTTGCGGATGAGTCTATTGCCCCTGTTTGGCATCGTTTGTTTGATGTTAAAAGGACAATAGCATTGCAGAATTTTATGGCTACTCCCAAATGGTTGGACTTTGTAAAGTCACCTGAATTTGTGGAGCATATGCATAAATACCCGGCACGTGTGCCGACTGCAAATTAAACTGCCTGTGGAATGCTATTTCACACTGTTGTCAAGGGGGGAGAGATGTAGTGTGACAATAATGGCATGACAATAATGGCACTCTGTACGGGTACTGTATGATCGTAGCATCATTCATGTACGAGTACCTGCTGTATCGTATGTGTGCGCGCGTGTGTCACGCGCCACAATACGAGTACTGGTGGATGATGAATCATGAGACGAGTCCTACTGGTACCGGTACACTGTTCAGTAGTAGTTACGGGATAATACGCATGTGCGTACCCGTAGCGGGCATATATGTATAATGCACCTGCCTCTGTCACATCAGTTGTATACTTGTGTATAAACTGATGTGTCAACTACATGTGCGGAGGTCTCTAAGCGACGACCTCCTGTTCGACACTTCGAGGCACGACTCTCCACGGTGACGCGCTTAGCAGTGCGCGTGCCGCTTGGTGGTGGCTAGCTGTGAGCTAGCCATACGCATAAATAGCGGCGGGTGCGTGGTGACAACGTTGTAACCATTGTTTCTTTCTCTCTCTGCTGCCTTCTGTGTGTTTACGACAGCCTTGTCTGCTTGACCTGCGTGAGGCACCCGAGACTGTCGCACCCGGGCGGTCGGCGTTCCGTCCGTCGTCGGGTCGTAGCCTGCTTGCGTGCACTTAGCTTGCAATGCTTTAGCTATTATGCCCCGCTTTTACGGGCGTGTCGGCCGGTGTGTCCCGGTACGGTCCTTGCCCTTTCATGCTTCCTCGGCGGGCGCGTTCGTCTGCTATATATGCTTGCTTGCGCTTCTTCTTCTCTCTCTCTCTCTCTCTCTCTCTCTTCATGGCCACGGCTCGGCTTGGGGCGGTCGATGTTGGGTGCTGGCATCAAGTACGGTACATCCCCCGTGGCCGGTCCATGCTCCCGCCACTGCTTCACGATGTGGGCCTGTTGGGCAGCTGGTTCATGGGGTGAGGCTTAATTTTGGGGTGATGTCAAACCACTACTGCTGCTGCCTTTTCATCCTTCTAGGACCTTCCACCTTCATGTATCCTGATGCTTTATTAGGATTTGTATTGCGTCTTGCGGATGCTGCGACTGTATAGCGACTATATCACGACGACGACGACGACGACGACGGCGGTACGGTGGTGTATTTTCGTCAAAATAACGACCCCCAAATACTGCTGTGACAGGAATCCTTACAGCACGTATAGAATCCGGAATCGTTCGTGTGAATTACAGCAATAAATACTCGAATAAATTTCTACGTACACTAAATTAGTAGTTATTAGAAGTCGCTAGTAATAACCAAATAAATAATCGTTATTTATCCGTACTGGTACTGGTGTGAATTACAAAAAGACCAATAACACATCCACCGCCAAAAGCATCACTACTAAAATACTGGTATTGGTACCAGTACCGTACACTAGTACTGGTATACCGCGGCGCGGCGAATAATACGGCAATCCCTTTGTACTACCAGGATATAATCCGAACATCCGCCGGTCTGCTGGGTTGATTGTCGTAGTCTGGGAATCCGCCGGGTATTACTCGCCTGTCCTGGACTCCTGGTACGTCCGTAGTACAGGTAAGGATTACATGTGATGAGGTACGACGAGTGTAGCACGCGGACGATAACATACAGTATCCCAGTAAACACCAGCTGAAAAACATATCAACGCGTCATTCGCGCGCGTTATGTATGTTTGCCAGACAGACGACACGCCAGTGGCCAGAAAACAGATTCGCCGCCCACCTCGCGTGTACACACCTTGTTTCTGACGACCCGCCGAAGCGTGGTCCACCCGTGCAGTCCGAGGAGGCACACGCTACAGCTAGTGCTAGGCGCAATTCCTGTCGCGTGCTCCCTAGGTGTCGTTATTCCACGCCCGTCCGGCCCTCATCAGGCGCAGTCGATAGTCCTCATACGTTACAGTAAATACTCCGTATCCACGCATACGCGTTCCAGTACATATCTTTTCCTCGAGGCCTGCCTCGGAACAGGCTGCAGAGCTTCACCATGGAGCCTAAGGCAAAGGAGGCAAAGGGTGGCAAGGAGCGGCCACCGACTATCCACGAGGTGGCAAAGCTGTTCAATCAGCCAATCGACCGGGCGGCGAAGGATCTGGGCGTGGGCCAAACCTGGCTGAAGCACCTTTGCCGCGAGCACGGGATATTGCGCTGGCCGTACCGTAAGCTTCAGTCGCTGCAAGTCAGTGCGAAGCGCCTGAGCGAGAGCATCGCCTGTATCGATCCCACCTCGCCCGAGCTCACCATCCAAGAGCTGGAGCGCTACCACACGGTGCGCGAACAGGTAGCGCAGCTCAATCTGGCCCACAAGCGCGTCACCATGGGCCTGCACTCAGAGGACGCGGACACCACCAAGACCGCCCAGGGCGCACTGAAGGAGGCGCAGCGCACAGGCCGCCTTGCCGCCGCTGCCGTGACAAAAGAGATCCAGCTTCAGCAACACCTTGCGCCATCGCCAGCTTCGGGCAACGACAGCGATCCGCGCCAAGCGGAGCCGAAGCGCGATTTTCTCGACGCGGCCGCTCCTGCCGGGCCAGTGGAGAGCGGGTGTACCTCCTTCGCCGCCGGCTCTCTCGCCACAGCTGCCATTCGTTCGCCTAGCGAAACGGGCGGCTCGCTGTCAAAGATATCTGTGGGCGGCGCTGCTCGCCTGCAGCAGCATGTTGTCGACGACTACCGTTCCACCGCTGACAGCCCGCGCCGAGACTCAGCAAAGCTTCGAATCGACCCTTTCGCGCCCGGGCCCGGCCAGGATGACGACACACTGGTGAGCGATAATTTCGGTCTTCCCTCGCTGTCGCAGCCGCTGGGGACGAGCATACCCACCCTAGACAGTATCCACGCGCCTCCGGCAGCCTTGTGCTGGGCCGCATACTCCGCGCCATTGGCGAAGGCCGAGCCCGTACCGAGCCTCCAGCCCACTCCTGCCACGCTGGGCATCTTCCCGCCCGTCTTGGCTGTCGCGCAGCCGATGGCCCCGCTCCCGGAGGACGGCCTGCTGCGCCTGGAAGACTGGGCCTGGGAGGGCGAACCTGCCGACAGGGTGGCCTCCGAGGGCTCGGCCTCGTCCGAGCAAGTGACCTTGCCAGAGTCCTTTGGCTTGAGCCACGCGACCAGCTTCGACCGCCTGTTCCTTGGCCGGGTTGACTCGCGCAACTTCACACACACCCTCGCAGGCTGCGGGCTGTGAACAGCTACTGCCCTCAACGCACTATGGCCATACCCCGCCCGCACGGCCTTTCAAGACTGTCAAAAGACTCCCTCCTCGCTACTACATACCGATACTATAACCGAAAGCATGCCAGGACACCGATGGTGCAGTCGACTGTGTCAGCGTCACGGCATCCCGTCAAGCGTGTGTATAAATATGTGTGCGCGTGCAGATATTCAGCGTGCGCCATTCCACTCCCGAACCCAGTGCTGGGGCTAAGGCAGTGGCGTTGTGAGGCGGTGGGAGCTGTATATATCTGGCCCACCGCATGTGCTCGCATCCGCGGGCCGTGATTCCCGCATCCGGGAATCATCGTTGTTGTTGTTGTTTAGAATGTCTGGGTCTCCAGCGCTGCTGCGCGCCTCGGCAAGCCAGACACTACAGGGAGCCCAAACCGCTTCCAAGTGCGTATTCCTGTGTCCCGCTGTGAAGGGTGCATAGCCGCAAATAAAGCAAGTAGCGCCCCTCCCCAGACATATCTTGTCCTGTCCCTGTAATAATACATTCATACAGAATTTGGCATCCGCCGTGTATCTGCCAGCTCTGCTGCTCCGCACCATGGGGAACCTGTCTCGAGCATCATTATCGCCGCTTTCTTACACCCACCATATCGCGAATGCGCACGCAGCCTCATGCAACCATGAGGCGACCTTCACGCAGTTCAAGCCGCTCCTCACGCCGCTGCTTGGCGTCCTGTCATGGCAGCAACACACGTCAGCTGTGCCCGGCGGGTCGTTCCCTGTCTCCCCCGCTGTAGCAGCGTTATCACAGCGACTCACCTCCATCCGATGCACCTGGTTCTCGCTGGCAGGCTGCAGCACAAAGTGTAGCTGCTGTGGGTTCATGTCGTCGTCCACGCTGACAAGCGTCACAAAGGCGTCGAGCACAAAAAATGGCTCCTTCTCATCCTCAAAGGGGTGCTCACCAAACACACTGACCTGCACCTCCACGCTGGTCTTGAACACCGCCGTAACCTGCCGCCGAACAAGGACAGCGCATTCTCAGGAGGCTGCGATTTACGATCCAGCACTCTGAATGGCTGCACAGAATTGTGGGGGCGGCAAGGGCCAGGCGCCATGACTCGCACCACAGCGGTGAAGTACAGAATGTCGCCCACTTTGGTGGGCTCCTTGAAGCTGACCGCATCCATGGCAACTGTCAACATGTGCCCAGAACAGTTGAGACGCGTGGCGGAGAGGTACGCTGCCTGCTCCACCCACGACAGCACCTGCGCACAGCAGGTTTGACTCAATTAAAGCAAACAGCCAGCTATGTACGCAATCCGCATCATGCCAGACAGGGCGGCAGTGGCTCACTTGGCCCCCAAAGGTGATGCCAAGAACGTTGGCATTCTGCGGCATCACGACATGTGTCAGGTGCGAGAGCGAGGCGCGCGGCTCCACGAAGTGTGTGCCGCCCTTGGCAGAGGCGGCCTTCCTCTCCAGGGTGGTGTCTGGGATAACCATGTCCCTGATGGCGGACTCACATACGGTATCAGTGTGTGCATGCCATGCAATCATCAGTGCACGCATGCCATGAAGAGGGGGCGGGTGCTGGAGGGAGGGGATACCTGCTGAAGTGAGTGAGAGGCTTGAGCGAGGTATCAGCCCGCACTGCCCGTTTGGCAGCTTCCCGCTTTGCCAGACGCCGCTCCCTGCGCCGGCCCGCACCCGCTAGGATGGCCTCCTCTTCCGCACCAGTCGCCATGATATGCGGCAGTGCCTGCCCAGAAGCCACCCAGGCTCAGCTGCATGCACCACGTGGGCTACTGTACCTACCTATCCCGACAGGGTGCTGCCACTATACTATATGCTGCATTGGTACATATGCTGCATTGGGCGGCCAACCTTGGGGTTTGGGTTATCGGCCTTCTTCAGGCTCTTGAGCGCCACAAATGTCAGGTAGGCATGACAGCACTTCAGACGCTCGCCGGTGACTGCATTCTCCTCCAGCAGCGTCACCGCGATCTCCATGCTAGATGAGAACGTGCTGGCAGCAGCGGGAGGGCATTGAGTTGGGGGGGTTTCGGCGGGCAGGTGTGAAAAGGTAGGCTGCGGGTTGCTTGCATGTCTAGCAGATGAAATGGGGCGAGAAGGATAAGGCTTCAATTTCAATGTTGTTGGTCTGTGCATATCGTTATTCTCCCATGTTGTGAAACAGGTGCCCGGAAAAGCTTGGTCGCGCATGGGTGTTTTTTTCTTGTGGCGACTGCAGAATCAGAATGCAGAAGAAAGGCCATGCCGCACCAGGTAACCAGCGCCTCGACGATAACAATCGTATTGACCCTCACCGGTCGCAGGAAGTGCACCGAGTCGACACTCGCCGTCACGCAAGGCCCGCGCGCCACCACCTTTGACGCCAACCCCGCACATATGTCCACCCAACCCAGCACCGTGCCACCGAGGCACACGCCGTGTTTGTCGCAGTCCAGCGGCAGACACAGCTGCTGCATCACCACGCGCGTGGAGGCCATCGGCAGCTCCAACGCCGCTGCACCGCCCTGAGGCAGCGCTGCGCGAGAATACGGATACGCATTTGGGTTACTCGGCGACTGGCGGCGGTGGCGCTTGCTCCGCGCAAGCAAAGCCGGCGTCAGCGAAATCGCCAATCATGCATAGGCAGCGATGTTAGAGGGCTGTCCGACTGGTGGAACGCCGCTGTACAGGGCGGCTATCACGAACCTGCGAGCACGCCGGCGGCAGTCGTGCTGTTTGAGACGCCGGGGCGGCTGCCGCCTCCCGTGTTCTCCAGCACGCGCAGCCGCTCCTCCATCGCAGCCAGCCGACTCAGGGCCTCCTCAAGCCGGCCTTCGCAGGCGCACTCGCAGGCGCGGCCAGTCGTCATCTTAGCCGACGTCTCCTCGCCCGCAATAACGCCGCCGTCACGTCCCTGCCCCGAGCGTTTGCAGCGAGAACGTTCACAATCAAGCTGTCCGGAGTCCATTCTGTTACGCCAGCGTCCTTTATGACAGATTCCCTGCGCAACTGCGAAGCGTTGCGTCGGCGCCGCAGCAAGCAACGGCAGGCAGGCTTGCTGTGTATCTTTATGTGTCGCTCTACAGAAACGAATGTTTGTTGTTCTGTGTGCTGCTACTGGGCTTGGGTGTTCGCGAGCAGCTGAGCTGGCTGGAGCTGGTGGCGGCGCGACGACAGCAACATAGTCGCGATAGCGAAACGACAGCATCGTCAGCAATCATCGGGATGCATACGGGTAAATTACAAGTATGGATTGGTCCTTACATACCACGTCTTCCGATTTAGAATCTGGATCGTCGCAGGCGGATGTTGTCATTTTTACGTGGATGTTGTCATTTTTAACGTCCCCTGGACAGGATTGGCAACGACAGTGAAACCGCGCTTGCAGCGTCTCTACTCTCTACGACGGCCGTTTACGCAGCGATCCAGATTCAGAAAGCCCTGGCGGGTAGGCGACGCTCCGTTTATTAGTCAATTATTATTAGCAAGCAAATTGCCGAAGGATTCTTTGCCGATTCGACGATGCTGCACGCTGCTTTTGATGTCGCTAATGCGATTTCGCCGCCGCCATGATGCGGCCGCTGGCCGCCCGCCCCTGGAAAGCAATAATGTAAGTCGCTAAAGCGTGCGGCGGATGGACGAACGGTGATGGGCGGCGTGCGGCCAGCTGAAATTGAGTACATTGGATTGCGGCCTATAGTTACCGGTATTAATTGATTAAGACTTTCTATTGCAGGCGCCAGGTTTTAGTATATCATACTGATACTTCAAACCTCGATGTACTTCAAAATTTGTCGGCTCTTCTTCGGCGGTGAAACGTCGAGAGATGTGACCAAGCATCCTGGACAACAAGAACTCTTTGCCGCTAGGTTCTAGAAACCCCGCTGAAACTCGCTTACATCGCTCCCCAGACGCCGCCCGTGTAACTAAACCCCTCACTACCTACAAGGATGAAAGCCTATTATTTATGGTCCTGATATTCAGGTAAGGAGTGGCGACGATCACCCTCACTCCTGGATACCCGCACGCTGCAGATATTACTGGCCCACGGTATTCACGCAGGATGTATTACAAAGCAATTGCCCCCGGTTGAGGGATGGTGATATATCAATAAATTCTCTGAAGCGTCCTCACTTGCCTCTAGATTTGAGGCATCTGAATATGATGTATCCTTACACATTTAAATAAAACATGCACTGCATGCAGCGGTGGTAAGGATTACCAGGATTAAACTCAATGAGCAGAATCCTGGTGGTACGGAGCCTGCCACTACGACCGAAGCTGTTGGAGTAACAGCGCGCCCCGCGAGCATTATCATGAGGAGGGGCCAAGGGGAGCCCAATAAAACGTGTATAAGTATTACCCCCTGTGTACCTAACTAATCATGAGCATTTCAGAACTCCAAGGCCTTTCCAAGATAGGTGAATCGACGGCTGCAATGCCAGGAGGCTGCTCTCCACAAACGTCAGCGAGCGGTTGCTACTTCAGTACGAAATTAGCTGGGAAGCAGCAGCATTACACGCTGCTATCCAGGTCACCTCAGCGAGCGCCAACTGGCCTGCATCCTCTGCACATGCTCTCTAACACAAAGGCTGGAAGTGGTGCTGTCTGATGGATTGACCTGGGAGCCTCTTTGTTACACCAACTTATTATGTGCTACGCGCGAGGACTGACTCGGTCTTTTTTAACAATTCCTTCCATTCGCTCAGCAGACGCTCATCCCCCGCAACAGACGCGGCACTGCAGCCGCCTTTCAGCAGCGGCACGGTGGAAGGCCAATGCGGCGGATAGCATTTGAGCGCCGCCGCCATTGATGCTCGCCAGAGCGGCAGAGCGTTGGCGCATGAGCGTGGCGCCCCGCTGGCTGTCATCACCATTGCGGTGCGCACCCGCGCATTGTGCACCCAGCGGTGATCTGCGTGCAGGCAGCCTGAGGCCAGCTTGAGCAGCTCCGCATAGTGCACAACAGCCTCCATCCTCAGTCGCCGCACCTGCAAGGACAGCAGGGGCGGATGTGACAGGCACCCACAGCTTTTGTGCTGCGGCGTACTGAACTGAAGCACCCAACTTCGTTTTGCTGATCAAGTACCGGTAGCCTCACCTCAGTCTGTCCCTCCAACTGCCCGTACCCTGGTGCGGCCAGGTCCGTCGCCCGTCTCCACGCTGCATCAGCAGCCTCGTTGCAGGCAATGATCTGCGGCGCGCGCTCCTTGTACGCGGCCTCGCCGCACACCACCGCCGCCAGCCAGTCGTCACAGGGGCGCTTTGTGGCGCCGTCAAAGAGATACCGCGTGCGCAGCGTCTCTGCCTGCACACAGCATTCGAGACCCCGAATTAAGTCAGGGTCAACATGCACATAACATATCAACATGTATTTAACATTTACATAACATATCGACAGCTCGATATAATACTTAAAAAATACAATGATAGCAATGGCGGTAGGAATATGTACGATAATAATAATGTAAAATATAGCGATACCCGAAACATTATTAAAAACATTATTGAACATACCGGTACATCCCTGGTCCGCGCGGTTGAGCGGTCGTCTCGTACGCAAGAGGTCCGGGTGTCGAATCCTGGCCGATGCATTTTCCGCAATTTCGTCCCGGCGTGTCCTGGGCGGTTTCCCTGGTTGATGCATCAGCCCTTCGGGGTTCGAATGAGGCAATGGTCTACGGGTTATGCCAGACCTAAGGATTACCAGTATGACTGCAGTTGCTTGGCGGAAGAGGTCGAGTGCTGGGGCGGCTTCGGCAGACGTCCCGGGGCGAACTTTACTGTTACTTTACGCGATGATATCCACTATACTGCTGAGACCAGGGGTAACCCCTGGGTTACCCCTGCTGGGACTGGCTGCCAGATTAGGCGTGCCTCACCCGTTCCTCAAAGGGCGCCATGAGGTCGTCCAGGTAGGAAATGGTGAGCTCCTCCCCGCGCGCGATGTCCCTCACAGCCCGCAGAGCCATGCACAGCGCGCGCCCCTCCTCGCTCTCCGCAGATTTGCCGCTTGCCGGGGCACTGTACCAAGTGTGCGTGCAGTTTGGGACGCAGGAGTGGTTGGTCATCGCTCCGTACTGCGGGAACAGCCCCTGGTGGAGCTGCCCGCTCTTGGGGTCCTCCAGCGCATGCGTGTTCGTGATAACCACTAGAAGCAGCCGCTTCAACTCTTCATTATCCATGGCTTTGACAGCATTGCACCTGCCGTGGAAGTTGCGTCCGGCATTTTGTTACCGCAATGACAGTCTGGGATGTTATTAGCTAGGATGCGCCCGCCGTTCCTGCCAGTGTGGCGTGATCTCAATAGCTCGGTATTCTCACCCGCTGCTGGTCGCCATATGCCGCACCAAGGCACATCCACGAACCAGCTCCGCCTCCAGCGGCGTCGCACTGCAGGGCCAAGCCTTTGGCTCCAGGTCCTTCAGCAGCCCCACCCGCCCGAGCTCCAGCGTACGGCACACAAGCTCCGCCGCTGTCCGCACGCCCGCCTCGCCCTCTTCATGCCCCTCTTCCGGCCGCGCGTGCACAGGTGCGCTAACTGCTGCGATCTCGAGCAGCAGCAGGTCGCCGGCGCACGCCGCCTCACCCGCCAGAAGCCCACGCCCCTTGCCCTGCACCTCGGCCACGTGGAGCCCCGCCACCAAGAAGGGCAGGCGCTCCATCCCCGCCGCTGTGCTCACTAATCGCTCGCCCCCGAAATTAACAGCCAAGGTGATATGATTGAAGACGCAGCTGTCGATCCACTGGGACCCTGTCGACATATGCAGCGCGCGGTTGAGCTTTCGCAGCAGTGACTGGTGGTTTCCGAGCAGAACGCCTTCACACGGACTCTCCCACTGGTCGGTACTATTAGTTAGAGGCAGGTCGGGCACTTTGAAAAGACTACATATGGACAGAATAGGAATAGATAGAATAATGCATTATCTGTTGAAAATAATTTCCTTCTATGAAAGAAAACTGGCAGATACCCGGTACATCTCAGTCCTATTGCGAAATTGCGAACTATTTCGGAAATCATAAACGGCAGTTTTTATATTGTGTACTGCAGATTTATTACCATGGAAAAACACTCATATATTTTTCAAATCTTTACAGGAACGCCAACCGATGCACAACGATAAAATTACGATTGTTGTCATGAAGCATTCGCGCCAATCATATTCAACGATTATATAATACCGATGATTAATATCCTAGGTCGTTTCAACCATCTGGTGTCAGCTGTCTGCTGGGTAATATCCTGCGTCCCGGGGGCGAAAAAAATAGCACACTGCGCTTACAGATATATCGCGTGCCGCGCATACTCAGCATTATTTTTAATATATATTGCAAAATATACGGTTGTTTTTTTAAGTTCTGCAGGGTATGTGTTTATGAGCTAGCTGCAAAAGGCGATCAGGAAATCACCCAAAAAGGCAAGATATGATACGTCCTACAGAATACGGTAGTTTATTTCAAACCCCCTGATACACTTGTACCGGTACCCTTATACCAGCAGCAATCACTAGTAGCTACCTGTAGCGACTACCTGTACCTGCTGTAAATGATACTGTGCTGGTGGGAATTTATACAAAGACCAGCAGTGAATACAGTGCCACCGTTACAAATAAGTGAGCTCCTGGTAAAGCGGTACCAGAAAATGAAAAAGAGAAGGTGCTTTCAATATTAATAGAGTGGCCCGCAGCCCATCCTACTAATCCTTAATCCTTATTTACTATTGTATACTGGTTTGGTCGCTACCTGTCAGGATCCTTATCCTTATCTAGTGATTGCTGCTGGTACGGGTACCGGTGCAAGTGTATCAGGGGGTTTGAAATAAACCGTATTTTGTGGGACGTATCATATAATAATGATCATCCATCAGCGCTGGCGCTTATATCAGGCTCGGGTGGATGTCACAATCTCTGCGGTGATGCCACAGGCATCTGCGGTAATGCCGACCCGTTGGGGGTTGCTACGAGGACCAGTTTACCACCCGTTCACGCATAAGAATCGTATCCCTGCGCAGCACTCAAAGGCGCTGCAACTCCACGCTACCAGCCCCTGGTGTAGCCTCCACAGCCAGTGCCGTTACCCCGTAAGAAGCTGCAGCAAAGCCGTCGCCGCGCCCCGAGCTCCAGCAGCCTCTGACGGCGGCGCGCAATCGCCCACGAAATCACCGCCCACCAATCACCGCCCCACGCGAGTCCGACCTGCAGCCGGCCATGAGGGTGGTACGTACAGGGGCTTCGGCTCTAGGCCCCCCACTCAGCCCTGCGCACGAGGCCGCGGCGACGACACCCGCCGTTTCACCTCTGCGTCTCCCCCCCCACCCCCCCCCCCCCCCCTCCACTCCCGGTTAGTTGCTTCCAGCACACCAAACGAGCCAGGCTTGTTCAGCCACAGTCTTGCCCCTGCGTCATGCGTGTAACCACTGCCCCACCGACTGCAGCCTCTCACTCGCCAGACCAAGCACCCCGCAGCAACCATACTGAACGCTGGTGCGCTAGTCACCAGCGTTCGTCATCGCCAGCGACATGCAGCCTCCCCGAAAGCGGGCTTGATGTTGGGGCAGTGATGATGCCCCCCCCCCCCCCCCCCCCCCCCCCCTCCCCCCCTACTATCGCAGAGGAGCTGCGGCGCCGGTGATGCCAGCTGCCTGGTGCTCAAGCTCCGAGGGGCTCGCGTCCTGCTGGACTGCGGCGCGGACCTGAGCACCGCTGCCGGCTTTGCGCCCCGTGTCGGGCGAGTCGGCGGCAGCGAGGGCGCCGGCTGGTGCACTCTGGGCGGGCAGGCCTTCCTGGAGGGCGCGCCGCACGTGTGGAGCCCCTTGCTTGGCGCCGCGGCGCTGGAGGGGCTGGATGCGGTGCTGCTCAGCTCGCCGGCCGCCATGCTCGCGTTGCCGTACCTCACGGAGCGGCACGGCTACGAGGTGGGGTTCGCCATCTTGTGGAGCGTAGCCTATGTAGCCTAAGAGGGCAGCTGGGGGGGTCTTAGGCGTTAAAGCCCTGCCACGCCCATCCCGCAGGGTCCCATCTACGCGCCAGCCGCCGCCCTCCAGATCGCACGCTACTGGATGGCGGAGCTCGTGGCGTACTGCGCCGGCGACGTGCCGGCGGGCGTCGCTGGCGAGCCGCGCTGGCGGGCTGCCCTGGCAGGCGGTGCGGAGGGTGGCGAGCTGCCGGCGGCGCTGCGGGCGGGACTGTGTGCGGGGCGGTGGGGGGGCGCGGAGGCGCTGGACCCTGGGCTCGCGGCCATGTGCTGGCAGCAGGGGTTCACCGCGGAGGAGGTGCGGCGGCGGCGGGCCCCGGGATAAGACTTGAGCTCCACGGAGCTTCCCTTCCCGGCCAGACATGGCGCTGACAATGAGGCCCGACGCCGACAATGCATTCGCACCTGCCCACACTGATGCCCAGACACACACCCGGGCACACGCTCACGCTCATGCTCATGCCCATGCTCGTACCGGGGCTGGTGATGCTGACAGACACGCGCACGCCCATGCCGCTGAGGCTTATGCTTATGTCCATGCTCTCTTGGTGCACCATATGCACTCTTTCGGTTTGCACATCATTGCCCCCCCCCCCCCCCCCCCCCCATCTCGCACCCACCCGTCTCTGTGAGGACCGAGAATGTACACCAGTAACTTTCGTAGCATATTATGCTGTTGGAAGATCAACGCAATGTGCCTGTGAAAAGGATTGTTTTAGGGCCGGGGAACCCAGCCAGGCAGCTGCACGGTACGCTTTCCTCAATGCTTTTCAGAGCAACCCCCCCCCCCCCCCCCTCCCTTCGTCCCTCTCCCCCGCTCTCACAGGTCTCCCGGAGCCTGGCGCGCGTGACGCCGGTGCAGTACGCGCAGCCGGTGTCGATCGCCGGCGCCACGCTGCACGCGGCGGCGCACGCCTCAGGGGAATGCGTGGGCGGCGCGGCCTGGGTGCTTTCCGACGGCAACAGCAGCGTGGGGTACCTGCCAGCCGCACTGCCGCGGGGCGCCGCGGGTGTTGCCACGCCCCTTGCAACCTCGGAGCTACAAGTGCGCCTGCCAATGCCTGCCAGCACTTGCCCCATAGCAACAGCAGAAGCTTGACGTTCTTAATAGAATTGTTGGGAGTTCGGAGGACCTTGTGACTCCCGATCCCGCCTAACTTAAACATGTCTTGGGCTGTTGTGATTTGCTTTCCTCCCAGCTGACCCACGGCTGTGTGGTGTCGCCTCTGCTGCCCCCCGCTGGCCGCCTCCACAGGGCCTGGACGCGCTCATCGTGGGCCACCGCCTCTGCTGCGCCCCAGGGCCCGGCGCACCACTCTCCGCACCGCCCCTCGCTGCGCCGCCTGCTCCTACTCCCGCGCTGCCTCCGACCGCCAAGCCGCCCGCCGCCCGCCCCGCGCCGGCAGCCTCCCCGATGACAGCCAGCCCGACCCCGGCCCGCGAAGCCCTGGCGCCGTCGGCGTCTCCGGCGGCTGGGCTCGCGGCCGCCTCGCCGGCGGCTGGCCTGGGCGCGGGAGAGGCGGCGGGCGGCGGCTGGGGCGTGGACGCGGTGATGGCGGAGGTGGTGCGCACCGTTGCCGGCGGAGGCTGCACCCTGCTGCCCATGGACTGCGCCAGCGACCTGCCGCTGCTCCTCATCAACAGGGTGCGCACTATTCCCCGTCGCCTGACAACCCTTTCTTTGTAGCTGTGCACCCTCCCCCCCCCCCCCCCCCCCCCTCTCTCCCTCTCTCTTCCTCTCCCCCCTCTCTCTCCATCTCCACCTTCATATCTGAATCATTGCTTTAATCCTTCGATCCCGAAACCTCTTGCCGCCTTTGTATAGCGCTGTGCTTTGGATTGCATTCAATCGTGGAACACGGGCAGTACACGATTCGTCTTCCTACGCCTCAGTTTAGTTGTTGAGCTACCAGTACCTATTGACCAGAGCTTGGCTTTCGAGTTTGCTGCGTGTAGATACTAGACGTGTCTCGTGTCATATTGCATGTATGTATATATACACGCTGTGCCTGTGGGCACCACCCCCGGATTAACATCGATCGTTGTCAGTACTAAACTCGTGTACATGAATGGCTTTGCGCCCTGTGGCAGAACGGGCAGCGAGGATGCTTGGCGATGCTGCCATAGCTGACCGGTAGTGCATGTGCTGATACATGCAAGACGTACACACCGAATACATGTATGTGATAGATGTCTTGTGTGCACTCTAAATGTGGTGCCATGTCAATGTGTGTGTTGCTGGGGGGGGGGGGGGGGGGGGGGGTTGGGGCGGGGGGGGCAAATGTGTGCCTGGGGAGGAGAAGGGAGAGAGAGGGGAAGCATGGGATGCGGTGACCAAACATTTGATCTGTTGTTCTGAAGATGCCCGTGGCACTGCGCCCTTGTCACCCTGCCCCCATCAGCTCCAGCACGCACTGCAAGAGGCCAAGCAGCCCATGCCGGCCGTCTACTGGCTCTCCCCCGCCGCGGCCCCCGTCCTCGCAACGGCGACCACGTCAGTGGAGTGGCTGGGCGAGAAGCAGCAGCGTAGGGTGTACATCCCCAAGCCGCCCTTCCCGCACGACGACATGATGAAGAAGGGGCAGCTGGTGGCGGCTGCCTCACTGTCGGCCCCAAACCTACAGGTTCCCCCCCCCCCCCCCCCCCCCCCCGGGAAAAACACCAGCCTTTTCTCCTTCTGCCCACGTACGGATGCCGTCGCGGTTATATCCAAAACATTGCGAATATGAACCTGCCCTACCCTGTCAAAGGCCAAATCTACACAAGTCTGTAGCAGATCTATAGCGAGTATTCTTGTACACCAGGTTGCACGCAAGCCCAATTTGAGGTCTAATAAGCTTTTTTGTAAGTGAGCTGGCACCCGTACTTTTATGCCCTCTGAGCAGGGGATGCATTGCACACACACCTGTGACAGGGCCACAGGCCCACGCACCGTCTGAAAAGCACATTACGCAGCGTACGTACCGAGCAGACAGGCATACGTTTCAAATTCACGTCCGTGATACATTCGTTTACAACACTGTGCACCCTTTCAATATTCCAGGTTTAGCCGTCTAGTATAGCATCGAGGCAGTTTGTGTTGATTTCGGATCCTTGGGTATGTAAGCGTGAGAAGTATGTATAAGCTGATTACGTAAGCTGTGCAGCTTGGACCCATAGCTTTTGCTTCTTTTCCGCATGAGCACAGGCATCCCCAATAGCTGCCAGTATTGATAAGTGCGCCTCGAGCCCGAAAATGAGGTCAACACATTTGCTCCGTCTGTTCTCAGGAAGCCCATCTCTACTGAAAACTAGTGGGTTTCTTATTCCTAAATGAGATGCGTCGGACATTCAAATACTCTGCAGAGTCTCAATTGTGTCCTCTATCTCGGATTGCGTGACGAGAGTGTCCTGTTGTATCTGTCATAGGAGGGGATTTCATTTCAACATGAGAGCCAACGCACTTTCCGGTCCGGCGTGGCTGACACCTGGGTGTATTTGACTGCCACGCATGGACAGTGGAAGGAGCCCTGCATCGCGTTGGTCTCCCCTCTCAGCTGGCCCCAGGGACCCGCCAAGCAGCTGCTGCAGCGCTGGCGTGGTGACGCCCGCAATGCGGTCATCTTCACGCGCCCATCGGACGACGCCGCACGCTGCCTGGCTGCGCTGGGCGGAAGTGCGCCCCCGGACTCACGCACCCTCCCTGCCCCACAACCCTGACAGGAGGCACCACCGATTGACACGCCCTTCCCCCCCTTGACGGCCATTCGTCTCTCCTGCCTACTATTTTCAGAGCTGGTCTTTCTCGCCCCTTGCATGGTTTCGGAGCAGGCACTCATACCCCTCTGCCACCCGTTCTCTAAATGCCCATACTTTCCCGCCCTACTTTCGGATGCTGTCTTTCTCACCCTCTCAAATGGTGTCGGAGCAGGCACCGATACACCCCCTTTGACGGTCATTCTCCCCCGCCCTTACGATTTTCAGAGCTGGTTTTATTCGCTCCTTGCATGGTTTCGGAGCAGGCACTCATACCCCTCCCCCACTTTTCCCTAAATGGCCATACTTTCCTGTCCTTTCAGAAGATATCTTTCTCACCCTCCCATGGTTTCGGAGCAGGCACCGATACCCCCCTTTGACGGTCGTTATCTCCCGCCCTTACTATTTTCAGAGCTGGTCTTTCTCGCCCCTTGCATGGTTTCGGAGCAGGCACGCGTACCCCTCCCCCCCTTTTTCACCTTAGTGGCCATACTTTCCGGTCCTTCTTTCAGAAGCTATCTTTCTCATAGATTGGAGCAGGCACCGGTATCTCTTCCCCCGGCCCCCCTTCGACGGTCATTCTCTCCCGCCGGTCATTCTTACCACTATTTTCAGAGCTGGTCTTTCTCGCCCCTTGCATGGTTTCGGAGCAGGCACTCACACCCCTCCCCTTTTTTTCCCAAATGGCCTTACTTCCCTGTCCTACTTTCAGAGCTGGTCTTCCTCACCCTCTCAAATGGTTTCGGAGCAGGCACCGATATCTCTTCCCTGGCCCCCCTTTGACGGTCATTCTCTCCCGCCGGTCATTCTTACCACTATTTTTAGAGCTGGTCTTTCTCGCCCCTTGCATGGTTTCGGAGCAGGCACTCACAGCCCTCCCCTTTTTTTCCCAAATGGCCTTACTTCCCTGTCCTACTTTCAGAGCTGGTCTTCCTCACCCTCTCAAATGGTTTCGGAGCAGGTACCGATATCTCTTCCCTGGCCCCCCTTTGACGGTCATTCTCTCCCGCCGGTCATTCTTACCACTATTTTCAGAGCTGGTCTTTCTCGCCCCTTGCATGGTTTCGGAGCAGGCACTCACAGCCCTCCCCTTTTTTTCCCAAATGGCCTTACTTCCCTGTCCTACTTTCAGAGCTGGTCTTCCTCACCCTCTCAAATGGTTTCGGAGCAGGTACCGATATCTCTTCCCCCGGCCCCCCTTCGACGGTCATTCTCTCCCGCCGGTCATTCTTACCACTGTTTTCAGAGCTGGTCTTTCTCGCCCCTTGCATGGTTTCGGAGCAGGCACTCACAGCCCTCCCCTTTTTTTCCCAAATGGCCTTACTTCCCTGTCCTACTTTCAGAGCTGGTCTTCCTCACCCTCTCAAATGGTTTCGGAGCAGGCACCGATATCTCTTCCCCCGGCCCCCCTTTGACGGTCATTCTCTCCCGCCGGCCATTCTTACCACTATTTTCAGAGCTGGTCTTTCTCGCCCCTTGCATGGTTTCGGAGCAGGCACTCACAGCCCTCCCTTTTTTCCCAAATGGCCTTACTTCCCTGTCCTACTTTCAGAGCTGGTCTTCCTCACCCTCTCAAATGGTTTCGGAGCAGGCACCGATATCTCTTCCCCCGGCCCCCCTTTGACGGTCATTCTCTCCCGCCGGTCATTCTTACCACTATTTTCAGAGCTGGTCTTTCTCGCCCCTGGCATGGTTTCGGAGCAGGCACTCACAGCCCTCCCCTTTTTTTCCCAAATGGCCTTACTTCCCTGTCCTACTTTCAGAGCTGGTCTTCCTCACTCTCTCAAATGGTTTCGGAGCAGGCACCGATATCTCTTCCCCCGGCCCCCCTTTGACAGTCATTATCTCCCGCCGGTCATTCTTACCACTATTTTCAGAGCTGGTCTTTCTCGCCCCTGGCATGGTTTCGGAGCAGGCACTCATACTCGCCCCTCTCCCCCCTTTTCCTAAATGGCCATACTTCCCTGTCCAACTTGAGAAGCTATCTTTCTCATCCTCTCAAATTGTTTCGGAGCAGGCACCGATACCTACCCCCCTCCTATTGACAGTCATTCTCTCCCGCCCTTACTATTTTCAGAGCTGGTCTTTCTCACCCCTTGCATGATTTCCAGCAGGCACTCATACCCCCTCCCCTAAATGGCCATACTTTCCAGTCCTTCTTCCCGAAACTATCTTCCTCTCACTCTCAAATGGTTTCGGAGCAGGCACGCGTACCCCTCCCCCCCTTTTTCACCTTAGTGGCCATACTTTCCGGTCCTTCTTTCAGAAGCTATCTTTCTCATAGATTGGAGCAGGCACCGGTATCTCTTCCCCCGGCCCCCCTTCGACGGTCATTCTCTCCCGCCGGTCATTCTTACCACTATTTTCAGAGCTGGTCTTTCTCGCCCCTTGCATGGTTTCGGAGCAGGCACTCACACCCCTCCCCTTTTTTTCCCAAATGGCCTTACTTCCCTGTCCTACTTTCAGAGCTGGTCTTCCTCACCCTCTCAAATGGTTTCGGAGCAGGCACCGATATCTCTTCCCTGGCCCCCCTTTGACGGTCATTCTCTCCCGCCGGTCATTCTTACCACTATTTTTAGAGCTGGTCTTTCTCGCCCCTTGCATGGTTTCGGAGCAGGCACTCACAGCCCTCCCCTTTTTTTCCCAAATGGCCTTACTTCCCTGTCCTACTTTCAGAGCTGGTCTTCCTCACCCTCTCAAATGGTTTCGGAGCAGGTACCGATATCTCTTCCCTGGCCCCCCTTTGACGGTCATTCTCTCCCGCCGGTCATTCTTACCACTATTTTCAGAGCTGGTCTTTCTCGCCCCTTGCATGGTTTCGGAGCAGGCACTCACAGCCCTCCCCTTTTTTTCCCAAATGGCCTTACTTCCCTGTCCTACTTTCAGAGCTGGTCTTCCTCACCCTCTCAAATGGTTTCGGAGCAGGTACCGATATCTCTTCCCCCGGCCCCCCTTCGACGGTCATTCTCTCCCGCCGGTCATTCTTACCACTATTTTCAGAGCTGGTCTTTCTCGCCCCTTGCATGGTTTCGGAGCAGGCACTCACACCCCTCCCCTTTTTTTCCCAAATGGCCTTACTTCCCTGTCCTACTTTCAGAGCTGGTCTTCCTCACCCTCTCAAATGGTTTCGGAGCAGGCACCGATATCTCTTCCCTGGCCCCCCTTTGACGGTCATTCTCTCCCGCCGGTCATTCTTACCACTATTTTTAGAGCTGGTCTTTCTCGCCCCTTGCATGGTTTCGGAGCAGGCACTCACAGCCCTCCCCTTTTTTTCCCAAATGGCCTTACTTCCCTGTCCTACTTTCAGAGCTGGTCTTCCTCACCCTCTCAAATGGTTTCGGAGCAGGTACCGATATCTCTTCCCTGGCCCCCCTTTGACGGTCATTCTCTCCCGCCGGTCATTCTTACCACTATTTTCAGAGCTGGTCTTTCTCGCCCCTTGCATGGTTTCGGAGCAGGCACTCACAGCCCTCCCCTTTTTTTCCCAAATGGCCTTACTTCCCTGTCCTACTTTCAGAGCTGGTCTTCCTCACCCTCTCAAATGGTTTCGGAGCAGGTACCGATATCTCTTCCCCCGGCCCCCCTTCGACGGTCATTCTCTCCCGCCGGTCATTCTTACCACTATTTTCAGAGCTGGTCTTTCTCGCCCCTTGCATGGTTTCGGAGCAGGCACTCACAGCCCTCCCCTTTTTTTCCCAAATGGCCTTACTTCCCTGTCCTACTTTCAGAGCTGGTCTTCCTCACCCTCTCAAATGGTTTCGGAGCAGGCACCGATATCTCTTCCCCCGGCCCCCCTTTGACGGTCATTCTCTCCCGCCGGCCATTCTTACCACTATTTTCAGAGCTGGTCTTTCTCGCCCCTTGCATGGTTTCGGAGCAGGCACTCACAGCCCTCCCTTTTTTCCCAAATGGCCTTACTTCCCTGTCCTACTTTCAGAGCTGGTCTTCCTCACCCTCTCAAATGGTTTCGGAGCAGGCACCGATATCTCTTCCCCCGGCCCCCCTTTGACGGTCATTCTCTCCCGCCGGTCATTCTTACCACTATTTTCAGAGCTGGTCTTTCTCGCCCCTGGCATGGTTTCGGAGCAGGCACTCACAGCCCTCCCCTTTTTTTCCCAAATGGCCTTACTTCCCTGTCCTACTTTCAGAGCTGGTCTTCCTCACTCTCTCAAATGGTTTCGGAGCAGGCACCGATATCTCTTCCCCCGGCCCCCCTTTGACAGTCATTATCTCCCGCCGGTCATTCTTACCACTATTTTCAGAGCTGGTCTTTCTCGCCCCTGGCATGGTTTCGGAGCAGGCACTCATACTCGCCCCTCTCCCCCCTTTTCCTAAATGGCCATACTTCCCTGTCCAACTTGAGAAGCTATCTTTCTCATCCTCTCAAATTGTTTCGGAGCAGGCACCGATACCTACCCCCCTCCTATTGACAGTCATTCTCTCCCGCCCTTACTATTTTCAGAGCTGGTCTTTCTCACCCCTTGCATGATTTCCAGCAGGCACTCATACCCCCTCCCCTAAATGGCCATACTTTCCAGTCCTTCTTCCCGAAACTATCTTCCTCTCACTCTCAAATGGTTTCGGAGCAGGCACTGATACCCCTCCTTGTATTCTCCTCCGCCTTTACTATTTTCAGAGCTGGTCTTTGTCGCCCCTGGCATGGTTTCGGAGCAGGCACTCATACTCGTCCCTCTCCCCCTTTTCCGAAATGGCCATACTTTCTCGTCCAACTTTGAGAAGCTATCTTCCTCATCCTCTCAAATGGTTTCGGAGCAGGCACCGATACCCCCCCCCCCCTCCTATTGACAGTCAGTCTCTCTTGCCCTTACTATTTTCAGAGCTGGTCTTCTCGCCCCTTGCATGATTTCCGAGCAGGCACTCATACCCCCCCCCCCCTTCCCTAAATGGCCATACTTTCCAGTCCTTCTTCCCGAAGCTATCTTCCTCTCACTCTCAAATGGTTTCGGAGCAGGCACCGATACCCACTTTGACAGTTATTCTCTCCTGCCCTGACTTTTTTAGGGCCGGTCTTTCTCGCCTCTAGCATGGTTTCGGAGCAGGCACTCATACCCCTCCTCCCTTCTCCCCCCTCTTTTCCGAAATGGCCATACTTTCCCGTCATTCTTTTGAGAAGCTTTCTACCCCACCCTCTCAAATGGTGTCGGAGCAGGCACCGATACCCTTCTTTTGATGGTCATTCTTTCCCGCCCTTACTACTTTTAGAGCTTGTCGCTCTCGCCCCTGCCATGGTTTCGGAGCAGGCACTCATCCTCCCCCCCCCCCCCCCCCCCCCCCCCCTTTCCCGTAGAGGCCATACTTTCCCGTCCTTCTTTTGAGAAGCTATCTTCCTCACCCTCTCAATTGGTTTCGGAGCAGGCACCGATACCCCCCAACTCCAGACCCTCATTCTTTCTCGCCCTGCGTTGAAAATCCTGCCTTTCTAGCATGATGTGCTAAATTTGGCCAATCTTTCTCGCCCAGGCAGATAGGTCAAATTCATGGTTTTGCTTTGTGTTGATTATTCTCGCAAAATATGGGTCAAACCCAACGTACCATGCAAGAAAGAATAGACAGTCCGGTGCCCGGTCTGCTATCGGCGGGGGGTTTTGCCATAATTTCGGGGGGGGGGGGGGGGGGGGGGGGGGGGGGACCTATGCGTGTCCCAGAAAGGGGTACAAGACACCCATCTGCCCCCGGGTGTGGTGTATGGCACCGTCGTGCTGCCTGCGCGCCTCTGCATAAGCGTGCCGCCCACTCGCGACCCTGTGTTTCTGCGCACCGCCCATGCGCCTCGTTTCAGGTGGACTGAGGGGCCCATGCTGCTGCCGTCCTGTGTGCGCGCAGGCCCGATGGCCATGCGGGCGGTGAAGATCCCGCTCGTTCCTCGCCACCAGCCATCCGACGCCGCAGCGCTGCTTGCGTCCCTGCGCCCGCGTCACCTCCTGCTCCCGGAGCCGCTGCGGCTGGCCATCGCCGGTGCCGCCCCCAACCCTAACTGCTCCGTTTGGCATATCATATGCGCACAACACAAGTACCAGTACTTAGGTCACGGCACACTGCCTGCCACTGACCCCTCATAAGCAGCCAAAAGGGGTATCATGCCAACATCGTGCCAGAATTGATTTCGTAATAAGTACTTATGTTTAATTCACAAACACTTAGTTATCATGCAATAATTTTCAATGTGCGCACCTATTTATCATCATGCATACGATGTGGGCAAAGACGAGGGGGCGTTAGGCACCTTGGCGCAATTTGCTGCCAAGGGGTACCAACGCTATGGCAGAATGGACGCCATGACCAACGTATGCTACTTGTTATGTTATGCGTAATTGCTTCTGCATACTGTATGATTTATGTATACTTGTTATCGTTAAGTATATTTGAATTATACATATTGTATTTAAATTTATGTATACTTATGCAACACACAATAGACTTGTGGCATAATGATTTATGAATAGTCGCAATGAATGGCAAACCCCCCCCCCCCCCCCCCCCTTCAAACACCCGCCTTTCCCGCCCCACATTGGATGGCCTGCCGTCATCGTCCTCTTTTCCGAGCTGTGCCGCCCTGTGCCACTGCAGCCCTGCCCGCCGCGCAGCGCACGGGCGCACTTGCATCGGAGGAGGTCCGCGGGTACAGCCTGCTGGAGGACACCAAGCTGCCGCTGCCGCGCCTGTCGCAGCAAGCGCAGATGCAGCCTGAGCTGGCGATGGAGGTGAGGCCGGCGCGGGCGCTGGTGGTCCCCTGGGCTGGGCTACCTGAGGAAGTAGCGCGTCGTCCTCATATTATAGGTGGTCGAATGAATAGGGGTGCCGGCGCACCCACCAGAACCCGGAACGACATCGTGGAACTGGGATGGCGAGCCACCTAGAGACACATTCGGCGGCATAGAACAACTACAACTACAACAACTTATCCCGCGTGTGCCGGCTAAACTATAAGAACTCACATGAGACTCCCCAAATCGGGCTTGCGTGCACCCTATAGGAACACCCACTGTAGCCCTACTTTGGTGTTGCCTACTATATAATCTGATCGCTTATCCGTAAGGCAGCTTTGAATTCGCGGTGTTGCTAATCCCGTGGCTTCACCTGTAGTGCCCATACGTGTACTGTATGTTCCTGTTAGTCCAAACGGGGCAGCTCTCACAACAGCACCAACCAACTTCCCGCCGCCTCGCTGCCCCGCTGCCCCGGCGGCCACTTTCTACATGTCCTAGCGCTATTTTGATCGTTATGCTTACGGCAAAGAGGTCGAGCAACACCGCTACATGCTCCTTTGTCCGCCGCGCGACCGGCTGTGGACCGCCGCCGCCTCGGGTATCATGCTGCGGCCGTCGGGCCGCTCCCGCGTCTCCCAAAGCAGCCGTCATCGCTCCCTTACTGCCAAGGAGGCAGTCCTCTAAACTATTCCACTATCGGCTCGCAAGGTCACCGGGACGGAGGCATATCATCAGGATAACTGCGCGGGTGCCGCTGACTTCCGGATGCGTCAGCTCATGGACAGGTCGCCCAACTGCAGTAAATGTGCACGCCTCAGTAGTTACACTGTCCCTCCTTTGGATTTCTGCTGTTTTCCAACGCGTAAACTCAACGGGGTGTACCTTTCGCATCTTTGCTGTATTCGTGTAATCCAAAGCATATCAGCACACCTCTCCAAGGCGCTTATACGCATCCATGATTATTAGCATTACTCTTGTCCACAAAAAAGCGGTCGCCGAGAGTTGATGTTCCTTCTACGACCACTGTCAGGTGAAAACATTTAGCACCACCCCGGCTACCACTGCCCCGTATGTCTGGACATGCTCACGGGTTCTCTGCCGTTGCCCCGCGCATCAACCCCAGCTGGAGCCGCTGCAAGTGCCCGGCTGTCCGGGCATCAGCGCGGCGCGCTGCTCCGCCTGGCTGGCGCTCCGCGACGGCCGCTGGGAGCTGTCCTCCGCCGGCCCGCTGGAGGAGGGCGAGGACGCGGAGCACGGAGCGCACGCGGCGGGGAGGACCTGCCTGTGGGGGCGCCTCACTGCGGAGGTGACAACCGCATACCTCGCCACCGATCTACCGTCCCATCCCGGTGCTGGTAACCGCTTGAGAGCCGCTTACCGCTTGGTACCTGCTTTGATACCTGGGTAACACTTGGCTACCCGGATAACGGTTGGTGAAGCGGGTAACCGCTCGGTGTCCGGTTGATGATGCCGGCTGCCGCCTTGCAGCGGTCTGGTCATTGCGGCGGCTGTCCCCTTATACCACTGAGCCCTGTGGGTGGCATGCAGCGCCTGGTGCGGAGCCTCGAGCAAGCCGGGCTCTGCGCCGTCAGGGCGCCGCAGCAGCAGGTGCGGCCTCGATGGAAGAAGGGCCTCAGCGCGGGGCGCTGTAGATACCACAGCGGGGCCCAAATCCCGAAAAATGCATTGCGTTTGGCGTCCCATAGTTGCGTAGCAGTATTACACGTGTCAGCAACTATCACATCGGGTCATCCGCCCACCCTTCACAACAACGTATATGTATTTATCCCACACCAACGTATATAGTGTGGGATAACGCCGCGATATTGCCAGTCCGATAAAACCCGTCGACGCAAAAGAATTCCTGCCGCGATTCTTATGTTGTGGGGACTTGCGGACCCAAGGAAGTGGTGCAGTGCTGCTGCTGCGTTTCATAGAGTATCCGAATACTTGACGCCCTGCTCGATGGGCCTGACGCCGGATATCATTCTGTACAGGCGGGGCGGAAGCGGCGCGCCGGGGAGGAGGCGCCCCGCGCGGTCATCCACGTGGTCGACGCCGCGGGCTTCATCGAGCTGGGCGCCAACCGGGTGCACATTGCCGCGGCCAGTCGGCCGATGCGCGCCAGGATGCTGGACGTCGTGGTGGCCCAGCTGCACAGCTTCTAGCAAAGCGTCGTGCCACCCAGGGCCCGCGCCCCCCCCCCCCCCCCCCCCCCCTCCTTCCTTCCCACTATACACACCATCAAAGTCGCCTCCCGTGTTCTACACCCATCCATAATAATCCGAGGCCCCTTTTTCGCCAGATAATCTGACGACGGCGAATAGATTTCTAGATGGGCAAGTGAATATAGGGTTTATGACCAGAAACCCTAGAAAACTGTACATTTATCATCAGCCTTTATCATCACAGGATTTAATCAAACCCTATTACCCAAACAACTGCGCCACGCGAGCGGTCATGGCGCCACAAGGGGCGTTTCAAGTACCCCCATAGCACTGGCGTTGGTGCCCCGCCTCACGTGCCACCGCGCATGCATACTAGAACTTGGCATGGTGGGATGGCCATGGATGGTCGAGCCACTGCACGGTGTGTGATGCCTCAACATGTCAGCAAATGGGCTAGGACGTTGTTGGGCGCGGTGGGGCCATGTAAGCGCGAGCCACTGCATGGTGTGTGATGATACCATCGCAACTTCAGTGTTGCCCTCGTCGAGCACCCCAACAAGGCACACGGATGCTCATAGCGTTGCAGGGATTGCGCATCACAAAATTTTGAAATAAATCTCATTGAATCCTACGCGAGGGGCGGTAGGGCATACCTGTGTGTCATTCAGTGGGCGTCCGGGCACGTTGAGGCACGTTTCGGAGTGCAAACGTAAAATAGGTCAAAACGCAACGTATATTCATTCATTACAGCATGTGGCCACATAATGCGCGTAATCTTTTATGGCACGTGTGTCTCGATACCCAAGTCATGTTGGCGTGACAGTGTGCAAGGTGTACTCATGCACGGACCACTCATACTTGGCACATGTCCCACTTGAGTGATGCGCACAGTTGCCATGCCCGATCCCCCATTGTTTCAACAATATTTTCAAAAGCATAGGTGCATTGCAGTGCACGCCATTCCAGTGCCACTCGGCTCGCGGTGACGTGCGATGGGCATGTAGCCATGCACTACTATAGGAAGGCTTCGCCCTACGGCAAGGAAGCCTCCAAGAACCTTCTCATGCGCGCGAGTGCGAGGAGAACGGCAACATTTTTTTCCTGTGATCTTGCTCGAAAGGTAGCGGAATCCATACATAGGGCTTGTCCCATAACCAAAATAACCTAATTTCAATGCCTTTCACTCATGGTGGATATTTATCATACCAAGGGTGGTGTGGTATGAGTACGGGGGCAGTTATGTCCCCCGTGGCTCTATATGCGTATGGATGGCGCGATATGTGGTTGTGAAGCGCTAGAGGTACTCGCTCTGCTTCTGTCAAGGTGAAAATGCTGATGGGAACGGCTACCACGTGACAAAATGATGTCTAGCGCGCCATCATCAGCATTTCTCCCAAGCCGTACAACCCTTTGCAAGATGCATGCACGCGTGCACGGCCTCGATGCAGCCCCGTATGTGCATGTTGAGTGAAGCATTCGTCGAGACCCGGACTTTGTGTGGAGGGGTGTACTAGCCCTTGGATGAGTATATTCTTGCTATGTGCCGTGCACCCGGACGCTCCTTAGGGTTTTGTTTAGGGTTTTGTAAGATGCGATGCTACAATCTGCCGTTGGCGGTGCCGCGGGCATGGCTGCTTGGAGAATGATGCGGCATTGGAGACGTGTACCACAGTGACAGATTGCAGCCGGAGGCGTGACATGAAGCGTGACATGGATGCCCCGCGCCGCAGCGGCATCGCACCTTGATGCATGCCATGCGAGGGGTGGCCACATGCAACAACATCAAACAATCGATTGTATCTATCTAATACGACAGCATAACACAAAAGGGTGCAGTCATCCTGATGATGCGCCCCCGTTGCGGTGACCTTGGGAGTCGGTAGTGGAATATATAGTCTTGAGGATTGCCTCCACGGCAAGGAGCAATGATGGCCGCCTTGGGAGATGCTGGAGCGGCATGACACCCGCAGTAAGATACCAGAGGCGGAGGTGGCAACATGCATGTCGCGCGGCTGGCTAAGGAGCATGTATTGGCGTGGTCAGTCTGCATAGAACGAGTGGCGTGGACTACATGCGAGGGGGTTGTTTCATACATTATTGGCGCGTGAGAACTCTTGATAGCGAGTAGACAAGATGGCGACATGAGTATGGCGAATACTGTAGCGGCGTGAAATCAGAGAATGATGCTCGATACCCGTCCCCTCGCCCACTGCTTGAGACCCTTAGCGGCCGGAGCGGAGTACGGGGGAACCCCCCCGGGACTGTCACGAGAGGTACCCACCCCCATCCCAATACGCTATATACCCGAGCCCGGGAGAGTGGTCATCAGCGGAGCTTGCCATGAAGACACCGCCTGGTGGGCCGGGCCGGCGGGCGGCATTGTCGCGGCAAAAAGGTCACGCAAGCATGACGCCCACCGTGGCGAATAAACTTCACCCTAACGGGGCTGAGACGACGTGCGCCGAGATACCACGAGCATGAAATGCTTCTCACCTGCTGACAAGGTACCGCGAAGCAACGTCTTGCACCCCCCCCCCCCCCCTCCACCCCGGGTGCAAGCGGTCAAATAAGATTGTGCGCGGTCGGGGCATGTGGCTCGGCCGGTCAATCCAAGAGGATGCCCCTACTAACCCTGGGGCAGCGTGGCAGAGTATCTGGCCCCACCTGTATTCCCTGAGCATGCAATTATTACCACAAAACGTTCGCTATGGCAGAGTGCGTCATTAGAGTACGCGTTGTTCCGTTCGTTTATGAGCTTCCATTTGCCGGGCGTCGTGCATGCCTCAGCCTACCCCCGAGGTATCTACTATCCAAGCAGGATGGATATAATTAGCGAACGTCATTAACAGAGAACAATCGAAGCCGGTGTGCTCATGCATGGAATTTGAAGCACCGTGTGACGCAATATCGATATTGAAGTAGTATTGTGATAATTATGCCGTTCAAAAAATGCAGTTTCAATATAGTGATCCCCGGCACTTATTTGCGTGTGGGGAGGCACCGGCAGTGCACCACATCACTTGCCGGACCAAATATTATCTGCAGATACTGTGCGATAGGGCGAGCTGTGGTCCTTGCTTCAAGTCGGACATTCTTATCCAGATATTGTCCTCGTGACTTGTCTAGGGTACATATATTATCTATTAAATCTGAGGCCGGGTCACATATGACCCCCTCCACTCGAATGTTCGAATAGGTGTTCAAGCGCCTATGAAACATCCACTGGGTCTTGCAAATCATGTATTTGCCGCACAATTACGTCATCTGCGCATGGTAGATACCACAAAGTGGGCCCGGCTGCCTCATATTGAGTAATGGACGACAACAACCGCCTCCCCAAAAAATCCTTTTGGAGTGTCCAACATTTATTTCACGCAACAATAGGTAACATGCGACGTGTGCTCATTTGGCACTGAGCAAGCTCCCTACTACTCCCTATGTTAGTGCATTTTGACCATTGACACCTTCTCTAGGCAACATGCGAGAAACTATCGTCTCCAATCCATCCCGATGTGGTACCAAATAACGCCACAATAGACAAAAACGCCGGCAACGTGTAACAAAACGACGTAAAAACGGCCGATTTGCATGAATGTTTTCACGCCCCCGATTCTCGAACTTGATCTCCGCCGTGCTCGACTATTTTCCCCTATTGCCCAAGACACCATAGACCAATATTAGCTACTTCCCTTTGCCGCTTTTCAAGTATGCACTTTAAGCAAAAAACCTAATGTGATGAGGCCACATGTGACCTATTGCGCATGAAACCGGTCACATGCGACATGTAGCTTCAGTAGACAATTCAACATTGTGCAAACTGCACGCTAAGCTGCTAAGAGACTATAAAGACGTATTATACGTCGCGGAATTATATTCTGTACTGTAACAGTAAAGGCGGGAGGGGATCAGATGCTACAACATTTCCACTATCCACGAGTGCCGCAACGCTCCAGAGAAGCCGTAATGTGAGTAGGCGGATTTGATTCTAGGCGCCGGACGATCAGATGATGTCTCTTTTCCGCAGAAACTAGCACCCACGCTGGGTAGTCTTGATAGTTGTACGAGCCGCACACGATGCCGTCGAATAGCTTCGCAGCTTCGCTGCGGTCTCCCCTAAGGCCCTAAAAACGGGGCGAGCATCTCATGAGTATGTACACAACGATGCCGCACACCCAGTGATGAAGAATCCGCTTCCACGCTAGAGCGAGCTAGCAGAGGCGATGCCTCGTCGGAGTCGTCTGTCCATGTGATAGTCTCAGATGCAATGTACGATTGCACGCCGGAGTGCCGGCCGCCTCTAAGCAGCCACTGGTACCAAAAACGCGAGACAAGCCAAAGTCGAACAGCTTGACATTGTCACAGACGCGCTCGGGGCTTTCATGCCGACATTTTCCAACTCGATTATGTCCCGGTGAGCGACACCGCGTAGCCGTACAACATGGAAGTAGTAGGATTCGCATGTGCTCTGTTACTATTGCGGACTGATTTAGATATAAGTAATGTGCTCGACAACCGGCGAGTCGTTATGGACTACACCCGTCCACGTCTTCGTATGAATCCCTAGACGTTGCACCGGTGTGATGTCAGATAAAGGCGGGGCTTGCTCATTAATAGCCGTTAGCGATGCGTACGCTGTTGTTGCCGGGACAGGTGACTAAGGATGGGCGGATGTTATCATCATCATTATATCATATCGGTACGTCGCTCGTCCCTCGGAGGCACTAGAACTTCGAGTGCGTGCTCTGGAACTTTGTCGTAGCGAGATAGACCACGCCGGCATACGAGCCGCCTTTCCATGCTTGGCTCACGACATCGAATGTTTGTTCCCTCGTAGCGCGGAGCTTTGGGGTTGCTCATATAAACTATAGACACAACTTGACGGGCGAGGCAGTACCTAGGCGCGACAAAAAGCCCACTTGTAGCCAGTCGGTAATAATGGCTAAAAAGCGACTATGACATGCTCCAGCACCGAATCATGCGTCAAAGGCGTTCACATTGGTGTAATTTGCGGGATGGAGGCAGTCGCCGCTCGTCAAACAACGACCTCGGCCCGCATGTTTGTGTATTTATCGTAGAGTCGCGGGACCCACACTTCCTCACCTAGGAGAATAAGGGCTTACCAGGTTACCCAAATGGGATGCCGTGATGCCCTTCAACCACTTACAACTCCATGTACGGTCCCTCTCTCACTGTCTCTGTCTCTCTATGTCTCTCTGCGTCTCTCTTTGTCGTGGCTCTCTCTCTCTCTCTCTCTCTCTCTCTCTCTCTGCTCGTGCGCGCGCACGGGCTATGGGTACGAAGCTTGTCGAGCTTAGCGGCATGCCAAGTGGGAAATGGGGACGAGCAACTTGCATGATCATCGTCAGACGGTGCGAGACGGAGCGTAGTCGCGTACGCGTGGTCCGGACTACTTGCATGTATAACAAAAGGCCGGTAACAAAACCGCAGATAAAAGCAGCGCCAGAAGACCAACACAAGCCGCACAACACATGCCCGCATTCCGCACGAAGCGGGATAGATGAGTGATGCGCGCCCGGTTTAGAGTCCGGGTCACGCGTGCAAGTATGTGCAAAGGTGATCCACGGACGCGTTATGCAGCTTCGGCAACGGGAAGCTGGCGGACGAATCTACGCCGTTTGATGAGGCAGCGTGCGCGCTTTCGAGCCGCCACCAAGCTTATGACCCCGAGGAAATTTCTTGCGGGTAAGGCTTCTTGGTGATCCCGGGTGGTGCACCAAGTGCCCCGCAATGAGACGGCGCCCCGATCCGCGGCCAAGCATGCGACAGCGCGCACTATGCGGGGTACCGCCTTGCTCATGGCCATATATCTCACCCACACTGTGCCGAACACCATGCATGTGTACTCGGACATGTCCATGATGTCTCGAAGTGGGTCCTTTTGTCGTCCCGGCTCTGTGTTGTGCCTTGCCGCATCCCGCATTGCCAACCCCCGTTGCACGTCGCCCAACATGGTGCGCTGAAACCGATCCACATGCGTGGCCATGGGCATTGCGACGTATTTGATTCCGCACCGCATGGTAATAAACTCCAATATAGCGTGGGCTTCAAGCTCCAGGAATCATAGCTCGCGTTCACGACTTTGAACGCCGGGAGGGAGAGCTATGCGTCGGGCACCATATCCTTGAGTTTATCCATGGGTACAGTATTGCCAAGAGGCACTTCTTGCTGAAGTTTAACACGTCGTTTCCCTTCTCTGTGCACAAGGATGCCTATATCGTGGATATAGTGATCGCGTAAGGCGTGTAGGCTAGCATCTTGCTGCACACGACAGTGAGCATCTCTATGTGCCGGAAGATTCATGAGCGCGTCGCCATAGAGGTCGATATTGATGGGGTTGCGCTTTGTGGAGGGAAGAGTGATCTTGCTCCGAACCACTGCGACAATGCATGGGCTAGGCAGAAAGAAGTACCCGGCAGCGATCTTCCACAACTCCTGCGGAGTCATGACAGTCCTCGCAGCGGGGATGACGGCCTCCGTCCACATGTCCGTCGCCCCGTCGAGCTGTCCGAACAAGATTTGTTCCATGCAGCAAGTGACATGGAGAGTGCCCACCTCATTCCGAAGCTGATAGTTGTTGGCATGTGGTCTAAGGAACCCGCCATCTCTTGCGAGCCTGACGCACCTCCGCCTCCCGCCCCATCACGCGGGCCCTCGCATCGACACAGCACACCCACTGACCCGAGAAAGTGCGATATTTAAGGCTATCCGAATAAATTCCGAAATGTGTAGATAATGAAGGAATACCACGGATCATCCTATCCCAACCCATAGATTCACAACAACTCCACCACCCACCACCCTGGCATGGTCGGGCACAACACAATGCGGGCCAACGGATAACCAAGAATGGTCCACACCCTCGCCTAGGTCTCGGATCGGGGGTAGTGTGAGTGGTTTTTGGCGCAATCTGTGGCCATCCGCCCCCCGCGGTTCGATTGTATACAGCGGGTACTTTTCATCGCACGAATCCTAGGTATGCTCGACCCTCACCCACCGAGCCCATCCATTCGCACGCAACGCTCGAGTATTTAGCGTTGATAGATATACGAGTTAGATATGTGTTGACATGAGTTGGGTACAGGTAGGGTAGCGACTAGCTCGCACAGGGATGGGGAGCAGCAATCAGTGTTTTCCGAAATGTTTTCCTCGCCCCCCTCGCCGACGCGCGAGTCGCAGGGGCGGCATGCACACACCACCACATGGGGTCACGAGTGGCTCTACTGCCACCCTAGGACCACATCCGGGGAACCCATCCCGTCGTTTCTCGTGTTTTGACCGAAGCGGTCGTTCGCACAGCCGTGTTGATGGCCTTCCCACAAACCTCGAGCCAACGGCTTCTCGGCGTGTACCGACCCACCTCGCCCCGATTTCGCCCCATGACGTGCCCTGCCGTATACTTACCCCATATTTGGGAGTAGCCAAGGCTCCATGTAGCGTCACTGGGCCGGGGGTTACTTTTACGTGCGCGTGAGTGCCGGGCTACACGGGAGGTGGTATTTATGCGAGTGGGGTAGTAGTGAGGAATGGCCGAGACGGAGGTGCGCGAACGCTAGGGGCTGCATGCTCAAGGCGTCCCATCGTCGGACAAAGGCTCGTCCACGGCCCACTGCGACCATGCCCGGGGCACTTTTTTTCCTTTATTTTTTTCTTCGACTCGATGGGACGTCTTTGCCCGAGGCTTTCCTGCCAAGGTGGTGCGAGACGGTAGATCGTGTTGGAGTTGCATGGCACCCCAACAGCATCCGCCGTTCTAGCGCATATTCGCGAGACAGTTGCGAGTACGGAAAACATGAAATTAAACGTTTATTGACCGACAATATCATATACGTTGCTCTGCGGACAAAATATGTGATATGCATCGGTTGGAAACGCAGCCGAAAGCGCCATAATGTCGTAATTGTCGTATAACGTAACTTAAATCCAAGTGCGCCGTGGATGGGGTGGCAATCGGCAGCCGCCTGAAGCCGGCCCCACGCCTCGCGCATCGCCGCGGCGTAGCTAGCTGGCCCACGAGCATCGTTCAGAAAGTGATCATACTGGCGGGCGGAATAAGTTGCATCTAAACTACCGCCTCGTCCAAGTACATATATACTCAAGCTGTGGGTCAACTAGAGGTGGCGGGGGCGTTGGTGTCGAAGCTCCTAGTTAGACACCTCGGGAGGATGTCGCTCATGCAACCGATGAAGGCGGTATATCACGGACGGTAGCTAGGCAGCCATGCGGCGGATGCCATAACCCTTCAATTGAGTGGGGAGGTGAAGCTCTAAATACCGGCCGCCGCCGTTGTCGTGGGGTCGGGATCGCATGGGTGGTGCATGAGTTTTGCCAAGAAATCGGTGACCAACGGATCGGTGTCGGTGCCGTGCGTACCTGGAGGGATCAAACGAGACCCCTCTCACCCGCTGCCCCGCCGCGAGGACCGTGACACCCACCGCCTCCGCGAAGGCCTCCACCTCGGACGGGGGGCAATTGCGGGGCCAATACCCCGCCACGTGATGCGGCATGCAATGCTTGAGCAACATGGCTCACGCGTGGTAATGCATGGCATGGGTGTGCCGACGGTTGAGCTTGGAAGACACGAACTTGGCTGCTCAAGCTGGTGACTACCTCCCATGTACCTCCTTCGCCTTGTTGCCGCGCATGTTGAGATAGGTTTGCACAATTGGACATACCATGGCGATGCATGTGAGCGGCACGTAGTTGAGGACATGGACGCCTCAGACGGCGCGAGCACCGATAGAAACGCCTCCTTCATGTTGTCCACCACCGGACTACTGGTACATGTACTGGTACACCCGCCGTCTCCACCCGGTTGTGCAATTTGCCGTTCCAAGGTTTACGAGCAGTTTAATATTGCACCCAGGTTGTCCCGCCCCTTTTCACGATATGATCACGCGATGACTAATCCTTACACCGTCGCTACGGCGTTCTGCCCTTATTTTGCAATGTGCGGATGTGCTGGCGCACTAGTCGCGGGATTTTCGGATTATATACTAACCGCGTTTATTTCTGCAATATTAGCGAATAGTATCTCCATAGTCGCTAAAAGCCTGGTTTGCGCAAGGCTGTTCTGCAATTTCGTCCACTATTAAATCCGGGCTGGACGGTTAAATGTACCGCCATAAAAGTACATGACAGCACAGGTACAGGTACGGGTACTGGTACAAGTACACATTCATAATAATGTATATATCGACGTTGGAACGAGTTTCTGGATATCTATATCTATAATTCCTGCGCTATTATTATATGGTAAAGCCGATAGATACATGAGGAATTAACTTGGACCCAAAAATGCTCATCGTCCCGGTTTGGTTAGCCGCCGCGGATTTGTTAACGATCACGACGACTGGCGACGCGATCGGATGACATGGCGGCCGTGCTGGACGCCATGGGATGCCTCCCCGCGCCACATCACATACAGCAGGGTCCCGGTAGCAGTCGAGGCCCGCGCCGGCTCCCCGCCAAGTAGATACCCGCCGCGCTCCGACACGAGCCTGTCGCCGGCCGGCCCACCCCGCCACCAGACCCTAGCTCGGCCCCCACCACCACCACCACCACCGCCACCATGTCATCGTACCGTGAAAATACGGCGCCCTTCTATGGTCGCCCGTCCCCCAACCCGTCCGAGGACTACTGGCAGGATCAGGCGGCCCAGCAGCGGCCGCCCTCTGGTGTGAGCGGCATCACCAGCGCGCTCACGCGCAACCTGCGCATGGGCAGCGCCGCCGACCTCACCAGCCAGGCCTCGCGCTTCGACGAGCTCAAGGCCCGGCAGGAGCACGAGAACGACGTCGCGAACACCGTCATTGTTTGCGAGCCGGAGCGCAGCACCGTCATGATGGGCGGCCTCCACCCGCGCGCCAGCCTGTTCGAGAAGACCGTCCACCTGGACAAGGCCACCAAGCAGCACCGCATTTTCCGCGAGGTGCTCGCCGCCAACGGCCTGAAGGTGCGCCGCTTTCTCGATTATTCGAATTCCCACATCCGTGAAAATGCTGCCTGCTCTCCAGTCTGACTCGCGGCCGCCTGCGTCCCCCTGCTCCTGCTCGGGCCCGCCCACTGACCTATTTACCCCCCTGATCGTCTGCTCGGGCCCGCCCACTGACCTATTTACCCCCCTGATCGTTGGCTTGGCGCCACAGGTGTGCACGGTGCAGGAGATTTTGGCCGTCGGCGTGGACAAGCACCTGCGCGCGCGCATCGAGCTGGAGGAGCTGGCGATGCGCAGCCTGGAGTACGTGACGCCTACTGACACCGACCTCTCCACCTGGACCGACGAGGACAAGTACTACCTGTCGGACGACTACAAGCGCTCCGTGATCGAGAGCATGAGCGTGACGCAGATAATCGACACCATCCTCACGCGCCCCGTCGTCAACGTCGCCTACAGCGGCCGCGACACCGGCATGACAGCCTCCTACTCTTTCCGCCCGCTGTCCAACCTCATTTACACGCGCGACCAGCAGATCACCACCTGCCGCGGCGTGGTCATGGCGCGCCTGCGCTCAGAGCAGCGCCAGAATGAGGTGCAGCTCATGAAGCACGTGCTGCTCAAGATCGGTGCGCAGCCCCCCACCCCCTGGTTTCTCTTCTCTCCTGGTCTCCCCAATGCGATGACAGCGATGCAAACAGCAGTCACCAAGCTGATGAGGATTATTTTGATGTGAATGATGACAATTACAGTACACTTTTACTTTTAAATGAGTATGTCAGCCAGTCAAGTAGACGGAGAGCTGGCCTCACTGTCCACATGTGCACATGCGGTATGCAGGTATGCAGGTTGTGGGCGAGATTGAGGCGCCCGGCTACCTGGAGGGTGGCGACTTCTTCGCCGCTGGCCGCGATCTGGCAATCCTTGGCATCGGTCTGCGCTCCAACCTGGAGGCCGCGCAGCAGCTGATGGATAAGGACCTGCTGGGTTGCCGCCGCCTCGCCGTCGTGCGGGACGACTTTGAGAAGCACCAGGTTGGGGCTCCGCCCACCCCGGCTAGCGACACAGCTGCTTAACGGTTAGCTGACGGTCAGCGAGGGAGGCTACTGGTAGGGACGGGCACCCCTTGACACTCGTATTCCTACCCGGTGTTGCCAGGACCGCATGCACCTGGACTGCTGCTTCAGCATCATCAGCGACAATTGCTGCATCATGCTGGAGGACATGATGGGCGCTGACAGCCCCACCAAGCGCCTCGTGGACGAGTACACCCGCGACTCTAACGGCGCCTACAAGCTCACCAGGTCGGGGCGCCCCAGCTCTCCCGTAGCGCCCCCCTCTCCCCACCCCTTGTACCCACAGCAGCAGCAGCAGCATCATCTGTGGCTGGTCAACTTGCCACTGACGGATGTGTGGGCCGGATGGTAGGGAGGGAGTGGAGTTCACTGAGTTCATCGATCACGAGGGCTACCACATCATCCCCATCAGCGGCAAGGACCAGCTGGTGCGCTCCGCACGCGTAACCTGCATGCCTCACTAGAGTGCAAGCGGCGGTTGCAGAGCAGGCCTGGGATGCCGCCATTGCCCATGCGCGTCGTTGCTGTCTACCTGAAGTTGGCACCCTACTATGCCCTGCCGCTACAGTACGATCCTCCGCTCACCTGCCCCACCATATGCTGCAGGAGTATGGCTGCAATGTGCTCAACCTGGGCAAGGGCAAGATCATCTCGGTGCACAAAGGCACCGCCCGCCAGATCACCCGGTGCCCGCAATTCACGGGGGACGTGCAGGTCATCGAGTATGACCAGATCACCTCCATGTACGGCGCCGTCCACTGCAGCAGCCAGGTGGTGCACCGCACGCCGCGCCAGGCGTATGGCCAGGACTAGTCGATTGCGGCGCCCCACGTCAGCAGCAAGGAGACAAGTAGTGAGTCAGCAGCAGCTTTTTTGTAACGTTGTAGGCAGTGCGCGGACGGATTAACATCCCAAAAAGACAAAAAAAAGACGGACGGAGGGTCGGACATTTCTGGTAGCTGGCCATGTCTTTCAGCAGTGCAATGGCTGGAATGCATGATACCTACCCTGTCGGACCGAACCAAGAGACCAACCCATAGGAACCCGACAAGATGGTGGATTGCCCGCCATGCACCCTGGCAGTCCGGAATGATTTAAAGATCGCCCCGAAATATCAGTATTTTTGCGTGAAACCCACAGCATGGTTGCTACCCGGCATGCATCTCCATGTGAGGCAAGCGGCCCGGAAAGTGTGCCTCCCAGCCTGGGTGCTAATGACACGTTTTAGGGAGTTCAAAAATCCATACTGGTATCTTGCTAGGATCTTGCAGATATTTTCCGCGTGCCGCGCCGCGCACACATGGGCGCTACTGATACCTGTAGTCGGGTATTGCAGGTACTCGTATACGTACGACGAGTACGATGGGCATCAGTCGTACCAGTACTGTGATAGACTGGCTGCTGCTTTTTTCCCGCCCCCGGGACAAGGGCTCACCAATGAAACCCTTGCGCAGCGTCTCCACGACGGCCGCTTGGGCAGCGCGATCCAGTCACTACGGAAAGCCCTGCCTGGGCCGTCATCTTTGATAGTGGCTACGTCATGACACAGCGCGCCGGATATGAATAGTCGCTATAACGCTACAGGTACCTGTACGCCCGTACCTGTACGTTATAATTAGTGGGGCTATCAAGTGCGTCCGTGGCTACGACGTGTAGCGACTACCCTGCTTAACTATTTTTTTTTACTTGCACGGGTTTTCGTCACTCGCACATATAGCGACAATAAAATGGTCGCTATCCATGAGGATCATATGATTCCTTCACTGGTATCGGTAGTAGCGACTACAGTAAATAAATAATAGCATGGTAAATAAATACGCTACCATCAGCCTGCGCGGTACGACTGTACGAGTAGATGTCCCGATAGTACAGCCCCCAGGCTCATCATATCTCGCTATAATACGTCACGAAATAAAAACCCCCGTACCGGCGGTGCTACCAGTGCCAGGTACCGGGTAAGGAATACAGCAGGTGAGGATTGCCACGCGTCCCGATACGAACTCCAGTAGGCGCAGGAGCAGAACAACCGCCGCGCTGCGCCTATACGTGTACAGCCCGTACATACAGTCCTAGTGGCGAGGGTGTGCGCGGAGCAACCGGATGCAGCGGGTCAGTCGCCGCCACCAGCCTGCGTGACTCCCGGTGGCACACCCGTCAGGAGCAATCGCATGGACATTAGCAGCCACCGGATGAGAGCCCCCTGCGCAACGGGCCGCCTCCGGTCAGGAGCGGCGGTACCGCGGAGGACAACGACGGTGCCGACGACGATGGGGACGTTGCGACCGCATGTACGGATACTGCTGCAGGCTGTACTGCTGTACGTTGCAGTCGTAGCCCCGACGTGCTGCGCGTGGCGGACGGTCCCGCTCCCCCTCGGGGGCAGCAGCCTGGACCTGCGGCAGCTGGGTGGCACCCCGGTGGGCTTGGGCCCCGACGGCAGGCAGGTCAACGGCACCGGCGGCTTGGTGTTCCCGCTGAAGCGGCGCGACGGGCACGTTCGAGGCCACACTCGGCACGCGGCGCGCGGGATGCTGGCCAACGGGACGCTGCCGCTGCACGGCGCGGTGAAGGATCTGGGGTGAGCGCCGCCCCAAATTCTTAAACCTGCAGGGACACCCAGCGGATATGGGGCCATTCCGAGGCAGGGTGGTACTGCTTGTAAGAGAGGACAGGAGGCTGTTGCTTGGGCATACTGGCTGGCTGGAGGAGTGGGGGGGGGGCTCAATAACGCATGGGAATAAATGCTCAAGTTAGCCAGGATTGGCATATAGTGAAGGCTGGCCGTAAGTTCGCTGCTGGGACCCCTGGCCTCACTCAAGGTGCTTTCTCACAACCATTGGCTGGGGGGTAAAAAGTCGTGTATAATTTGGTTTTGTTTATTTCAGGCCGGGGGGGTTGGTGTACGGGCTGAAGCAAAATGGTCACATGCTGTGCCGCCTGGACGGTAAAATATACCAGTTCACTGAGCTATTTGCGAGCCTGTCAACCTAGATTCCCCTCCCGCGCCACCCCTCCTCTCCTCCCTCCCTCCTTCCCTCCCTGAGCACCACTCTCATGGCCCGCTAGGTACTTTTACGCGGAGCTCAAGCTGGGCACACCCGCAAAGCGATTCGCGGTGATCGTTGACACGGGCAGCACCATGACCTACGTGCCCTGCATCTACTGCGCGCGCTCGCAATGTGGGCAGAACAAGATGGTGCGCTCCCCTGATCCCTGGCATGCGCACCTGCCCTGGCATGTTCGCGCTTTTGGACAACCTGCACCTGTAGTCTCTGGAGCTGACCTGAGTGTGTGTGTGTGTGTTTGTGTGTGTGTCGCTGCACGCCTGCAGAATCCCGCATTCGACCCCGCTGCGTCGTCCACCTTTGAGCAGATTGCCTGCCGGGGTGCGGACGCGAGGTGCCAGTGCGGCAGCCCAGCTTGCGGCTGCGAACAAAATAAATGCTCCTACACCCGCTATTATGGTAAGCTTCCGCCACTTCCCCCCTCTCCTTGTTTTAACGGTGTCAACACCTTCTGTCTGGGTCACTATATCACGGCCATCTGCTGTGCTCGCCAATAGCTGGTGAAGAGCGCACATGGCTGTGGCATAGCACGCAGCATTAGGCTGTGCTGGCTGAGCAGGGCAAGGCCTGAGCCCCATCACCACCTTGTCCTGCCCTGCAGCGGAGAGCAGCACGTCCGCGGGTCACATGGTGTCGGACATGATGCACCTCAGCGACACCCAGGCGGTGCGCGTCGCGTTTGGCTGCGAGACCAGGGAGACCGGCGAGATCTTCCACCAGGCGGCGGATGGGCTGATGGGGCTTGGCGGCTCGGATGTGTCCATCCCGCACCAGCTTGCCAAGTCGGGCGCCATCGAGCCTGTCTTCTCGCTGTGCTTTGGGGACACCCAGGGCTCGGGCGCCCTCATGATCGGCAACGTGCCGCTGCCCTCCGAGCTGAGGTGGGATGTCTCACCCCGCGCCGCCCAGCAGCCTATCCCCTCTTCCACTCGTTGCCAGCCCCGAGTCCCACTGGCGGCAGTACCTTGCTAGATTAGATCCCTCCGGGCTGCGGCTGACACCTGTGTGCGGGCGCAGGCTGCATTATGTGCCGCTGGTCCACAATCCGCGCCACCCGCACTACTACAACATCAACCTGCATGGCATCTCCATCGCGTCCGACAGGCTGGCCGTGCCCCAGGTGACCTCTCTTGTACACCCACGCAGGCACAGCTTGAATCAGATTGATGGTCTTTATTGCCCCAGAGCAGCTGATGGCTTTACGTCTATGGAGCGAGTGTCTGTTATTATTGTATGTCAACACATCGTATATGGACATATATGGGTACAAGGGGGTGGGTGGGGGGGGGCATGAGCCTCTCAGCTGTATTTCTGCCCGCATTACCTGTATGGGCATGTACGCGCCAACTAACGCCTGTCTGCCGGATGTGCAGGGTGAGTGGAAGAAGGGCTACGAGACGGTGCTGGACTCTGGGACCACGTTCTCCTACATTCCGCGCGACGCCTTTCGCGCTCTGAAGGCCGCCATCTCGCAGCATGCGTCGCTCAAGGGGCTGCGGAAGGTGCCGGGGCCGGACCCTAAGGTAACCCCCCCCCCCCACCCCCCCCTTTTACCCATGGCAGTCCTGCCTACAGCACTTGCCATCCTGCTCGCCGTGCTGGGGTTCTGACTAAGCCCGCATCCCCTTCTTGGTCGGCAGTACGTGGATGAGTGCTGGGGCGGCGCCCCCGAGAACCCCAACGAGCTCCCGCGCGTGTTCCCTGCCATGTCGCTGCACCTTGACGAGGGCTTTGACCTCGAGCTGCTACCCATCAACTACCTGTTCATCCACACCTCGCGCCCTGGAGCGTACTGCCTGGGCATCTTTGACAACGGCGACTCGGGCACGCTGCTGGGCGGTATCACCTTCCGAAACATACTTGTCCAGGTTGCCCCCCCCCCCCCCCCCCCCCCTCTCATCCCAATTATGGTGTGTGTATATGTATATGTATATGTACATGTATATGTATATGTATATGTATATGTATATGTATATGTATATGTATATGTATATGTATATGTATATGTATGTGTATGTGTATGTGTATATGTATGTATAGGTATATGTTACACATACATGCTGTATTGCATTTATGATTAAGTGTGCACATATCACAGTATGAAATGGATCCTGCAATACACATTTCACTGTTAGTACCGCACTCTTCACAGTTTTTCGTTCTACGAATTACAGCAAGCTTGAAAGCCGAGTCGGTTTCTGAACATGGGCCAAGCTGGTCCCCTTCCCTGTTGCCTACAGTATGACAAGCGCGACGGAAAGGACCGCGTGGGCCTGGCGCACGCTCCCTGCAAGCTCCTCGGGTGTGCTGGCGACCCAGACCCTGTACTATCCCCCCGGCATTGCCCACCCTCCCGCCCGCCCTGAAGTGGAGCGCTGCATGCTTGCGCGCATGCGGGCTTTGTTGGGTTGGAGGTGTTTCAGCACGCCGGGGTCCTGGGCGCACGAGGCACTGAGGCTGCCTGTTGTGTGCTGGGCCGCGCAGGAGTGCTGCGCATCATCACCATCATATTCCCCTGATGGTATAGACGCTGCCACGGAGGAGCAGCAACCTCAAGGGGAGACCCCGCCGCCGCCCCCAGCTCCCCCCGCCGGATTTTCTGTCTTCTCGTGGGTGGTGGGCGCGATGCTGGTGGTAGCGGCCATCTTTGCGGTCGGCGCGGGCGTGTACGTGCTGCGCCTGCGCCGTCGCCAGGCGTACATTGCATTCGAGACTGACAACGAGACTGGCAGTGACGGCGCCTTGCCCATGGAGGAAGTCCGAGGCCGGCCATCTGGGGAGTACTTGGCCTCGTTGCAGGACGTCCCGCTGCGTACCCCCACCAGCCCTGGCCCCTCCGGGTTCGACAGCGAGGTCGGCAACCCCACCTTCACCATGGTGGGTGCCAACTCGAGGTCGGAGGCCGGCGTCTTCTCTGCCGCGGTTCGTAGGATGAATAGCGCTGATTCTGGCGGTGAGCCAGCCTCCAGTGCCCGCGGTGTCACCACAGCGGGCAGCGGGCTGAACCCCGCAACGCGCGCTGGCTCGGACCAAGCTAGCGACTAGGATTCCCCCCCCCCTCCCCCCCCCCCCCCCTTCTGCCGCCCCTTGCCCCTAAACCAATAACACTGTGAGCTTCACACAGCGCGACTTATTTTCTTTCCTCATTTTCGGGCTTGTCAGTTGTAATAGAGTAGCATATCGGTCGCAGTGAAGCCACTCTGCCGCTGGATGCTAGTGACAAGTTGCTGCTTGGCGAGCTCGTCCAATCCGGTCCGTATCATCGCTGGTCTTGTGTTGCACTGTGCTTTCTTGGAATCAGTTTGTCGTCATCGGGCTCCATTGGACTCAAGCGAGACTGAGAATCCGTGTCATGCTGGGACACAACGAGAGTCTAATCCGGAGCCTTCCATACAGCAACCATACCGCGCCGTCCTAGCTTTAGCGTAGCGCCCTCAGGTTTTGCAGTAGCGGGCACCCATGGTGGGGCGGCGAATCCAGGATATTCAGGACGTGATACGGGTGCCTGTCCTTAACTCACCATGCCCCAGATGTAGGTGTGTAAACCTAACGCCGCCCTTACAAATATATGTAAAATTGTAGAATATGTAGAGTTAATGATGATCAGGCGATACGTACGGCCGAGCAGACGGCGACGGTGACTACATCGGATTTGAACAATGGACATACATAAGTATGATATGGTGGGGGGAGAACGAATCCGCATTATGTTTACAACTGCATAAGTTGCTCATAATGCTGGGTCACCCCTTTAGGGTTTTAGGGTTTAAAAGCTGAAGCCGGGTCCACAATTTACCCCTTCCACTCGAAGTTTCTAATAGGTAATAAAGCGCCTATGAAACATCCATTGGTCTCGCAAATCGTGTTTTATTTGCCGCACAATTACGTCATTTGCGCATGCTGGTAGAAACCCCAAGCGGGCCCGTCCGCCCCATATTTAGTTACGGATGACAACAACCGCCCCCATTTTTTTGGGGGGTTTGTCCACAAGTTTGACGCATCATTAGGCCACATGTGCTCATTTGGCCCTTCGCAAGCCCCCTATAATCCTTATGTTAGTGCGTTTTGACCATTGGCACCTTCTCCAATCCATCCCGATAAGGTACGTGAAAATAACGTCACAATAGACAAAAACGCCGGCAGCGTGCAAAAATGGCGTAAAAAAACGGCTGGCCTGCATGTATGTCAGCGCGCCCTAGATTCTCAAATTTGATATACGCCGTGCTCGACTATTTTTCCCTGTTGCCCAAGACACCATAGGCCAAAACGAGCCGCCCCCTTTAGGGGTTTTTCAAGTGATCACTTTAAAGAAAAGGCCTAGTGTGAGGAGGTAATGCGTGACCTATTGCCCATCGAAACGGTCCCAATGTGACCTGCTGTAGCTTCAATACACCACCGCTGTGTCGATTTGTTTCCGTAGTTATTATTATCATCATCATTATCATTAGTATTATCGATTTGTTCCCGTTGTTGTTATCGAAATATCCATCCTGCCCATAATTTTTACGCATAATAATCCGCATGTTACTCTAGTGCTACACGCACCCTTTCTTTAAACATATAAGCTTTTACTAACAGATGTAGTTTTTTTTTCGCCCTTAAATAACAGACGCACATGATAGAGCACATAGCAGTAGCGAGAATCATATCGCGGTTGATTCCCGCCGGCGCGGGTGCCATATCTCGTCCCAGTAAGGATTACACGAAATTGATACAAGCCTCGGAGGCACCACATATGCCCACCTTGCGACAGGGCGAACGACCGCGTTGCGCGCTCCGTACCGGGCCCTTCGCTGCTGAGCACTGGAATACGACGCGCTACTAGTCTCCCCTAAGACTCTGCGCGAAATACACTGCTTGCCGGCATCTACCTGCTCGCCTGTCGTGGTCGGACCTGCCGTTCTGCGGATCGGTCTGTACCGCGCAGTCCCCGAGCTTGGCTCATCTCTCGCCGCGGTCCAACGAGACGGGCCGGAAGCTCGCGCGTGACGAGCGTCAAAGCCGCGTGGCCAGCTGGGCCGGGATGAGTGCCGAGACGTCGGCTCAGGCAACGGGGCCGGCTTCGGGGACGGCAACTGAGAAGGCGGCGGTAGACTTTGGGCTCAAGCGAAGAGGATGGCTGCGCTTCACGGAGCTGTACTACCTGGGCAACATCCTGATCCTGCTGAGCTACTTTGCCGCGCGCTACTATTCTGTAAACCTGCAGCGGATGCAGAACTCGACGATCATGCAAAGCGAGTCGGAGCTGCTGCAGTGGGAGCAGCATGCGGCTGGTATGTGGGGCGTCGTGCTGCTGGTCAAGGGCTGGAAGGCGCTGAGCATGGACATGCTCCTTGCGGACGCCTTCGTGTTTGGCAAGGCGGCGCTGCTGGCGATGGTCTACGCGATGGATCGCCGCCTGTTTGCCTACTACCTCATCGCCATGGTGCTGCTGTTCCTGGTAGCGCAGCAGCCGTGCTACAGCGGACCTGACAAGATCAAGTACTTCACGCCCGCCACCTTCACGTCGGAAGTGCAGAAGGAGCACAAGGGCGCCACCTGGCTTGTGGAGTGCTACGCCCCCTGGAGCCCGCCCTGCGTGCACCTTGAGCCCGTGTTCGCTGACCTCTCCCTCAAGTACACGACCTCAAAGCTCAAGTTTGGAAAGCTGGACCTCGGCCGCTGGCCCTCAGCGGCAGCCGACCTGCGCATCGACGTGGGCGGCGCTTCCCATCAGCTGCCCACCATCATCATGTATCAAGCCGGCGTCGAAGTGGGCCGCATCCCGCACGTCTCCGCAGATGGCTCCTACTCCAAGCGCAAGTTCCGCCGCTCCGACATCATCCGTGCCTTTGACCTGGACGGCCACTATGCTCGCACCGTGGTCACGTCCAAGCCGGGCGCCAAGAAGCAGAAATAGGCTAGCCCGTGCTATCAGTGGGGAGACCGACTGCATCATACGCACGCGCCTGTGATCGCAGAGTACGGCTGTATGGCAGGGCCTGCAGCTTTTGCCGTAGCGCTTGAGCTGCATGCGCGGCAAGGATGATGGGCCCCTCACGCGCATCCCGGCCGTTCCTGCCCGGCTCACTGCGAAGGCCGCTCATGCCCGGAATAAACACCACTTGCGGCATGCGGTGGTGCTGCATGCCTTGCTTTTAAGTTGTTCTCACCCCGTGTTTGAGGCACAGGCTCTGCTTGCATGCCCCCACTTACAGCTGTCACCGCCTGAAGCTGCCACTGAGTGACCCCCAGAATGAGTTGGGGAAATTCTTCACACGGGATGGCACCCGGCGAGAAGACGAGCCTCCCCCCCCCCCCCCCCCCTCCCCCGCGCCCCCTCCATCCTCCCCTAAGAATTGCAGGGTGGAGTCGCATACATACTGGTAACTTTACTCCCACCCAAGGGGGGACCAGATGATCATCTTTCTGGGGGCAGCAAGTCATCACACGGCGTGGTGATCGCTTTGAGTCTGTCAACTCTGATTATACCAGTAATGATGGCTGTGAAAGTTCGGGCACAGGAGGCATGATAGTATGCCCAATTGTGACGGTTCATAGCGGCAAAGTGGGCGCTTTGCACATCTTGCCAGAGAGCCTGATGCGTTTGAATTTGTTACGTTCATCACAGCAAGCCATTTGACGGGCCGGTATGTCCATATAGTCCGGGCATACACACCGCCTACCATCCAAAACAATACCACTTATCCAGGTGTCTTTATGGCAACATGAAAGACAGCGAGGGGGCGTTGCTATCCTGCCACTTTGCTGTACTTATGCTGTGATTGAGAGTTTGCTCCGCACCTGCTGCTTGGATAGATATCTCGCGGCCTTGAAGACGCTTGACCCCGTTCACATAGCTGACGATCTCAGGTGATGGCATATTGGAAACTTATGGGACGCGGAGAGGCTACGACCCACTGCGCTGTTTTATATGCATGAAGCTTTTCCTCATGGCTGCCTGGGTTGTTCATTAATATATGTACTACTCTGTATATTATTTTGCAGCTTTAATACATGCTGGCACATTTACTCGAGTTGAACAGTCGTAGAGGTTCATCCGCATATTGGTGTCGATACTATCGAAATGGTCTATGCGGCGGTTGCAGCTATAAAACTTCATCAATTGTGATATCTAGATGAAATTCATCCAGCAGATATATAGAATACACAGTGCAATAGTAACAGTGATGCCCTGTAGCTACCTACAGCTCCATGCAAGGTTGCAAATAAATTCATGATGATGAGGAGTAGAGTTGTTATTACTTTGTGTTGTTGTGCATGCGTAGGCAGCACCAGCAAGTACGTTCCAATGTGACTGCGGCGCTGGTATACATGCCATCATCTGCTTGAATCGTTGTCTAGACTACAGCGACAGAGATAGACAACGTTACATGGATCTGTTGGAGGTTGGAAGGCCTCACGGCATCCATTTTGGCTAGTGGCTATCTAGCCCTAGTGAATGTCGTGTATAAGTATTTACTTTGACTCGTGGCGCATGTACCCGCCCCTACTACGTCCTCATTTCATTCCACCACTAAGCACCACATACAAGCAATTCGAAATATAACATCATGACGATAGTCTGAATTTCAGTATAATTGACTACGTGCTGTTGATGGTATGACTACTATATTATATTATATTTTATGTGGCAGCAACTTTTGCACCGCAAATAAGCTAGTAGCGCAGCGTGTGTGAAAATTGCCATATAAATGCTACATGAATATATCATCAATAGCATAACATATGTGCTCCACTGATGCTGCTGCCCATGCTTGCACTACTGCTTCTGTGTACTTGTGTAGTGCGCAATGGATACATAGTCAGCGCATCGTCCACGACCTTTTATCTACGAAGCCGGGGCGGGGCTCCACAGAAATGCAATTTAGCAGTAAATCGGCCCCCAAGTCAACATGTACTGCCTCTCTCCAGTTAAGCACAAACTACTGTCGCCCTCGTCAAAGTCGCGCCACAACGGTCTGTAATGATCAGCACTAAGTACTGTTTAGCTTGCCTCGGACACTGTGTGTAAACTATGTCGTTGTCACCAGGTGATGAGTGCAGTATGCAGCCGTGAAATGGAACGGTCAGTTTTCGATATTTTTGACATCAGTGTTTTTATTACAAAAGCCGGTTGACCGGCATTTACACAGGCTATGGCCTATCCAGCGGTACGTGCGTGTTGTAGCAGCCCCGCTCCAGCTCCGTCGATAAGAGGTCGTGTCTGTTGCCAGGCAGCACGCATGCGAATATATCGTCGATGCACGGCACCCTCCCAGACAATAATGACCAGCAGCCACGGGGCGCAGCAGTGGACGACGGGTAATAAAGGATTTATTAAAAGATATTATGGATTATAAAGGGCGCTAATACGGATTGCCCGTCACATCCTGACCACGACATGCCCGCGCTACCCTACGCGCTACATTGCCGGCAGTTCCGCGCATGTTGTGAGTCGCGTGATCGCGTCGCGCGCGGTAATATTGCAAATGAATCAACTGATTATTCGTGGCTATAGGTCAACATTGCAGCTGGCGCGCCGCATGCTGCTGCAGGTACTTTTTGTGGCAAAGTATAGAATGGAACAAACATCGCGGCGGCGCGCGCGTATAGCAGTTCTTATATCCCTTTATGTTGAGTGGCCGAAATTCACACCGGTGCGACGTGCATTCTATAAAGTACTGGAATCAGGAGCGGGCACCAAACCTGATGAAAAGCACCCGGTCGACCTCGTGGAATAATAACTACGTCGATAAGTATCAGGTAATGTAGCGATTCATCAATATGCCCCCGCACTTTGAAAGATATGGGTATGCGCAGCTTGCGACCGAAGAGGAAGCCTAGGTTGACAGTAAAGCACAAGGCCGACCATGTCGCATTCGCCAAGGCATGGCGCAGGCTAAGCTGGAGGAACGTCATGGTATCGGACATCAACTTCTTCTACTACAACAGCAAAAGCAAGGCTGAAAAGGTATAGGTGCCGCGGGATGGCGAGGCCCCCACTGCAGAGGCCGTTCGCGGTGACTTCAAGGTCCATGTGTATGCAGCCGGGCCTCAGCAAGTGGCTGGGGCACCACCCCGCTATTTGTCACGGTTGGTACAACTGGTCATACAACTGCCATCGAGGGCGGAATTATGCACAAGAACGTCAATGCGCAAGTCTACAAGGAACTATTGCATACACGTCTATTGGCCGCATGAAGCTGATTCCCGCTGCACACGACGAGTGGGCGGCACATGGCCTTTCCGACGTTTGTCACGACGTGAAGTCCGCCCTGGGCGTGGGTGTCCAGATCCTCACGGGCCCGTCGGTGCTTGTTTCTCTTCCGAAGGGCAACGACGGGCGGCCGGCCGATGTCGGGCGTTTTGGGTATGGTGGTATCCGCGGGAACATGGTAAGGTTGCTGTCGATATACCACTACCATTGCCCCTATCCTCGGCGTGTCAAGCTCGGATCCAACGACTGCATTGCGGGCCGCAGAGCGCCACTACATCCAGAAGTACGACAAGGGTGTCCGAAACGCCGCCGGCATGCTTCGCTTTGTTCCTTTCGCCGACTCCGAGTTCGGCTCGCTGTCCCCGCACGCCGAGGCTGACTTGGTGGAGCTCGCGAAAGCTAGCCACACGTACACTGGCCAGAAAATCAGCCAGCTCTTGTCTGCGTGGCGCCGCCGTTTCTCCTTGCTCATCAACATGGCACATGCAGACAACGTTCTTGACAGGCACGTGATGGTGCTCATTCGCCTCGGTCCTGCGTCGCGTCGCTCGTCAGCTTGTGTTGCGATGACCCGGGTCATCGGCTGCAAGCGCACTCACCGCGGCTAATGGCCCTCGCCTAGGCTGGGGTCCCCATTGGTTACATGTTTCCCTTTCGGTGTTTTTTGGTCGTTCCCTATACCCTTTCAATGTTTCCCTAGACCCTTTGGTTCCTTGGCGACTTGGACACTTCATGGTTCCCGTGGCTCTTCCTTGGTTCTTGGCTCCCTAGCTTCCTGCTTGACCCTTGGTTTCATGCTCATATCTCTCTTTTACTGGCATCCTTTCACAATTGCTTTAAGTTTTGCTTTTATTGCGCATATGTGAAAGCGCTTATGTAAGAAAATGATATTGTGACTATTCATGTACGAACTAGATATGCGAACGACATACGAACTATGTACTCTAGTTTACAAGAATACATGCGAATCGATGAACCGTATGCATGGATAGGGGCACAGCCTCGTTTTCTCAAAGCGACGAAGCCGCTGTACTTATATATAGTCGCTAGTAATCCTTACAATAGTCGTCGTCAGCAGCAGCATATCATCGTCGTCGTCGCGCGCATGAGGTGGCGGCGCGTGGGTGATGATGAACTGATAATATGATGACGGCGGCGACGGCGGGCGCGATGATTGTTATTATATTGGTCATGAGGATCATATTGGAAATGTAAAGAGGTTAGAATTACACCGGGCAAACGGCCGTTTCGTATTCCGCGCTAGCAAGACCGCTATATATGTTTATTTACGCAACGCCGATGACCAGCGGCGCACGCTCAAACACCAGTCAGCCCTGCTATATCACGCTCCGGAGTAGCGACGGGAGTCCATCTCCCGCCTTAGCGCCAACTTGCGCGACAGCATCGCATCTCGTAGTAGGGGCGCAAGGTGTGATTACTACTACTACTCGCATGTGATACGGTACCGGCCGACCAATCCAATCCCTACACGTATACCTCCCCGCTACGATCGTGGCGGGCGGTAAGAAGGCGAGCGGTTCCTCGAACGACCAACGCACATAAAACTACCCCGACAGCAAGACGCCAGAGCCGGTGGAGCAGACAACCGCGGAGGCAACGCTCACAATTGTGCACGCGCTGAAACTGTAGCAAGTCAACAGCCTATCGACCCGGCCAGGCAGACATGAGGATATCAACAAGTAGCATGCCATTCCCACGACCGACGACGACGAGGACGAGGGTAAAAACGACCCGGTGCACGACGTCCGGACTGCAATTGCGATGGAGGATGACGACAGGGCCGACAGCGACGAATTCATCGACCCCCACGATTGGGTAGACGACCTACCCCGCGCGTACCACAACATCCTCCCCCCTTTGGGCGTGCAACACCCCAGCCTCTTCAAGCCCCGGCGCAACCAGGCGGACCTCCACTTCACGGACAGGACGGCATCCAGAGACGAGTACCGACACGTCCTTTGCTATGGCCTTTTTCCCACGAGGCTGCGGAGTCGGCGGCAACAACAACTATGGCAACGCTTTGGGTGCCCAACGCCACTACCCGCACCAAGAAGGACGCTTTCGACTTACTCGATACCGCGCTTCGCACGTTTGATGCAGTGGGCGACGCGCACCAGGCCCAAAGGTCACCTACCTACACCGCTTCAAGGCCAAGAAGGCACTCACATGCGCAAAGCAAGTCGCGGAGCGCCTCATCTACTCCCGCGTTTTCGACCCCGCCTAGCACGAGCGCTCCGCCAACGTTGTTGACGGCCTCCTCGCCGTTCTCGAAGACAAGCCCTCGAGATCGGCCTCGATGATGTAGTCACGGCACAGTCAGCGGCACAATTCAAGAGGAAGGAGCAGAAGGAGGACCCCGAGCCCGCCGCCCGGCGAAAGAATAAGGACAAGACGGCGAGAAGCGTGAGCGGGAGCGCCGCGAGACTGAGGCCAAGAACAACAACGACAAGGGCAAGGGCAAGGCCACCGAATGACGGGGTAGTGCGCCGTGCCGACAGTTGCAGCCTGCCCCGGCTCCGACTTTATGCACTGACACATCGTGCGCCGGAGTTGGCGGCGATGGCGAGACATCATCGCGAGCGCGCAAGTGCAGAGCTAGATCCGGGTGGGCGTACGAGTATACCTTTCCGCAACGGTCGGCCACCCACAAGATTCAACCAATGCGTCTCCTTTCAAATCGCAACCCCAACCCAACTCAAGTTCCTCTACTTCGAGCTACCGCACCACTTCACGACACCCGGCGCGTTGAAGCTCTCGAAGTGCACGTGGTGGGTGTCGCGGGCCTTTTCGTACCGAAGCCCGGCGACAACCTGAGGCGGTTCATCATCGACCTGCGCGTATTAAATACCTCTTGCGCTCGGAAGCGCCTCCGGATGGAGACGCTCATGGGTGTGCGACACCTAACCAAAAAAGGGGACTGCATGTTTTCCTTCGACCTGCAAGACGGCTTCTACGCCTTGGGCATCGCACCCTCCGACCGGGACGGTCAACGTCCGCGGCGAGCTTTACTCGCTATGCGGGCTACCGATGGGTTCTTTGGTCGATGAGCCTCTGCTACTTTGTCACCTGCATTCACCACGACATCCGTGCGACGCCAACGCTCCCCGGGTACCCCTACGGCTAACAATGTGCCCCGCTCGCGCTGCTGGCTCTGGAGGGGGCGGTGGCGGGGAGCACGCATATTGCCGTACGTGGACGACTCCTTGTTGTTCGCCTCGTCGGAGCCGGTGGCGTTGGCCTTCCGCCAGCGCCTCGTGCAAGACTACTTGGGGCGCTGCAACGCAACCCCACGAAGGGGCTGTTGGAGCCCGTCTAGTACGCGCAGCACCTAAGTGTGGACATCGACACGGCTACGGGTTATCTTTATGCCCCGGAGCATGCCAAGCTAGCCAAGAAAGCTGGGACAACATGCCACGCAGCTGTCGTAGCGGGCCGCCCGCAACGTGCGGTGGCTGCCCGTCCGAGAGTTGCAGTCCCTAGCGGGCCGGGCATCGTACATGTACCTGTCAGTTTCGGCCGCCGCTTCTTCTTGCGGGAACTCCACGACGCCGTGGGCTCCAAGTCGGGCGGCCGCGTCCGAATGACGCCGCAGCTTCGCCGGGACATGCAGTGGTGGCCTCAGTGCCCGCTAAATGCAACGGCACAGCCCATTCACCGGCCCGTCAAAACCTACATCAACTGCGACAGCTCGGGCTTCGGGTGCCGGGCGGTGCTCAACGGCCACCTCAAGGCGCGAGCTTTTGGGGCGGGGGCGGAGGACGAGCGGCAACACATCATCTGGAAGGAGCTCAAGGCCGTCCGGCTGGCGGTGGAGTTCTCCCTGCCGCACCTCATCGCCGGTCGCCGCGTGGTGTTGCACGAAGACAACCAGCATGCGGTGTGCATCGTCCTCACCGGGCTCGGCCCCCGGTCCCCCGAAATGATGGCGGAGCTACGTCGGCTGTGGGACCTAGAAGATGTTGGACAGCAACGGCATTCACGTCAAGGCGGCGCGCTACATCCGGCCGGCCGCCAACCTGTGGGCGGACCGCATGAGCCGGCACCGGGACAGCTTGGCCCCGTGCTCTTCGCGGAGCTCAAGGCCGAATGGGGCCTCCCCTCCGTAGACCGCTTCGTGTCGGCCATGAACGCGATTCTATTATATCACGCTACAACTCGGCGTGGCTGGGCCCGGGCTGCGAGGCAATGAACCCCCTTCACCTCTCCGATGCGAGCTGGCGGGCGGAGAACAATTACTGCAACCCACCCTACTTGTCGCTCATGCCCGACCCGGCTAGTGCAGAAGCTACGGAGCCGCCGCCACCGTCGTGGCGCCCCGGTGGGAGGGAAAGGTGTGGCACCAAGCCGAGCAGATGGTGCTGCCACGCCCCGAGCTCTCAATGACGGGGCGCATGGCATGACGCGGTATGCTCGCGGCGCCACGGTGGGCCGTAAGCATCTTCTGGGTGCCGTTCCGGCTTGGCTACACTTGCGCCGGGGCGTCGTGAGCGCTACATACCATGACGCTTTTCTCCGTGCGAGGCATGCCCTTGGTACCTTCTGCGCGCGGGCCGCGCGTCACCAAACAGAAGTACTATCTGGACCATCGAGGAATAAAGTGGCACCAATCCATGGGCGGACACTATGCGCCCGTACATGCGTACAATGTTGGGCACCGTTTGGCTCGGCGAAACGGCGTTGGGTATATTTACCTCGGCATGGTTCAACGACACTGGCAAGACTAATTACGGCAACGCGATCAAGCCTTTCTTCCGGACGGTTATGCAAATTAGCTAGGAGCATGATGTATCCCTTTGGGTGCCACGGTGGATGTTCTGCAAAGATATGTTACTTTCGTAGAATGATGTTGTGCGTCGCCGACGAGTCTACTCCATTGACTACTGCTAGTACATATTCAACCTAGCGGTAGCTTGGTTGGCTTGGACATCATGTCAGCCGGATGGTCGGACTTTGAGCGTCTATGCCCCGCCGCATGTTGTCATCATGGTTGCCTCACAAGCGCTTTAGGATAAGCCAACATGATGACTGCATATGACCGGGGCGGCGGTTCAGAACGCCGCCAATCAAGATGTTTTGCAAACACCACATGGCAGTCCATGGTGACGGCGACCGCATGCATGGCACAACATCATTGCACAACATGGCACCAAGCACTGAAGCACGACTATGCATTTTCATAGGCAAGCCGAGGAAGAGCAGATGCAACCCTTATAAATACGAAATACATCACACTTTCTATGTACTATAGCGCGCCCAATCACATAGGACATACACTCACATATTACCCATATATTACAAAGTCACACAGAATACACATGAGCGAGTAAGGCATTATATGAAAAAATGACGACTCGTGATATATGCTTGCAGCATTGCGTAGTCGTCTGCCAGCATGCTTTAAGATGGGGCAACAACATCTCACGTCTGCCGTGTCGGCCATTATTTGAGAGCTTGAGAACTCACCAGTAGTCGTCCATTAAGGATTAGTCGTCAGTCGTCAGGCGGAAGACCCCATTTCCCCGATTAGAATCCGTGTTGATTTACATTGCCCATCGTCCCTGATTTACACTGCCCATCGTCCTATGTAATTTCTTGATGATAATGTAGGACGTGCTGTGTTGCACTTTGTTTTTCGCCCCCGGGACAGGACTGGCACCAGTGAAACCCTTGCAGCGTCTCTACGACGGCCGTTTAGGCAGCGCAATTCAGTTACGGAAAGCCCTGGGTAGGCGACGCTCCGTTATAGTCATCAAGCAAATTGCCGAAGCATTTCGCAATACTAATTGAACGCCAGTGACGGAATTTCCAACACTGTTGGATCACCGTCTAAAACACTGCCATCAAAATACCCGGCACTGACCACGAAAGGTCCGCCCTACCCGTTTGGGCGTCGGCCCATTCGAGTAATGCGAGTTGGGGCAAGCCCCAACCCGCGGAGCAAAGCACTTCGGGAGTGCGATACATGTGCAACAAAAAAGGCAATGTGAGGGAGGGCCCGACGCCATAGCTGGAAAAATGTGTTTTACTTATTACTGACCACGGGCAGCCGGTACAGGTACATGCACATGCGCGGCGGCGGGTGTGGGATACAGCAGGGCGGTATGCCAAATGGTGTGCGTTTTAGGCCTTTGCTTTTTTTCCGCCTCCGGGACAGGACCGGCAACAGTAGTGAAACCCTGGCTAGCAGCGTCTATCTCTACCGCCGCCACGGCCGTTTAGTTCGGCAGCGATCCAGTTACGGAAGCCCTGAGCATGCTGCTGCCCAGGTCGACATTCGTTGGTTCTGATGTCCAAGTGGTTACTGCGCGGCGCGGTTGATGCGCGTAACCAGGTCGTTCATCCTTGTCACCTATCCGTTCTGAGGGTACTCTTCGCGGGAGAGGTACCGGTACCCGCCCGATCCTGCGCAACGTAGACCGACCGGAGAGGTGGCCAGCAGGGTAGGGTTTTTACGGGTTTTTAAAACCCGTATCGTCCACTAAGCGAGCTGCTTGGACAGACACCCCGCGCACTCGCACAGCCATCTTTACGGCGGCACGACGGCATCTAACGGCTCGCCGCTGACAAATAGACAACGTCGATAAGTACAATGATCGCCCCCCCCCCCCCCCCCCCCCCTTCCCCCCCGTGATTATGATTCTCTGGGACGGGGCCGAGGGGTGACCAGCTGGGGCACCCCGCCGCTACTAAGCCGGCTGGTGGGTGCGACCGCGGTACTACCCTCCGCGTCGCATTCTATATAGATCGTATGCCTGAGGAGGGTGGCGGGCTCGGCCGCCCCATTCATCAGGCTTCGCGGCTAGCCGAGTGGTTGAGCGGCAGTGATGGCTTCGCGCTCGCCGACACAGGCAGGAGCTTCGGGCCGTTGAAAAGACGCAGTGTCAAACAAAACTATCATACAGTCTTGCGTCGTCGCGACGGCATCCGCCAATTGCGAAATAATAAATCTAGGAGCAAGTCTCTTGTAGTTTAGTTACATGGCGCCTTGCTAGAGAATTGATTTGTCTTCAACTACTGTGGAACTGAGTTGCATGTGCTCTTCTGCGTCACCGCGGACGCTTCGGGCGCTTCGCACCGAGTCCTTGTGATCCGACTTATGCTGGTTTGTCGGCAGGTGGTTTTGTGCCAGCCAGGGCTGCCTGGCTCGCAACGTCATCGGCCAACAGTTGAGCGATGGCTACTCGTACCTCATCGGGTACCATAGTAAGCGAGCGCGGGCAGACGGTCGAGGAGCTGCTGTCGCGCGGTGCTGGCTGGAAGGCGCTTCTGTGCCTGGAGACGGACCGGCCATGGGTGTACGGCCCCGGCTGGAAGATCCTGCACATGGGCGTGGCGGTGCTGCTGCAGCGGCCGGGGTCCGGCGAGCCGCGCGAGATATGGCAGCTGTCGCCGGAGCCGAGCGGCAGCCTCGCGTTCAAGCGCTGGAGGGCCGCCACTGGGCGCAAGGGCTTTGCGAGCTGGTCGCGCAGTATCGGCAGCCCAGTCAGCAGCCCTTCGCCGAACAACACCGCCAGGCCGCAGACCTTTCTGCGCCGCTACCTGTTGCAGCTGGACCCCATGCCGAAGGGCAGCAGCACCTGCGGGGAGTGGATTGGTGCGCCGGCCAAGCCCCCCCCCCCCCCCCCCCCCCCCCTCACACCCCGTCCTTGCGCCCCGCCCGCCCTTTTCCTTTCCCCTTTTCCTCCTGGGAGCAAGTAGATGCCCACCCTTTCATTTAGATAGAGGTAGCCCCTACACTCTTGCTTGCGAGGAATTGTCTTCGAGCAAAGAAAGCCAAATCAGCCGAAACTTGTTTTCCAGCTGAATATATTAACAATGGTTCTGGCGGAATATTTGTCAGATGCCGCATGCATCGAATTCAGGCATACCTTTCTGCCATGGTCCTCGCTTCATACCGCCACAGACGTAACGGTAAAGATCTGGGCATGCAGGGTTCCGGCCCTGAATTCTCGCGGAATACCTGAAGATCACAATGTTCTTAATTCAGGAAAAGCATCTGCTTCATCTGAATCCCGCCATCGGTAGTTGATTTGGCTAGAGTAGCACATTCAGCTCCAGCTGCAGTACTGCCCCCCCCCCCCCCTCTCCTGCCTCACGACCGTGCTGATGGCTGCCGCTGCTGTGGGCCGGCAGACCTGGCGGACACGCGTAAGCGGCGGCAGGCGGTGGCGGAGATGGCGGAGGTGGCAGCAGAGCTGCGCCGCTTCCAGGCGGGCTACCGCGAGGGCATTCCCGACTGCGTCGTGGCGGTCTTCTCGCTGCCGCGGCGCCCCAAGCCCGCGGGCGAGCCGACGCTGGACTTCCGCCCGCTGCGGGCCGCCGTGGTGGAGAGCCTCTGCGCGGACGGCCGCTCCGCGCCACTGCCGCGGGCGCAGCTCGTGGCTCACATGGCCGCTCAGTGCTCCGCTGCCAAGCGGCTGCCGGTCAGCGCCGGGTATGCGGAGGTCGCGCTGGACCGCGTGCTCGCCATGGACAGCTGGTGCGAGGCGCCCATCGACGGCCGCACCCGCTCCGCGCAACGCGAGCTTCACGCGTACACCGACCCCGCGACCGGGGGGCGCAGCTACGGCCTGCTGGCGGCCGTGGCGTGCAGCCGCTGCGGCAGCGCGGAGGAGGCGGACCTCGCGCTCTGCGACGCCTGCGGGCACGGCGCCCACCGGCAGTGCATGCCGCCCCGGGACTGGCGACGCTTCCAGGTGAGCCGCTCCCCCGCACCGGCGCCCCAGACCAGGGTTGTGCCTGAGTAACTTTATTCAAGTATTCAAGTCACTTTGTTCAACTTAATTGCTGGATTATGTTAACTGACCCACAGAAGTCAGGGAACTTTTAAGGACCACGGGACCATGTCCAATGTCAAGTGGCGCTCCGCAACTTTGGTAAAAGTAAAATGAAAGTAAAGCTCGCCCCGGGTCACCGGCCGAAGCCGCTTGAGGACTTGACCTCTTGCGCCAACTGCAGTCGTAGGTCTGGCATAGCCATTAAACCATTGCCTCATTCAAACCCCGAAGGGCAAATGCCCCAACCAGGGAAATCCGGGACACGCCCGGTCGATATTGCCATCACTGCACCGGGAATCGAACTGCCGGGAACCTCTTGCGTACGAGATCACCTCTTTACCGAGATGGCAAACAAGGACGCATGTCCGCAACTTAGGCACGCCGATTCTAGTAGGCTTCTGCTTTGTAACGTACAGATGCTCTGACCGGATAGTATGCGGGTGATGGGATACGCTCATGGCAGCTGCCTTCACTTCACGCAATTTGGCCATCAAAGTGCGCTTTGGCCTCCCGCAGAAGCGCACAACGGAACTTCACCCCGTTGCGCTGTTCAGCGAAACTTGCCTCAAGGCGACATACTTGAGCAAAGTTAATGGATCCAACTTCAGAGGGAGTGAGGCGCAGCCCCTGTATATGTCAGTGTTCTTTCAAGGAAAACCAAATCAGCAATACACTTTCTTTCTTTCTTCTATTTGGTTCTTCTCTATTCTAGTTGCCAAACTTTCATCCTCTTAGACCCGCCCTGATCATCTTTCAACTCAGATCCGTCACCTTATCATCATACAGATCCCCGGCAAGCCCCGAAGGTTCTAACCAAATTCAGTCAAATTCCATCCGCCGTTATCTAAAATTCAGCTTGAGTTTCATATTTTCAGCACATAACTGCGGTTGTTTTCCAGTCCCCAGGGAGCGTTGAAACCCACGGCACAAGCCGGGTAGCCCGAATGACACGATATTCCGCCCGGGAGCAACAGGCCATGCATAGCCTGGGGTGTTCAGCAGGGGCTGCGTTGGAGTTCCTGGCACAATTGAGTTTTGGCCTGAATTAAGTCGGGACGTTACGTCACTTGCCATCCAGCTCCCGCGAGCAGCCGGAACTGGATTGAACCTTTGTTCACTACATTCCAAACCACATAACTCAATGGAACTGTGTGTCTGACTTTCGAATTATGCGTGAGGCAGTCTTTGTAGTTTTTATTCCGCATGATTGACTGAATTCCAGATAGAATCCGGCGTTTATATTGAATGAGACTGAATTCCGGATGAATTTGCTGCGTTCGGCTTTTGGTTTTCTGAAAGCATCTGGACTCCGCGGCACAAGCCCACCATGACCCAGCTGAACCCCACCCCCTCCGCCCCCATGTGCGCATGGCAGGCGGCCGCTGAGAAAGAGCGCCGGTGGCTGTGCCCCTCCTGCGTTCTTCCGGGTGAGCGTCCCCCCCCTTCCCCCTCTGCACCGCCCTCTAACAATGCCGCCGTAGGCTCTATACATCTATGGTCCCCCTAACAGAGTGAATACTCGGCGGATTGCATTTGACGCTAGATATAATACATAAACAAATGCTTTGTATGTCGGCAATGTACTCTCCTACCTTATCAGCGCAGTCGCGTCGTGCGGCACCCGTGTACCCGTAGTATACCAGCACGAGTGCTGGTGCCGGTACCGGATGTGGCAAGCTGACATCGAGGTGCCAAACTACCCGTACAATAAAGAGCTTTTTTTCTCTTCTATAATACGAGACAACAACATCCATTTCATTTAGTTGACCGTAGCCCTTGGCCCATTTTTCTTCTGTTAGCATCAGTTGTTTTGTGCATATCGTTTCGTACCGGTGATCGATTGATCGCAGCATATTACTGATGCATTATCGGAATGTGCGATGTCATGCAAAGGCTGCGTCGGATCAATTTCGGAATGCTGCACTATCACGGATGTGGCTGCACTCCTCCGCGCGAGCAGGCGTTGATTACAGTACGGCCGTAAGACGTTGCTGTATCACGAGACAGATGACAGCTCCACTTGGAGCTGCAATGCAAAGCCCGCGATGTTTACATCTATGGGTGCCGACCCAGCGACTATTAGAACCAAATCCTTTGCTCTCAGAAATGGGGTGCTAGCGAATGTTCCTAATTCTGGTTATGGCATTGTGATGTATTCGTCTAAAATTGGACCAAAATGGATATAGCGCGTTCTTAACTTTTTGTTCCTATTGTCGGGTTGGGTCCCGCACTCTATTCACACCTGGCGAATGAAGCGAGACCCCATCTGCTAGCTGCAAGAGGGCGGACCCCTGCCCCGCTTGACCCTCCCCCGGCCCGCCTTTCTCTCCTCCCCCGATGCCCTGGGTATCCCCCTGATACATCGCCGGAAAGCGGCCGCCGGGTATCGCCCTGCACCCGGTTCCCTCACCCACTCCCTGCCCGCCTGCAGGCACCCCGGGCCGGAGCGCCCAGCCTGCCTCGGCCCAGGCGGCCCAAGCCCGCACCGCCGCGCCCCTGCACGCTGGCGTCAGCAGCGCTGAGCCGCCAGGTTGGGCCACCGGCCACAATTCACTGGCCCGATGTCACGCGCTATTTCACATGGAGGCTCCCAGAGGAGAGATCCGGGGACCTCGGTGTGGTACTCCCAGGAGAAATTAGCAGGTTGGCGTGCTGTCTTTAGATGCTATCCTGTCTCACGCCCCACATGTGACGCCAGGAAAGGTATTGGTCGTCGGTTGAAGTAACGATCGGTTGACGTGGGAGTGCGGACACTGCAAATAGGACCCTGCCCTGCCTACCCTCTGCCTACCAGAGTTCAAATGTATCTATCAATGGCGGAGGTACAGACCAAAGGTCGTACGAAAGTATGCCTGTGTTACTCCAGGTCACGGCTATACCCTGTCATGCCGCACTGTCATGAACTGGCGATAGAGGCTGAGCACTTCAGGCCGCGCTTCAGGCGGGTTTCAGCCCATAAAGTCCAGGTTCTCTACCCTAGTGTGATGAAATTATGACCCTCCCAAAACGGGTCCTATACCTACTGTAGAATTAAATTTGGTCCGCAGGGTCAAAAAGTAATGAATTGTTTTGCACCTTCGCGTCGGAATATTCGTGATGTGTTTGTGCTGTATTCCGACTTCTGTCTCCATGTCACTATTTTTCCCTCTTCTCCCCATTTTTGTTGCCCATGTATTGCACTCCCGAAATGCTTTGCTCCGCGGGTTAGGGCTTGCCCCAACTCGCATTGCTCGAATGGGCCGACGCCCAAACGGGTAGGGGGGACCTTTCGTGGTCAGTGCCGGGTATTTTTATGGCAGTGTTTTAGACGGTGATCCAACAGTGTTGGAAATTCCGTCACCGGCCTCCAATTAGTATTGCAGAATGCTTCGGCAATTTGCTTGGTGACTAGAACGGAGCGCCGCCTATCCAGGGCTTTCCGTAATTGGATCGCTAAAACCAATAAAACCCTAAAACCCGGACCGTTTGTGTTGTATAGTGCGTTATATTAAGGTGTACTACTATCTGCTGCTTCTACAATCTGTATAATACGCTGCCGCTGGATGATGCTTATGATGCTGGATGATGCTAGAAAGCCAAGATTGTGGCTTTTCATAACCGTTCTTCCCAACACCAAAATGTACATTGATGCGCAGGTGCGACAGCGCCCGCAGTGCCTTGCCTTGGGCACTCAGTATCCCCAGCACGCTTCACCGCTGGATTGGTGGACGGAGCTCCGGACCCGATTCCACAGCGCCCCCACCGGCATCAAGCACACTGACCGCTATGCGTGCCGCAGGCGTGGCGACGCCAAGCAAGCAGTCTGGCCAGAAGCGGCCGCGCCCAGCGGAGCCCTCCGCCAGGTGAGGGGAGGGGCGACGCGCTGTGGCCAGGGCATCGGGGGTTACCGGTAGATAGGCCCGCCCACCCCAGACCCGCGATCCTAAACCAGCACCTGACCCCCGGCCAGGATAGCAGGCAGGATTCCAGGCAGGATTACCTGAATGCAATGTTGCGGTAGCCGTTGGAAACAAGCCCCGCGGACGGCATCCTGGGGCGCCCGGCGGTGGAGTTCCTGGAACTTTAAGAGAACAACTGAAAGAGAAGGGACATTCGGACTGTTTGTGCGCTCCATGTGACCAAACCAGGTAGTAACATGTACGGGTTCCGACCCGACTACACGAACCCATTTCGTCCTCTCAGAACTGGGGCAGTGCCAGGGAATGCTCTTAGTTCTCGAAAGGATGTCGTCGTGATGTGTTTGTCTGAAGTTATATACTATGCCATTAATACGTGTGCCGACTCGACCATAAGAACTCATTTTGTTGCTCTCAGAAATGGGGTGCTGTAGCGATTGTTCCCAACTAATGGGGTTGTAATATCGAATGTTTTCATTCGTCTGAAATTGGACCAACATTAGCGCGTTCTTATTTTTGTGTTCTGATAGTCCGGTCGGCACCCGAAGATATATACCCGCGGACTGGGAGTGAAGGAAAGGCACGGGGGAGTTCCGGAGCATGTATCCATTTTGTGCCACGATTGATCAGAATCGCTGGCCTCATGTGGGCTTACAGCAGGGTACACAGCCAGAACGAACACGCTTTTGCCCACCCGGCGCCGGGTCTAATGCCCTGCCTCGACCCGCTTGTTTTGTCGCCTGCCTCGTCTTGACAGGAGCAACCGCCGTGCCTGGCAGACACACGCCCAGGAGGTCTGTGATTGGGCTCCCCCCCCCCCCCCCCCCCCCCCGGTCGCCAAGTGAACTGGGCGGCTGCAGTTCTGGAACGACTGGGAGCACCTGCGCTGTGCAGGTCGCGGATCCCAGCAAGGCGCAGCCAGCAGAGCTCAAGACGGAGCTCGGCGCAATCGCTGCGGGACACCAGCGGTGTCCTCCCCCCCCCCCCCCCCCCCCCCGGCCCCCAACCCAGCTGCATGCACGGCGTCCGTGGGGCACTGCCAGCCAGGGCGTTGAGGTGCATGTATCGCAGCTCGCCAACATGCGCGCCATCATGCGTGCCGTCATTTGAGTGTTCTGACGTCGGCGTTGCTTGCGTGCTGGCCTGGTGCCGCGGTGGTTGCTCGCCTTGGTTTGATGGCGGCCATCCGGAAGCCCGCGGACACCCGGACAGCATCAGACGCGCGAGGTGGGATCCCCCCTCATCCGCCAGCGGGGCTGTCTATCAGTCCGCATAGTGATACTGTTTGGTACCGAGTGAGTGTGTGAGCGAGAGAGAGAGAGAGAGAGAGAGAGAGAGAGAGAGAGAGCCTTACTGGTTGACATTTTTAAACAAGGGAGAGTGGGCTATCTATAGCAAGTAGGGGTTGACTAGTGGTTGTTGTCAGGGGCGCTGCTGAGACATAGCTAGAGCAGATCGCAGCACATCGTACCTGTACCTGGGTACGGCTATTCCAAAAGGGAATCGCGTCATACATGTGTTGCTTTTCAGCACACGCCAGTCCCCAAGTCTCCACGGGTGGCGCCGGTGGATGGTTTCGGAGCGTTTGCACAGCCATGCGTTAAATCCATGCCCACTGCCTGGTGGCTATATGGCCATCGCAGGCTGCAGATGATACATGCAGCAGCCGGGGCATTCTGTATATGTATGATGCAACATGTACGCCTCACTATATCTCTAATGGCCGGACTAGAACGCGAGAAAGAGCACATCTCGAATGATAGTGTAGTTGTACCCCAGTCTTCTCCAATAGTCATGTAAGGCCTCGGTCCTGTGGACAGGCAGGCGGTGGCTGCGGCGGCACCGGCGAGTAGGGACTGACAGGCGCGCGCGTCGCGCTCACAGGCGCCGCGTCGGCCTGCTGGGCTGGCAGCCCCTCTGCCTGCGGCCGCCGTCGCCCGGCCTGGCACCGGTGGCGCCTCCCGGGGCGCGCCCGCCCCCCCGCCTGCGGGCAGCGCCAGCCAGGAGGCGGCGCTGCGTGTGGCGCTCGCGCGCGTGGTGCTGTGGCACATGGCGCAGTCGGCGGTGGAGGGCGCGGCGCGGGCGGAGGCGGCGAGCGTCGGTGGAGCCAGCGGCAGCAACGCGGATGCAAAGGTGCGCCCTCTATGGTTTGAGCTCGTTGGGAGATGCGATGCCACACTGCCCTGGTATAAACCGTAGGGCCCCCCGCCCCCACCAATACAAACCTGTCCCAACCTGGAACATACGTACTGGGTCTGTACCAGCATAGCGATCATGTTTAGGCTGTCGTCATCAGTTTGGGAGCGTCATCAGCAGATTTAACAGGGTTGCGATCATAATTCACATGTACAATCGATGCGTATTATGGATTAGCCCAGGAATGCGCTGTATTGAGCGGTTTGGCGGTGGATGGATGCGCAGGTATCCGGTGTGTTCCAGCCCATGATTGGTGTCCCTCGTCTCCTGTACACATCGGTCTCTTGTAGAGAGGCTCTTTGTAGGCTGCGTTTGTAGGGAGCGTCCCCCGGTGTCGCCCTTTTACCCTATGCCAGTATGGGCGCGTTTCGCGCAGCTGTCGGCAGCTTCACGATGCTTTGGAACTCGACCTTAGAGCGTCGGGATGCGCCCCTGAGATGTAAACTGTGGAGTCGGATGAGCGCGCTCAGCTATCAGCGCACGTGGTTGCCACTGCACTACTCAACTCCGAGACTTTTCTGCGCCCTGGCTGACAACACTATGTGTGGGCGGTTCTAGGCGGGGCTGGCTCTGCTGCCGGGCAAGGCGGGCCACTGGACCCTAGAGAGGATCGGGTCCCTGATGTAAGTGGCCGCGCATCCGCGCCTACCATTGAGCACGCTTTCGGCAAGAGAGTGGGGAGGTGTCCGGTCTCGCGGATTGATGGATCTGGTCTCGCTGGGCCGCCCGCCTGCAGGACCAAGCCCCGAGAGCGCACCGACCTTGTGCGCAACGTCTGCTTTGTCCTCTTCCCGGCGCTGCTCGAGGAGACCAAGCAGCAGGTGTGCCCTGCGCCCTCATGAGCCTCGTGAACCTCCGGTGGCTCTGCGATCCTGAGTGCGGCAGAGGCTGATGCAATGAGGCCATCCATCCGCAGAAGGCATACCCTCCGATGTGCCGCTGACCGTCCATTCCCCCCTTCCCCCGGCAGGCGACAAAGATGGACCAGCACCAGGTCAGCGACCTCGCCGTGCGCATCTTCGACGTGGAAGGGCCCGGGCCAGAGCCGGAGGCGGGCCTCTGCGCGCAGCTGCGCTTCCTGGACTGCGCGCTGGCGGAGCCCGGGATGCGCGCGCAGGCGCTCGACAAGCTGCTGGACGTGGTGCTGGCGCTGGACGACGCGTACTGCGGGGCGGCCAAGCCGCTCTTCTCGCTCCGGGAGTTCCGGCGCAGCAACCCGCACTCCATCTTCATGAAGAACCTGCCCCCTTAGCCCCGTTAGTTGTGCCGCCACTGACTCTGCAAAGGGGTGTCACAGCCAGGCGGTTGCTCGCTTGGCGCGCCAATGGGCCCATCGCTCCTAATCAAACTTGACCGACGGTGGTTTGTTGATGTGCACATGTTCTGTTGAACAGCATTGTGTAAATTTGCCCGTTCATTCACATGGGGCTCCTTTGCGGGCTTGCGTTGATCAGCGCGGGCCATGAGGAAACACCCTTACCATATGTGTATGTATTTTGCCATCAATGTGTATGATATATAGATATATATACCGGAATATATATATCGGAATATGCCGGTATATGTGAATAGTAATAGCTTATTTTCGCGCGCGCGAGAGAGAGAGACAGACAGAGAGAGAGAGAGAGAGACAGACAGACACAGACAGACAGCCCGGCGGTCGCAACACGTGAATAAGCAAAATAGCCCTGACGATGCCGTGGGTACATATTGCAATGTCATGTGAAGAAGAAGCTTTGTAAAAAAATTCGAAACTGTCATCACTCACCATGGGGTAACAACCCCACTCGCGGCGTGCCTTCTTCCACGGCACTCCTATACTCGTAGCAGTATACTCCAGTAGCAGCAGTTCCCGGTCGGGGCTCACGGCGACCCCCTCCTGTCTTGGCGCGCACACCCGTTATGATATACTCGTGCAGCATGATAATTCTGCTCATCCTGTGACTATATTGATTTGAAAGTGGGAAACATTACTAATTTTCAAGCATAATGTCTGTGTTTACCCCACGGTCCGGGGTGACACGGTACATAATGTTATTTTGTAAACTATCACTAAAACACAGTAGCGCAGTAAGTTTTCGCCCATTCGCATCTGTGTCGTTCTAGCGGCTTGCTTGACTTTGCCTATATACCTTTATTTATGGTAGTCTAGTGCAGTTGTGGAGGATTATGGTAGCAGCAAGCAGAGCGCATGAGCGTATTGGTGGCGCGGCGGTCGCAGCACTCGTTTGTACCGTGCACGGCACTGGACCGGGCGGTACTAGTACCGTGACCACTTCCTCAACGATGCTCGTGAGTCGGCCAGCTACGCCGCGGCGGTGCGCGAGGCGTGGGGCCGCCTCCATGCCGCTAGTGCTGGCCGCCTACGCGACGCGGATGCCCGTGTGATGGAGCGGGAAGCGGAGGCTGCGTCGGGCTCGCAAAAGGAGCTGACGGAATTTCCAGACCAGGCCAAAAACGCTCGGCTTCAGAATGAGGTGTGCGCTCTCCCTGTCAAATGTAGGGAACGGATCTTGTTCAGCCAGCTCGACGCAGCGTCGGGCATGTGGACAGGGTGCCCATCCCCACCGCGCGGACGGTCATGACTCCGCATGAGATGCGGGATGAGGTCGCTGCCGGGCACTTCTGTCTTCCTAGCCCCGGTGGTTGTGAGCAAGATCATTCTGCCCTCGACAGAACACAACCTCGTCACTGTCGACCTCCATGGCGACGCGATCATGAACCTCCTATCACCCGGAGACGCTCACTGGCGTGTACATCGCGACGCTATCGTAGATGCCTTCCGCGATCACAGTGTTCACGACTTGGGTATCGATGTACGCCGGGAGGTGGATGATTTGTTCCCGCATGTAGTGCCTCGCGGCAACACCGTACCCAAGGATAAACTCAAGGACCTAGTGCCGGACGCAGAGCTCTCCCTCCCGGCGTTCAACGTCTTGACCGGGAGCTATGATTCCTGGAGCTTGAAGTCCACGTTGCTGGATTTCAAAGGAGTAAGGGGTCAAATACAATGCGGTGCCTCGGGCCACGGCTGTGGATCGGTTTGAGTGCTCCCTGGTGGGCGACATAGAACGAGGGTTGCCAGCGCGGGATGCGGCGTGGCACAACACGGAGCCGGGGCAGAAAGGTTCACTTCGAGACATCCTGGATATGTCGGAGTACACGGGCATGGTCTTCGGCACAACGGGTGAGGTGAGCAAGGAGGTGCGTCGCACGGTGCGCGGTGTCGCATGCATGGCCACGGATCTTGGTGCTCTCTCATCGCGAGACACTCGGTATGCAACACACGGGCTCACCAGGAGGTCGTACTCGCAAAAGATTTCCTCATGGTTCCGAGCTTGGTGACGGCTCGAGAGCGTGCTTGCTGCCTCATCAGATGGCGCATACTCGTCCGCCATCCCGTTGCCAAAGCTGCACAGCGGGTTCGTGATCACCCTCGCTCACACGTGCATGCGTGGCCCGCACTCTGTACCGGGCGCACGGCTCTCATCCATCCCGCCTCGTGCGGGATGCGGGCCGTTGTTAATCGGCTTGTGTTGAGCTTATAGTACTGATTTTAGCGGTGGATTTGTTACTAAGCGGCGCTTCGCGCCGGGGATCTGTGGAGGTGCCCCTACCTCTTGGGTTGAGCGTGGTGCGGCCGTGCGGGATGCGGGCCGCTTTTCGCCGGCTTGCCGTGTTGATCTTGTAATAACTGTTGTTTCCGGGTAATAATGCTTTTAGCGTTAGATTTGTCAGTAATTTATTTTTCCAAAAGAGACGTATTATTTTGTAAAACAGATTAAATCTGCAAGCCGCGTAAAAGCGGGCCGCTGACTACTGGTGTGCATTACAAAAAGGCCGGTACCCAACCCACCGCTAAAAGTTGTATTACCCCCCAAAAAAAAAAAAAAAACAGCACTGCAAGATCAGCAATACAGTACAAGCCGCCTGCAGGCGGCCCGCATCCCGCACGTCGCCGCGCAGGTCGGGCCGGTCGTCAGGTCTACGGGGCGGGCACGCCGCGAATCGCCACGCCCGCCGCCTGTACCGGCATCGGACGCCGGACGCCGTCGCTCGACCGTCGCCCGTCCGTCGACGGACGCCGGGCCCCGGGTCGGCGGACTGCCCCCGCACCGCGGCGACCCCTTTTTACAGCATCATGTTACAGCATAATATCCTCGGACCACTGTATAAACAGAGAGGGCGCGTCTCGCTTGGTGATTCAGCAGTAAAAACACCCTGAGGTACCGCGTTATTTTGGCGTTTCAGACGAATATATGACGTGCCTCGGCTAGAATACACGCGCATCCATTCAGAATCTTACCGTCGTCGGAGGTGTGCCTAGAAATCAAACGAGCACAGATCGAACGTATGACGGTTCATACGCGAAGACGCAGCACTGGAGGACGGAGGACGGAGGACGGAGGACATTCGTGATTTTTGCAGTATGTTTCCGGTAAAATTCACCATAGATCCGTCTTAGTTGCAGGATTTTTACGGACTGTGGTGGGAGTGCCTAGAAATCAAACGATCACAGATCGAACGTATGACGGTTCATTCACGAAGACGCAGCACACGAGGACGGAGGACGGACGCCTAAAAATCCGTGATAAAACCGTATTGTAACCGGTATTGATTCTCTCGTATTCCAGGCGATTTCGGACGCGGCTCGCCTTTTCCTCCGCTCAACCCAAAGAGGTAGGGGAACTGGCCTTTTGTACTTCACACCAGTACCTATAGTAATGCAATATATATGTACATATATTCACATATGTAGTACTGACCTGGACCAAGCCCTTCGAATCGATGACGATGGTTTATGGGCACAATCATGGACAAAATGCGGCTGCGATCGCTGCACGCGCAGGCGGGAGAAGGTTCTCGCGGCCGCAATTTTATCGAGCTGGATAATTGTTGCCCTGCATGCGCAGATTGCAGTAAGGTTAGTATTTATATAAAAATTTTCTGACGTTTCCGCATCGCACCGAGCGATACCGCGAGTTTGAGAGCTGCACCACAAGGCCGCACTACAGTGGCGACGCTATCACACCATATCGTGCACGGGCGCACGCCACTATGGCCCCAAAAATCCCCTAGCCTCTTTGCTGACATGATTTCTCGCCCACCATTGCCATCCCTCCATGCAATGGTCTATGCATGCGCGGCGGGACGTGCGGGGCACCAACCCCCGTTGTTGTGGGGATACCGGAAAGCTCGGTGTGGCGCAAGTCCCACTCGTGTAGGGCACTTGTTAGGGCAACTACAGAGCTTGCCTACACTCTATGGTGATAAAGGCTGAGCATAAATGTGCAACGTTCCAGGATTTCATGCCAAAAACCCTAGATTCAGCTGCCCTACTATTCGTAAGCTCGGATTCGGCGAGAAAGGGGCCCGGGACTTATGTGGAGGGGTGTGGTGGTCGGAGTTTACGCAGTGTTTTCGTGGCAATGCGTGGCCGGGCACCCGAATGGGCACCGCCGCTATGTTATGGGAGGTAAAACGAGGTCACAAGCAAGCGCGCCGCCGCCGCGAATCCTGATACTTCGCCTTATCATGCCGCCGCCCCTAAATACCATGGCCACACAAGTAAAACCCCTTTCCATAGTGCTGGTCGGAGTTTACGCAGTGTTTTCGTGGCAATGCGTGGCCGGGCACCCGAATGGGCGCCGCCGCTATGCTATAGGAGGTGAAACGAGGTCACAAGCGCGCCGGCGCCACGAATCTTGACACTTCGCCTAGTTACGCCGCCGCCCCTATAAATATTACCATGCCCACACAAGTACAACCCCTTTCCACACCCCTCCACATAAGTATGGGGTTTGCGAATCTGATCCACATGTCCGTGCGCGGCTGCACTGAGGCCTACTATGTGCATGTATACATATATACACATGCATACAGAAATACATTGGTAGTATATTATATATATGCGTGTATATGTACAATGTATATGTATGTGTATAGAAATACCTACCTATAAATAATACCTACCTACAGACATACCGATATCTATTTACATGAAGCGAATTTGTTACATGCCTTTTTGTACTTCACACCATTAATTATAGTACTACAATGTATATCTGTACATATAGATACATATGTAGTACTGATATAGTGATATGTATGTACATGTATATTCTAGTACTGCAAAATATATACATGTAGTAGACTTAATTTGTGCATATGCATAGTGTATATCCATAGATATACATGTATATCTACACATATATGTATATATAATATATATCTAACATGATACTTCAAGCAGAGCGCGGCCCGGCAGTTTTGTGTAGCAGCGACAAAATGACCCCGTAGTTTGTGACCGTTGAATAACTGCATATCGAGTGAGAACATCGATCAGTGCTTGCGTTGCCTTCTTTGGGTGGGTAAAACTCTCCTAGGGTGGCCACTGCACCGATGATGCAGGAATTTGATATTGCGCCCATAGAGGCTATGGCCGCTGCGGCACGGGCTCGGGCGTTCCTGAAAGCATCCGACTTGAATACATGTATAACCCACTTCGTATATCAGCCAAATCGGGCAAGCAAGCCCTAACATGTGGACGTCGGGGACTGTGCGGTGGTTAGATCGACTAGCTAGGGCGAACGTAGGGCTAGCTGTTTGAGGGGGCGCACTTTCCACTTGAGTGGAGGTCGCTAGCCGCGCGCGATGCCGCTAAACTAGTAACGGCATCGGCGTGGGCGCGTTAAGAATCGCCGGCATCGTTAACACGCACTAAAATATGGCGGGGTATATATGTCCAAGCGTCTTATTTATGCGTCAAACCCGCCCGTTGCCACTACAGTACGGTGTGGGTGTCCCCGCGGGGGTTGTGGCCTGGCTGCACATTATGATACAATTACGCACCCGAGTATTTCCCACTGCACGCCGATTGGCCCGATGTCATGCCTGAGCGGTTCCTTGAACATTGCCTTGCATGTCGCGGAGGTGAATCTGAGACTATCGAACATATGTTGGTGGATTCGCGGTGGGGATATCACCGTCATAATTTGGGGTTGTTATTTCCGGAGTTTAGGGATTTTAGTAGAAGTCATGTTATTGCGTCAACGCTTGAGGACTGAACTGCCTTTATTTTGGGCGGGGTCCCCCTCTTCTTTCACGGCGCCATGGATTTTACTGGGAATGGGAAAATTTTCCGGCTATGGCGTCGGGCCCTCCCTACTCACATCGCCTTTTTTGTTGCACATGTATCGCCCTCCCGAAAGGCTTTGCTCCGCGGGTTCGGGCTTGCCTCAACTCGCATTACTCGAATGGGCCGAGGTCCAAACGGGTAGGGCGGACCTTTCGTGGTCAGTGCCGAGTATATTGATGGCAGTGTTTCAGACGGTGATCCAACAATGTTGGAAATTCCATCACTGTCCCATAGTTAGTCTTGCAGAATGCTTCGGCAATTTGCTTGGTGACTAGAACGGAGCGTCGCCTACCCAGGGTTGCCGTACCTGGTGCCCAAACGGCCGTTGTAGAGACGCTGCAAGGGTTTCATTGCTCCCGGTCCTGTCCCGGGGGCGGAAAAATAAAGAAATACCTGTCGCCTGCACCGCGCTACCACGCGCGCGGGCACGCGCATGTATTCATGCTGTACGTCTACCTGTACTTTCTGAGCGTGCTGGCCGCGGCCCGCCACGAGCAGGCGCGGACGGTCGTCATGTGCGGATGCCACCAACGTCGTCGCTCTCCCTGCTACACAGTCCTTCACTGCCCCTGGCGACAGCGCGGGACCGCCGCGGCAACAACGGCGGCACCGCCCAGCATCCCCCATCGCAGCTGTGTGCGGCAACGTATCTTCGGGAGCGTGAGGCGGACGAGTCGCGATGTCGCTCACCTGAGCGGCGCGGCGGAGCTCTCGTCAGCCATTCCATTCCGTTAAGACTTCAGGGACGGACGGACATTCCGGCAAACACTTGACACTCAGTCGACCCCCAGGAATCCCGCTTGGAGCATCTCTGCAGTCCCAGGGTGAGCATCCCCTGCCCCTCCTTGCCCTGACGCGGATCGCAGCCGGCCAGTGGCTGCCCCCGACCCCCCTCCCCACCGCAGCCGTTTGGTACGAGTGGTGGCATGTGGCCTACCGCAGCGCTGCCAACCGGAGGCACGGCCACTGCGGTGCAACCCCCATCACCGCAGCCGCAGTCGCCCGCAAACGAGGCGGCGCCCGCCGGGACAGGGATACAGGGGGGGCTATCGCTGTCCTGTCTCAGCGCTCAGGCGGTGGCAAGCCTGCCTGGTGCCGCCGTCGAGAGGCTGTCTTCTGCTAATCAGCCCCCCCCCCCCCCCCCCCCCCCCCCCCCAACCCCACCCATGGCGCTACTCGTACCTGCGGGCACAAATCCTCGCCCGCCCTGTCCTGCCTTACCTTGCCTTGTGTTATCTTGCCTTTGCTACCCTACTCGCTACCCTGAGAAGTATGTTCTACGTCCCAAGCTACCTTTGGGGTGTCCCCCTCCCCCCCCCCCCCCCCCAATCACCACCACACACCTTCCAGTAGCCAGTGGCCAGCTCCCTGTGCCTTGTCGCCCTCTGAGACCCCGCCCCCTTCCTACAATACTCAACCCACTCTATCCTACCTCGCTCAACCCTATCGTTTCTTGCTGACCAACCTGCTAGCCCGGCAACCAGGTTCTCCGCCTCGAGTTGCCTCCGGGCTCCACCCCCACCCACACGCACATCTCCTCACCGCCCTCCCCTGCGCCCTCTCCCCTGCGCATGTAGCGTCACTTTCTGAGCATCCCATCCCCCGCCCCCTGCCCTTCCCTGACCGCTTTAGCTCCCTGTGCGCCACTCGCTGCTAAACTTGCGTTGCCCCGCGGCTCCGCCCATCCAGGTGGAGAACCACATCCAGCAGCAGCAGCAGCGCGCCGGGAGGCAGGCCAGGCCAGGCAGGTTGGCGTGAGGGTGAGAGGTTAGAGGGGAGGGAAGGAGGTGCGCAGCATGGCCTCATCCCGCGGCAGCAGCGGCCCGATCTACACGGAGGACAACCGCGTGGAGAACCCGCGCATCTCGCCGCACGCGCACGCCCATGCCGCGGCCTCGCGCCCCTCCTCCGGCGGCAGCTCCGCCCCGCCGGACGACGGCTCCGCGGAGATGGAGTCGTACGCGCTTGAGCGGCAGGAGGAGGTGGACGCGCTGCGCCGCATCTCCGGCCATGAGGTGGGCAGCTCCGCACCCCCCGCCACTGCCCCATCATGCCCACCCCCACCCAGCTCTGTGTACCGTATCCACAGTCAGAGCCACCCAGGATAGCAACACGCACACGCACACGGGAGGGGGGGCACAGCAGCCAGGCCCAGCGGTGCTGTCCACGCGATGCTGCGCTGAGCAGCACAGACCTGCTGCTGCTGGGGGGGGGGGGGGGGGGGGGGGGGGCACCATTCCATCACATGCACGCACGCATACGGAGCCCCGGCGAACAAACTTTGGGTTTGTGCAGAATCCCCCCCCCCCCCCCCCCCCCCTCCTCCCAGCGTTCGCACAGAGGCGTAGTTAGAATTAAGGCCTCAACGTACCACCACAGAATCATTGATGCGACATGGCAAAGCAATTCACTATTTGGGAGGGGGCTGCAAACCACACCACATGGTGCACGGTAACCGGTGTATACACATGCACACATGGTGCGCGTGTTTGAAAGAGAAATTGGGGGGCCGGGGGGGGGGGGGGGGCGGGGGGCGGTGCAGGCCGATATGCAGGAATTCACGAACAACAGTAATCGTGCCGCCATTTCTCATCAAACAGAGAGGTGGGGGGGGGGGGTGGGGGGTGGGGGGGAGGGAATTCCGGAAGGTTCTCCTGTGAATTGTCACCCATTGCCAGGGTGTCAACCCCACCAGCGCCCTGTCCTGTTCCCTGGCACCTCGGTGTAGAAGCAGCCTGCTGCGCGTGGAAGCCGCCGGTCCCCTTTTCACCCGGGGGGCGCACACATGCCAAACAGCCTCAGCCGCCCGGCAGAGCGCGTGCGATTTTCGCTTCCACGAACCCCTCAGCGTGATGGGCTGGCTCATCACCGCCGCCCGCGCAGGACCTGGCGCTGGTGACCTCGCTCACGATGACGGTGGATACCACGGAGGTCAGCATCAGCCACCTGGGGGAGGTGAGGCCGAGGCCGCCGCGCGGTCCCCGCCCGCCCTCCGCTCTCGAAGCCGCCGCAGAATTGAAGCGAGGGAGCCGCGACCCCCTCCCACTGGGCACCGTCCGCGCTCATCTGACAGCTCTCTCACTCACCCACATGTGCCTCCTCCCCCGCCCCGCGTTAACCACAGCACATGCCGCGGCTGACGGAACTGAAGATGAACCACAGCGTAGTCGAGTCTGTTCGCGACCTGGGGACCGGGCTGCACCACCTGCAGGTACCCCCCCCCCCCCCCCCCCCCCTTGGATGTCAATCTGATGTATTCGCGAACAGGGGATCCTTCCGAGTAAGCCTTGGGTACCTGTACTACACGAGAGTGATATTGCTCGCTGAGTACCGCATGAGGTGTTACAAGCTTGCTGATCCCCCAAATGTCGTGGCATCTGCGGTGACGTATGGACGCGGATGTCAGGAAGATAGGGTGCGGGGCGTGTGCCGACGGCGTGTGGCCGCCGTGCTGCAGCTGTGCACAATAAGATGTGGTAGAATCCGTATGTGTGTGGCAGGTGCTTTGTTCCCGGAGTCGCGTTGCCGCTGATGATTCCCAGCTGCTGGCTGCTAAATAGTACGCTCCGGCACGGAGCCGCGTCCCGTAGGGAACCCGGCAGGGCCCGGCACACACACGCGCTGCGCTTGTCGCCGGTGTTGGATCGTGCTGCAATAGATCAAGGACATATGCCGGGCCGCGGCTACTTGTGCGGCGCTGGCAAGCTCCGAGTGGTGCTCCTGGCACACAAGGCCCCATCAGTCCGCCCCATAACCGAGGGCAGCCATCAGCGGGGTATTCAGTACTGCTCCTTTAGTACTACAGTGTCGCAAAGAGTCGCTGAGATTATAACACCATAGCCCATCTGTGCAAGTGGTATATATGTTTCATCTCCCGGTCCGGGCTCCACCTGTACCGTACCACGTACAAAGCTCACGATGATATAATCACTGTGACTCCTCACAACAGTGAGAGTACTTCAGGAGGAGCGCCTCTCTGATGGCTGTCGTTGGTACTGGGACGGACTGCCAGTACGTGGCTCGGTAAATTATACTCCGGTCTGCGTTCACCTGTCTATATCCCCCCCCCCCCCCCCCCACGGTCGGGCCCTTTCTTGCAGCGCTCACCCCCTCTCTCCGCTCACCCTTATCCCCTGGACAGGTGCTGTGGCTCTCGCGCTGCGGCCTGAGGCACCTGGACGGCGTCGCCTCCTTGCCGCACCTGCGCGAGCTGTACGCCTCCTTCAACGACATCTCCAGCCTTGACGCGCTGCAGGTCCGCACCCCCCCCCTTACTGCCCCCCTCATGCAGCATCCCCGCCTTCACAGCATCGGGCGGCGCGCCAGGCATCGCATCACACTTTAATCCCTCTGCGGGCATCCAGCGCGGACATGCGCGCCCCCCCCCCCCCCCCCCCCCCCATTCCCCCAGTGTTTGGCCGGTATCACCCCAAGGGCTGCGCTAGCCGCGGTCATTGCAGCGCACTGTGGCTGCATGCGCGCTTGTTCTCGGCCGGGACGCGCACTAATCTTGCCTGCCCGCATGGCCTCTGTAGAAGGGTGGGAGGCGGAAGTTATATTCGTTTGTGTGTGTGTTGGGGGGGGGGGGGGGGGGGGGGGGGAGGGGGGTACAGGAAGAATGGGCATTCACACAATCCATTCCTGCCAGCCTGCCACAGGACCCCCCCCCCCCGCCAACACACACACACACACAAACACACCTCCTTTGCGTCATCTAGAGCCTGAGTCGCAGCGCAGCATGGCGATCAGCCGCCGTGCTCCCTCCCTCCACTGAGCCATGCTGCTGCTGTCGCCACCAGGGCTGCGATGAGCTGGAGGTGGTGGACCTGGAGGGCAATAGCGTGCGCAGCCTGGCAGACGTGGACATCCTGGGGCTGTGCTGGCGCCTGGAGGCGGCTGTGCTGGAGGGCAACCCCGTGGCGGGGCTGCCGGGCTACCGCCCCCACGTTGCGGCGGCGGTGCCCACGCTCCTCACGCTGGACGAGGCGCCGGTCACCGCGGAGGAGCGCGCCGCGGGGCAAGCGGCGGCTGAGGCGGGGCCAGGCGGCGGCGGCGGAGGCGGCAGTGCGGAGAGCAGCGGCGACTCGGCGGCGGAGCTGGCGGGCGAGGCGGCGGTGGTGGCGGCGGCGGTGAAGGGTGCGCGCGTGGGCTTCGACAGCCACGAGTACGAGGAGGTACCCGCCGCCGGCCCGCCAAGGAGGGAGGGAGGAGGGGGGGCAGTGTGTGCTTGCTGGCTGCTGTGCGCGCTCTCCGCTTTGCTTGGCCCGGACCGACAGGGTTAAGCAGGTCGGATGTGGAGGACCGCAGCAATAATATGTCTGCTGTGGCTGTCGGCATGACAGATGCATTCCGGCAGTGTCACGTCGCTGCTCCTATACCAGTTTGTATTATTTGTGAAAACTCTCCAGCTGTCTGCCCATGCTTGCATTAACAAATTTGTACTCGTATATGTGTCTATCTGGACATGGCTGGTTGTACAGATGCCGATGGGGTGCGAGGAAATTGTCCGGGAAGTTGACCGGTAGCAAAGTATCCATCCTTTCCAATCTCTATTTAGACGAGCCAGTCGGAATCGGTACAAATCGCCATGAGATTACCCCCAAAGCCCACTCTTTCTAACTGCCCTGTTGGCACCCGTATGTATGGCTATGGCCAAACATTCGCAAAATGCTGTGGTGATTCCCCCAGCTTTCTTATGATGCAAATAAGTGTCGCTTGCTGCGGGTTGGTTGTCCTCTCCCGGCTGATATTCATGTTTGTTTGTTTACATGAGGAGGGTGTGGGTGGTCCCCACCGGGGGAAGGGCAGGGGGGGTGGAAGCCCGCGGCGGCTGTCCTTTTTATGCCGTAGCTGTTTTTTGCGCTGATTTAGCTCCGCTGTGTCCAGGTGGAGGCGGCGGTGGCGGAGGGGCTGGAGGTGCGGCCGGGCACGGCGGGGCTGCGCAAGAGCCTGGCGCACCTGCGGCCCAGCACGACCGGTCAGATGCGGCGCGGCTCGGCCGGCGGGCGGCCCAGCCGACCCAGCAGCGCCTTCCGGCCCAGCAGCCGACAGCGGCCGCGCACCGGGGTGGCGCTCGGAGGCACCAGCACCGCCGCGGGGCTGCCGCCGCGGCACGGGGCGCCGCCCGGCCGGTCGCTGGCCAGCGCGGGCGGCCTCTTCTGGCGCAAGCACCACCAGCTGGGCGCATCGGCCGGCGGGATGTGGCCCGAGCCGAGCGAGCCCGGCGCTGACGGCGCCGTCGAGGGCAGTGAGCTCACGCAGGGGGCCGCGGCGGGCGCGCTGGGCGGCGGCGCCGCGGCTGCGCTGCGCCGCCGACGCGGCGGAGGCGGTGCCAAGGGGCTCTCTGCCTCGGTGGGTGCGGCGTCCGCCGCCTCGCTTCGCCAGCAGTGCGGTGGGCAGGAGCAGCTCAGCGTCGCGCAGATACTGGTACAGAGCCCGGCCGCTCAACAGCATCGCGGTCGTTCAAATTCCCCTCCCCCCCCCCCCCCCCCCCCCCCGATGTGCACGTACAATTAACTCCGAGATGTTCTTGGAAATGCCGATGTTTGTCCGGGGCGCGCCGGTACATATCCGCCCCAGTCGCTTGATCTATGTTGAGAACGCCCCCCCTCCCCCCCCCCCTTCGCCCCCCCCCCCCCCCCCCCCGCTTGCTCTCGGGCTGGTTTAACAGGCGGAGCTGCGCGAGTGGAAGATCAGCGCAACGGAGGCGGTGTTACGCGACGAAGACCTGGCGGCGGTGCCCACGCCCGCCCTGGACAGCGACGACGAGGCGGCATTCGCCGGGGAGGCGGAGGGCGTGGAGCTCATGACGCTAGGCAGTTCCGACAGCGAAGGCGGCGGCGAGGAGAACACGCGGCGGTTGCCGGCCCCACCGCCGGCCAGCCACGCCGCCGCGGGAGCAGCAAGCCCCCGCACGCCGAAGCACCGAGCCGCCATCGCCGACGCCGCGGGATTGGCCCGCCCGATGTTTGAGGCGTCAATGGAGGCCCAGGCGACGCTGCCCGGGTCTGGGTCGGCGGCCGAGTCGCCGTCCGGCCGGCCCGCGTCCGGGCGCCGACCGCCGCCCGGGGGCAGCCGGCCAGTTTGTGCGCTCCCGCCTGGCGTGCCGCCGTCACGCAGCCGTAGCGGCGCCCTGAGCAGCCGCCCCTCCTCTGCCTCCTCGGACGGCTCGCGCCACTCGTCGCCGGGCAGCAACGGCCGACCCACCACGCCGCTGCTCGGCTCACTACGGGAGAAGCATCTCGGCGCCGCGCCGCCCTTTTTGGCTACCAAGGAAGCGGTGCAATCCTGAGGCACGGGGCTGGGCGGCGGCCGCGAGGTCGTCCCCACAGCCGTGCACCGTGCACCCTGGGCGCGCAGCCTGCTCCAGCTACAGCACCTCAGGGTACCGAGTGTAATAAAGTCGTCTATTTGTGATTTTTTTGCTACATCATGGTTAGTCGGCTATTGCGGGTGTTCAATTGAGGTTTATTGGTATTTGTCCTGCATATCCTTGACGTATAGAAAATTGATTACATCATGGCTTCCATAAATGCGCACTACAAACAAAACTAACAACAACTATGAAAAGTTGCCAGCAAAAGAGAGACATAAGCCTGTAACCAAGGTCGAGCAGGAGGCCGGGGAGCCAAGAACCAAGGAGGAGCCAAGGGAACCACGACGTCGCCAAGCTGCGCCATGAACCAAAGGGACCACCGCCCCGGGGTAGGCTATCAGCCGCGGCGAGGACGCTTGCAACCAATGACCCGGGTCATAGCAACACATGCCGACGAGCGACGCGACGCAGGCGCAGTAGCACAATCACGTGCCGCGCGCGCGGCCGCGACCCCGCCAAGAACGTTGTCTGCATGTGCCATGTTGATGAGCAAGGAGAAACGACGGCGCCACGCAAACAAGAGCTGGCCGATTTTTTGGCCAGTGTGTGTGTGGCTAGCTTTCGCGAGCTCCACCAAGAAAGCCTCAGCATGCGGGGCCAGCGAGCCAAACTCGGAAACGGCGAAAGGAACAAAGCGAAGCACGCCGGCGGCGTTTCGGACACCCTCGTCATACTTCTGGATTTTGTGGCGCTCTGTAGCCCGCAAAGCAGTCGTTGGGTCCGAGCTTGACACGCCGAGGATAGGGGCGATGGTGGTATCGACAGCAACCGTGTTCCCGCGGATACCACCATACCCAAAAAGCCCAACATCGGCCGGCCGGCCGTCGCTGCCCTTCGGAAGAGAAACAAGCAGAAAATTGATGCACTAGCTCAAAGAAGTGCCAAGCCAATAAGAGGGGCGGGGGTCGAGGGATCACTCTTGCTTTTTGAATCCGCCGTATCTGCTCGCTCGTGTTGGTTGTTATTGTGACTAAGATATTCGATGTTCCATAGTAGAGTTGCATCTCATTGAATGTGATGCATTATAATAAACTTCGTATTCGAGGCCGCAGCAGCGGGGCGCGCAAAACATTCATTGGTGGCGGCATCCAAATGCCACATGTACATGAACGTATTGCATGAAACGATTGACTATGCCCGCTAGCATGCACCGAATAAAATAACAAAATATCGGTCAGAATTTGTAATTTTATTAAGACTACATTATGGTTAGTCGGCTATTGCGGGTGTAACCCTCAATAGTGGATACATTGCATTTCTTTTGTGCTTTTTCCACTATTCGCTAATGGCGCATTATATTTTGACACCATAATGATGGGTAATGTCAAAAGCCGCATTCATCTTTTCTGGATTCGGTTGTGATGATATATGTCCATGTTTACCTATTTTGATAAAATATATGTACTATAGGACCGCGCGCAATTCGGCGCACACGGTTTGTGGGAAAAATATGTGATAAACAAGCAAACGTAGCAGCATCTGGCATGCTATCGCAGATAGCATGGCGCGGTGGACGAACTCACGTCTCAAGAGCAGCTTAATCAGCCGCAGGTATATACTCCAACCATGTTTCATTGCGTTTCTAGAAAACTGCCACTGCGACTCATCGTCTTTGCTCTCGCTCGCTTCGGAGCTCCTTTAGCGGCGGCTTGGTAGTGGGGTTTTGTGTCAGCATATGATTATATTCATGCGGAGCAACGATCATTGTATACTGCCATGCTGCCCTGTATGGGATTCCATACGCAATCATTATCGACGTCACGAGTTGGCGCCGCTGCAACAGGTGATGATTATTTGATTCCTCTTTTAGCATATCAAATCTGTTCATTTATCATTGTTGTGTTATGAACTGCTGGCGCAGTCAATCTGCGTATGTCAGATTGCCAATAGGGGGTCAGGGGCGCTGCGAATGAGCCTCCCCCCTCCCGGCCACCGCCACCACGCACACACAGACACACACACAAAGCCACCCATTCTTCCCCCTCTCTTCCACATGTTCACCTTGCAATCGAGTGGTATGATAGGTAGCCAGGCATTAGAAAATGTTGAATGATACGCCGCTGCGTTTTTCTCATCCCTAGCAGGAGGGTGTTGCAAAGGCGTCATTGGACATGATTACTTGTTTCAATGACACATTCCACTTTCTGTCGGTTTCAGCAGATAAAGTTGCACAAACGCTGCATATACCCTCTGCTTCACCACTGGCGTTGTTTTGAATCAGTGGAATCGCTACACGGAGGGTGGTAGACAAGCAGCACAACAGTGCCGTAGTAAGGGTAGCGCAGCATGCCATGCGCCTATATGCCGTTGCAAGTGTGACCATTACACGAGTAGGATATGCTACGACTTAGTATATGTGTACAAGTACTAAAAGTAAGATGTGTACCTGCAAATGCGGACATATACACCGTGTAATGCTCACGCCATGTGGCAAGAGCTTTTCTTTTGAGAGGAATGTCGCCTCGATTGTTACCTCGACTGCTAGAATCGGAGCTTGAGTTTCTACCCAGCGGCCTAGAGGTCACCGTTTCGATCTCCTTTGTTGTCGAGAATTGATGTCTCGGGCGGGGGGGGGGGGGGGGGGGGGGTAGTGTGACACTTATAAATACGAGTACGATATGCTACGAGTTAATACGTAGCGACTATATTTGCACTAGTGTTGGGCACCGGCAGAGCTTCAAGCGCGGTGTGTGAGAATGAAGCAGCAGTGCATTTATGATGGCGGCGGCGCAGCGGCGGTGGTGACAAATCGAGCCGGTGCGGGCGTGTGGTGCCTGCCGACGCCGTTTCTCGCGCGCGCTGCGGCGGTATCCTCCCCGGGCAGGTGCATGTAGTCCCCCAGTCGTACACCATGCCGATCCCTACAACTGTTGTGCGCAGCGTCCCTACCAACTCGCCATGTGCGGGTTCCGGCGCGAGCCGAGGACTGTGGGAGGGAACACGAAGCGCGGAGAGTGGGTGGTTACATAGAAGTGATCAGGCCCGCTGGGGCGCCGCACGCATCTAGGCAGGCGTTGCGGTGCCTGGTGCGCGCGCGAAGTGCTAGTGCGAACCATCAATGAGGATATGTACTACAGTACTCAAGCATACCCTAGATACATTGTACATATGCACAAGTGTACCAACACTGATGTCAACACCCCCTTCAATGTACGTCGCTAGGGGACGCACCAAGCACGAGGTTCAGCTGCCGACGCGAGTCGCTAGCCTAAAGAGACAGGAGCCTGCCATGCCCTGACCTCGGCGTGGATCATCGGGGTTGGCCCTCAAGGAAATCTAACCGCGTGGGCTTTAGCCTTACGGTGTCGAGCGAAGCAGGCTTGCGTCGAGTGACGCTTCTCCGGAAATGTTGAGCTCCCGCATGCCTTTGACGGGCTGGCGTGCCGAGCTTAATCAGTAGAAGAAGTGTTGGCGTCAGTCGCTAGCCTAGAGAGGCAGCCCGCCATGCCTTGACTTTGGCGTGGGTCGAGTCTTGCCCTCTAGGGAGTCAGACTGCGCGGGCTGTCGAGCGGACTAAAGTCTCGGCTGACCGGTTCTCCTCGGCGCTGGTGTGCCGAGCTTCGCGCACTAATGTCCCGGTCGAGCCGAGCGGGCATAACGCTGAGAGCATTGTACATGGCGGCAGCGCCAGCGGCGCGGAAGCTGGCGTGTCGTGGTAGCCGACGCCCATGCTGCTGCCCATGTTGCCGTCCGTACCTGGTGCTGGGGCTCCCAGGTTCCGCGAGCAGAAATGCGAATTTCTGACTGGTCGACAAGCCTTGCCCGAAGTTTCCGATCGGCCGAGCCTGTGGGTTCGGGCGGGAAATGCAATACGCGGCGGTCGCTGGCGTCTTGGTAACTGGCGAGCCCGTATATGGCGGTCGCGGTACCTCGCTTCCGGGTGTCCGCTGTTTTCGCTGAAGGTGCGCGAGCCTTGAGGCGACATTGCGCCGCGAGTGCGACGTGCACTCGTTGCTTGAGTGTCAAGACCCCTAGCTTCTGGCTGCGGTGGTCTCGGTTTTACGTCCGGGCTTCCCGCTTAGACGGACTTCCTCTGAGGTCTAGCGTCAAATAACTCTCCCTTGTAGAGGGCCCATGACCTGTTGTGCGCAACGTCCCTACCAACCTGCCATGTGCGGGTCCCGGCGCGAGCCGGGGACTGCGGGAGGGAGCATGAAGCGCGGAGAGTGGCTGGTTATACATAAGTGACCAGGCTCGTTGGGACGCCGCACACATCTAGGCAGGCGTTGCGGTGCCTAGTGCGCGCGTGTAGTGCTAGTGCGGACCATCAATCGTGATATGTACTAAAGTACTAAGACACACCCTAGCTACATGGTACATATGCAGTAGTGTACCAACAATGATGTCAACACCTACCCGTCCGAGTAATCATGTGCACGTAGCGACTACCACTCTACCAGATATATATGTAGCCGCTATGTAGTCCAGCCGCGCGACTCGCGCGGATGGCACCTAACAGCTGAACACTCCCGGACAGCGCATTGGGGCGCTGGCGGCCAATCTAGACAGAGAACCGACAGTATCGCTGGAAGAGTTCTTTCGTCTCAAAGAACTCCGTCATACTGATACGCCTTCGCAAAGTTCTTTGAGGCAAAAGAACTCTCGAGTTCTTTGAGGCGAAAGAACTCTTGCTGCGGGAATGGGGTACCTTGCCGAGTATCGCTGATCGAGCGCCGAGTATCGCTAGGCCTGAAAGAACCACGATAACAAACCCCGGGTAGCGAAATATAGACATGCTTTCGTTGCGACTACTCGTACTAGGTCAGGGGAGGCGGTGACATGACAAGGTGTAATCGTTCATGGTATCTCCAGTAAGATTTACGGGACAAACAATAACCAGGTCACCCTTCCGGGGAAAATCCGATTGCCAAAAACCCGGTAAAGGGCTCAAAACCATGGTACGTTTGCGTCGTTTCGCATCATGGTGTTTGATCAGTGATTTCGCTCCGAAAATGCGATACAGATTTGTGTCCTTCCGTGCTCTTTCCAATCGCTCTTTTTATCAAAAGCGGATACTACTGTCGTTTGCCACCGGAACATATATAGTATGGAAGTACTGAAAAGGTTTTCTCCACACGGCGCGCGCAGCCAGTCGGCTAGCCGACCAGCGGTAGGGTCCCGCGGCGCGGGCCAGGCGTGCGGGCGCGGCCGTTCGTATTGCGGCTTGCCATCGCCAACACCAGCCCGAGGGGGGCACGTGGAGATGGCGGAACGCCTACTTGCCACTTGTGGAGCGCAAACATGCACTCTTTGTAGGTCCGGTCGAGGCTGGGTTGACTATCGTTACATGACCGTTACATGACCATCGTTGAGGCATTCGCATTAGCCTCGGCGAGCAGCGCCGATTTGTCAGGCACTTCAAAAATCAAACTTGCCCCCTCGTTTTTGTCGATCGCACGCACCCGCCGCAAGGTGAGTGTTGTCCTTGAAGGGCCTCCTCTTGTGGCACCCAACTCGACTACCAAGATCCCAACGCTACTTGGATGCACTCTTGGTGAGCTATGTCGGTGCAGAAGTTAAACGAGTCGCGAATACCGTCTTCGTCGCGCCTGGCGCGCTGCGCATTCCCCGCAACTCCCCGGGCGCGCGGGAGGAGCTCCCATTTATCCCATACAAAAAAACATAGGCCTAGCACCGGCCGATACCCTAGCACCGGCCGGGCACATGTCCCGCCGGTGTCTGTATCCCGGCCCACCGGGCGCTCTGCTTTCACTCTCTTCCTGTCCACAGTCCCCGCAGCTCGAGCCCGGCTCGCTGCTCGCACTGCAAGATGCTCCGAGCACTTTCAGTCACCATCACCTCCGCGGTTGGGCCGTTTAGGTTATGGGCCCTCACACGTCACGTGGGCGCGAGCGGGGTGCAGGGAGAAGTCCGTGCGGTCGGCGCATGTCCGGAGTCGTTCAAAAAACGGCCGAGGCTGCTGCCACAAGGGGCGAGGGATGCACGCTGAGCCTCCGGAGCCAATATACAATAACCCTACCGACACCGTATCGGGGTTCCGCCTACCGGCCGAGAGAGCCAGCCTCCGGGGCTGCGCTCAACCTACCGTAACGGGGTTCCGCCTACCTGCCCGAGAGAACCAGCCTCCGGGGCTGCGCTCAGCTGACAAGTCTCCGGGACAAGTCACCGTGCTTAGCTTTTAGCTTTTATATTTATATTTATATTTAGATCCCCGTACCCCGCGGATAGCGACGACACAGTGGAACGTCCCGCCTGCCACCTTCGCCGGAGTGGACGATCGCTGTGGTGCTTCCCGCCTGCCACCTTCGCCGGAGTAGACGACCGATATGGTGCTGTTACCCACTCGTCGACCGCGAGTACATGGGACAATACATGCGAGCGCTCCCAACATCGCAACGGAGACCTCCAGGCAGCCCGCCTACGAGCAATCTGCGTATGAGCAACCCGACTACGGCTACCCAGCCAGGCGCCTACCTACCCAGTTCCCGCCTATCTCATCCCGCATATATACCGGTCCCTCTTACCGGAAACAACAACGTGGGGCTCTTGACGCAGTGCCGCGTAGCGGGCATCCACTTCGTCGTGCAGTACTTAGTGTTTCGTGCAGTGCTTCGCGCTTCGTGCTTTATACAGCGGCAGCAGATCGTCACAACATGCCATGGCAACTTCTCCACGGGCCGCCTGGCGAGAACGCGAATCTACGACACCGCGCTCGTGGATCCTATGGGCGGCCGGTGCGAATATCTTTGCGCCTACTGCGCAGATCTTCATGGCCAACCCGATGCGACGGCGACAAGGCCTGCCAGTGCGGCGGCTGGGCGTGCAAGAACACCAAATTCCGCGCCGCGCCCAACGGCTGCTACTGCCGTTGCATCAACGGCGAGCGTAGTGGCGACCGCGAGGAGGGCGAGTGCATCATCCGGATCAGCAGCCCGCCTACGAGCATCATGTGTATGATCTGCCTGAGCTCCCCCCGACTGCGTTGGCTATCTGCCCTTTGGCATGGAGGCGTGCGTGCGCCATGGGGCTAGCGTCTGCGAGGCAGCGCTGCTACTGGGTGGCGGCAGCTCAGCTATGAGCAGCCCGCCCTGTGCTCCCTTGACTGCGTTGGCTACCAGCAGCTCGTGCTCAGCAGCCCCGCCGCTCGCGGAGAGGCTGCCAAAAAGCATCTTGCGTAGCGCACTGCCCGGCATCGCCCAGGGCACGAAGATGACGCCCTCTCGGCCTCATCACCAACCAGCTCCGGCTCACCAGCTCCACAGCGGGGCGACACTGTAGCATGGAGTGCAATGCGCGCGGGAGCGCGTCGCCCGAAAGCCATCAAGGATGTATAGGGGAATCGCTACTGATTACTGCTACTGTTCAGTACTAGATTAGCGCCAGATTCCGACCATTGTTCCCATTGCACAAAACGGTCAGACGGAGATGACCCCCGTGTACAATTGAGGGGGGCTGTAGGAATCTGCCCGATACCCTAGCACCGGCCGAGCACATGTCCCGCGCGCCTTTGCGCGCGCGTGCCTGTCTCCCGGCCCGGTGGGCGCTCTGCTTTCTTTCTCTCCATGTCCACAGTCCCCGCAGCTCGAGCCCGGCTCGCTGCTCCCACTGTAAGATGCTCCGAGCACTTCCACTCACCATCACCTCCGCGGTTGAGCCGTTTCAGGCCGGAAGGTCTACTAGTCATATAAGCGGCTTTTTTCCAAAAAATCTCGACGGAGTGCAACGAATTAAGGCCATCACAACTTCATTTTAGGTGCCCCCCTGTTTGAGCGCTTTAAAGCAAATTTGTTTTTTCCCTGCTGCATCCACAGATATTACAAAGTACTGTCATTAGCAATGCAAATGACATGCAATTGGGCGGTTATATCATTGCTGGTGATGTCATGCAAGCACATTGGCCGGCAAGCTATTGCCCCAGCCATTACATGCTCAAGCGAGGACAATTATGAAGAAAACCACATGAATACACCGTGGAAATGTTAATCCCTTGCCCTCCCGGCCTAAGCCTACCCTTCTATGGCTGTGTGATGATGGATGCATGCTGCCCGCCTCACCCAGTCTCGCAAATGCTCTCTGACACTGCGCCTGGCTTTGTTGCGCGTCACGGGTGCCCTCGTGCGCCGCGCGTGCTCGCTTGCATGCTGTTGCTGAGCTGTTGCTGGCTGCTGCTGAGACGGTGTACTTGTCCAATGCGCACAAATCGCCGTAAATCTATCTCAGGGGGCAGGTAGCTTGGAGTACTGCGGCAGCGGTTCGATCACGATGATGTGGTGCGAGTTTTCCAACGTACGGGTTGGGGTTGCGAGCACGTTACATGCTTGTTGACGAGCGTCTTGGCTGACGAGGCGCCCGTCGTATGCCGGCATCGCAGTTTCGAGGGCGCTGAGATAAGACTGAGAACACGATGGGCCACTTGCCCTTCATCGTTCAGTTGCCGTTGCTGCGGAGCAGCTTATTTAGTCTATTCGCAGCTCTATACCGGGATCCGGCTCGTCTCCGTTCTTGCCCATTTCAAACTTGCCGAAGAACCGTTCTAGACAGTCGTCGGGGGGAGGGGGGGGGGGCTTTCTGCAGCTGCGCCAATAAAAACCCCACCGTTCTTTTTGAAATTCCCAGGTGAGCAGCACGGGAACATCGCGAGGTGCGCAGGCTGCACGACGGAAGTCACTTCCCACCTTATTCGATGTATCGGCCGTCCACCCGACTTCACAGACCCAAGTCCATACTATATCGTTGAAGTGTCTCTTCTTCCTCGACATACTATCGGGGTCACCGGCGTGCCTCGTGGGTAGGTGGCGGCTGTTAGATGTGGCTATCGCGTCATTATCCGCAAGATAGGGTTCACCCGCGTTGGGCGCGCCTCTACCGGAAGGGTAGGTAACCGTAAAGTGGAGGAAAGCCACCTCAAGCGTTTCGAGCGCGTCGGAGAGACTATCGTCGATAAAGGCAATGCAATCTTGCGCGGTGTCGGCGGTGTTTTTTGGGACGCTCATAGCGACAACAACGGCCGCATCGTGAAGCGGCAGGGAGGCGGGGGCAAGACATCGCATCATAACTATCAACAACATAACCTCCGAGCATGTCGCCGTCGGGCCGAACTCCGCCGCAGCCTTCCTCCACGACCTACGGCTTGAACTGCTACACGTTGTCGATGCTAACGCTCACGCACACTAACAGAACGCCACCAACCAGTTTCAGGGGCAAGGTGGGGGTGGGTGTTGTGTCCAATGGCGGCCCGCGGCTAGGGCTCTGCGGCAGGTGTGTCAAATTGGAGCCTCTTAAACCGACGTGGCGCCGCCAAGGATACCGCGCACGCAAACATGGGTCCAGGCGCGGCCGTACGCGTCGGTATGGCTTCTTCAGTGCAATATTATGTGTTGTGGGATTCAACATCTTGTTTTGTCGATATCCGGTTTTACCCCCCCCCCCCCCCCCCAATGAGGGAGAAAAAGGCACCGAATAAAACAGCAAATGACCCTTGGTTTCAGGCGTATATCTTTCTTTTGCTGGCAACCTTTCACAATTGCTGTTAGTTATGTTTGTAGGGCTTATATGTTAAAGCATTCCTGTAAAAATGCAAATAAGACAGCAAAAAATCAAGTTGTCAAACCCGCCCCGCGGGCGTAAATTTCACTGCAAGGTCCCTAATCATGTCCCGTACCGTTTTTTAGCCTCCCGTCCCATAGTTTTCGCTCCGTACTCGCTCGGGGGCGGGTGGTTTTCCCAACACCACAAATTTCACTGGCGGAAGGTCCCAAATCATGTCCCGAACCGTGTTTTGGCCTCCCGTACCATAGTTTTCGCTCCGTACTCGCTCGGGGCTGGTGGTTTTTCCAACACCTATATAGGTACCGTTATTTTAAATTAGGGCACCGAATCCACCCCGATCTCATGCATCCGGGCTAAAAATCCCCCCGGGGACCCGCTGCGGAAGATCACTTTTATTTATGACCCGGATATATGAGCTAGCAGTAGGAGGCGGTATCAGGAAATCACCAGAAAAGGACAATCGAAAAGGTCCTCCACAGCAACTATTTTTAATAATTTAAAAATTAAATAATTACATGAGCTAGCAAACCCCTAGCAAACCCCTACAGCAACTGCGAGGTGGAAGCAGTAGCAAGGAGAAGCAGCAGATGCAGAATGGGCATAGCGACTATATACTGGGATTGCCGGGTGGCGGTACCAGTACGCTACTCGGGTGAATTACAAAAAGGGCAGCAACAAATCCACCTACTGCTAAAAGTAGTACTACGGGTTCTCGCTAAAAGATCAATAACATTGCAATCCGCCTTGAGGCGGCCGCACGAGGCGGGATGGATGAGTGATGTGCGCACGGTTCAGTCCGGGCCACGCGTGCGCGTGTGTGCGAGGGTGATCCCCGGACATGCTGTGCAGCTTTGGCAATGAACGGGAGGGCGGACGAATTTGCGCCGTCTGATGAGGCAGCGAGCACGCTCTTGAGCCTACACCAAGCTCAGGACCCCGAGGGAATCTCTTGCGAGTAAGGCCTCATGGTGAGCCCGGGTGGTGCACCGAGTGCCCCGCGATGAGAGGGCACCCCGATCCGCAGCCAAGCATGCGACACCGCGCACAATGCGGCGCACCCCCTTGCTCACCTGACCCACTGTGCCGACGACCGTACCCGTGTACTCCGACCTATCTAGGATGTCTCGAAGAGAGCCCTTCTGTCCGGGCTCCGTGTTGTGCCACGCCGCATCCCGCACTGCCAGCCCCCGTTGTATGTCGCCCAACAGGGAGCGTTCAAACCGATCCACAGCCGTGGCCCCGGGCACCGCAGTTTACTTGACCCCGTACCGCATAGTCTTGAACTCCAGCAATGTGGACTTCAAGCTCCGGGGATCATAGCTCCCGGTCACGACGTTGAACGCCGGGAGGGAGAGCTCTGCGTCCGGCACTATGTCCTTGAGTTCAACCCTGGGTACGGTGTTGCCGAGAGGCACTGCCTGCTAGAACAAGTCATCCACCTCCCGGCGTACAGCGATACCCAGGTCGTGAACACAGTGATCGCGGAATGCGTCTGCGATACTCGGATAGATAGCAGATAGAAGATGATACTTTCATTCGCGTGTATGATAAAATAGACGGTACCCGTCTGTTAATCGTCGTATACTCGTCGTGCTGGGCTACTGGCGGGCGGTGGCGGCCTCGTGCGGTGGCCGCGACCTCGCTCATCTTTTGACGACCAGCTCGCCGCGCCTGTTGCACGTCGACAGCCTGCCGGCGTCGAGCCTGGCGCACTTCACCAGGAATCAACGCGTTGCAAGGCTCACGTCTCCCATTCCTACATGCATCCCGGCGCCCGGCGCATCGACCGTCACCGCCGACAGTCCACTCGACGCACCCTATCCGCTGTGCACCCTGTGGCTCTCCCAGTAATCTTTTCGCCTTACGGGCAGGGCCAATGACGACCAACAGCTCTTCGTGGGACTGCGACGGCACGGGGCATCACGCCTCGACACTGCAGCCGCTGCTGGAAGGCTACTCACACGCGGGGGACAATCCGCACCGCCTAGCAACGACGATGCAGGGCTGTCACAACAGTATGCCCCGCCCCCTTTTCCCAGGTCGTTTTGAGAACCCCCCCCCCCCCCCCCCCCCCCTTTCCTGGTCACGCGACACTCGTCGTGACGATCAAGCGTGACAAGCGTGATCGAGCGTGAAACCCGGGTGTTGAAGGCCGGATGCTCGACCAACGGGGGACGCGGGTTGAAGGGAAGCGGTGTACTATTGGGGTGCTACGCGACGTGCCCACGCGACCAGTGTCTCGACCGCAGCCACACTCGGCGTTTCACTCGTTCGGGCTGGCCAGTGCTGCTGATCCAGAGGCGCCCCTCAGCGACGGGACCCCAACCTGCGCCGGCCAGCCGACCAACTGGGCGGGGTCTTGCCAGTCGCGTGAACGACGGGTGCTCGTGGTGGCCGTGGTACAGGCGCGCCGGATCTGTCAGGCAACGGCGACGCCGCCGACGGCAGCAAGGCGGTGGTGCTGGAAGTGGGGGAGCGCGCCCGTGACGAAGTGCCGCCGCGGGAGGAGGATAGGGGGACCCCTCCGGCCGCGGCACTGCGGGCTCAGCAGGCACGGGATGCGCTCGAGACGCTGGCTCTGTTCAGCCAGGGCGACGACCAGGTGTGTGGAAGGCTCGCACCGTCGCCCCTGACCGCTACCTGACAGTCGCGAACGATAGCCGGCCGCGCTACACGACGGCGTCGTGCCAGCGTGTTTGCATCTTCAGTTGTCCTAGCGACTCCCCTCGCAGGAGGAGGAAGACGACGACGAGGTCGAAGGTCCAGCCGGGCCCAGCAAGCCCTGGTATTCCCGACGCCGGGCAAAGCTGGCGCTGCTGCTCAACCTCCTATCTTTTGCAGTGGTTGGCGCTGGCGTGGCATTGCAGCTCCTGCCTGTACGCCCTCCCCGCCCCGCCCCCCCCCCCCCCCCCCCCGCCCCCCTTCCCCCCCCCCCCCCCCCCGCCCAACACACACACCAAACCACCACCACCAGACACATACACCGACTGCTGGGGATATTTTCGCATCGACGACAGGGAGCATTGAGGTTGCGGTGCCATGCTGTCCTATGGCCGAATCCATCTCATGGCACGTAGCGAACCTTGAGAGCTCTGTCCACCCCCCACCCCCCCCCCCCCCCCGGGGGGGGCTCCCACCCCTTCAGAGCCGCTTCCCGGTGCTAGTCCCCTTCCATTACCTCTTCCGCTGGCTTTACTTTGTGGGGACAGTTGTGCCGCTGTACTCCGCACTCAGCCTGCTGATGGAGTGCGTCTTCGAGGAGATCGAGGTGAAGTCCAGCCTAAATTGGCTGCACGCCCCCCTGCTGTTGCCGCATCAGAACAGTGTCTCCTCCTGGCTGTGCCACGCCCTCTCACACGGAATGCGCCTCGCAGCTGCACTACTTCCGGGACACCCTGTCATACCTGTCCACGCTGGAGAAGTCCACCGTGCTGCTGCTGCTGGCGCTGCTGGAGATGGGCTGGTTCTACGCGGACTTTGAGCTGCTGTTTTGCGGCGGCCGCTACGCGGGGCACTGCGGCGCAGAGGGCTACCAGCAGGTGGGCGGCCACCCCCACAGCCCACCCTCCATCAGCGTATGCACAGCCAGGCCACCCCGGACACCCCCACCTCGCAGGCCTCCTCCCACCTGACGCAGCCCCGCCGCCGCGGCAGATGGTCGCGGCGATGGAGAAGGCGCTGCTGTGCGTGCTGCTCTTCGCGGCCGCCTGCTGGATCTCCAGCGCCGCCACCAAGGCGGCCTCCACGCACTTTTACCGGACGGCGCACTTCAAGAAGATGCAGGAGGCGCTGGAGAAGGAGTACTACCTGCAGGTGGGCGGCCCCCCCGGCCGCTGGGCATGCGTGAGCGCCGCGCCCCGCTGGCTCCGTTCCACTGCGTTCCATGCAGCGGTCGCACGCTCAGCCTGTGGCCCGGCTCAACCACAGCAGCGACGCCGTAAGTGGCTTCAGCGCCACGCCTGAGTTCCGGGAGCCCAGCGCAGGCAGGCGCAGCTGAGGCTTGCGTTTGTCGCTGTGGGACGTGCGCCAGGCGCTGTCGGCGCCGAAGCGGAAGGCGATCCGCATGCGGCGCGGGGGGCACGGAAGCCACGGCGAGCTGCCCGGCCTGGGGCAGCGCTCCCAGTTCCACCGGCGCCCCAACAACGCGGACCCGCCCAGTGCGCCCGTGACGGCGGCCTCCTCCGCGCAGTCTTCCGCCTCCTCGTCGCTCATGTCCTCGCGCTGCCCCTCGTTCGGGCCCGGGCAGCTCCCAGGAATGCCCCCGCCGGGGCAGAGCACTCCCTCTGCAGCCACTGCCGAGGAAGTGAAGCACCCGAGGGTGAGGCGCATTCTCTGGGATGTCGTCTAGTCGTTCACTCTTCTCTTCGATTATTCAGTACTTTTGCTGGCCCCGGATGCATGCCATGCGGCCGCGTGTTGCCACGTTTCCACTCCGACCTAGCGGATCCTGCAGTGTTGGGTTGGCTTCCCTGATGACGCGCTGTCCCCGCAGGCCGGGCACCTGACCCCAGGCGGCTCCGAGATGGGCTCCGATGGAGAGGCGCACGAGCTGGTCCCGCAGGCGGACGACCACAGCCAACCGAAGGACCTGTCAGAGGAGATGTTCCGCGCGTTTTCGATGTCGATGGAGCACGAGCGGGTGCTGCCCCCACTCTGCCCCCCTGTGCCCTCCGAGCGTACAACAACAGCATGCGCGCGGGGCGCTGCCGACTCGCCCAGCGTCGCCTTGCGTCTCCCTGATCTCTGAGTGACATAGGAGGCATGCTGTGCCATCAGGCGACGCTGGAGGAGCTGAAGGACGAGGACAGGCTGGAGAAGCTGCGCACCGCGGTGGTGGTGAAGACGTACAGCAAGCTGATGGAGCACTACCGCTCCGCAAGCGCCGAGACGGCCGCGGTGATGATGAAAAACGTCAAGGCGTTCTCGGGGGCGCTGTTCAAGAACCTGTCGGGCAGCAGCAGCAGGTGAGGGGAGCGTATTGGGGGGAAGGGGGTGACTCGGGCGGAGAGCGAGGCAGAGCTTGTCCTTGACTGCCAACTGTGCGGAGCGGTGCACTTTGATCGACGTATCACAATGCTAAATCACTCTCAACAACAACTTGTTTTTGTGATCGATAGGCCAACGTGATCAAACCTGTCAGTGGGCCCCCAAATGATGCCCTTTTCCAGTGCTGGGGATGGACTATGCTATGATACAGAAGGGCACCACATTACGATGCTAAAACATTACGCTACATCATGAGACGCTGCGCCATGCCACGAAACGTATGCAAGTTCCTGGCTGACGAGAAACAAGAAGCTGACTGATCGTGGCGCCGTTGTTCTGTTGACGAAGATACACCTTTCCACAAAATTCACTCACGCGATCCCGGCATGATACATGCTTGCCGCAGATTAACGCCAGCTCGGGAATTAGCATAGACTAGTCAGCCGAGGTTGTTTCCCTGGTGCGACTATACACGCCACGCTGTGCCGCAGTGCGGAAAGCTGACACCCCACCGCCGCTAGCATGCCAGCGGCTACTGGCAAGCTGTCTTGCTGATGGAGGCAACGTTGGTCCATCCTGGCGCCTGACGCCTGACTGCTGCCCAGTCGCCGGAGCGTCATCCTAACCGATTTCGAGCTGTTCTTCCCCAACACGGAGGAGGGACGCGTCAATGCCGTCAAGGCGTTTGAGCTCTTTGATGTCAGCAATGACGGGCGCGTCACTAAGGCCGAGGTGCGCCCGCAGAGTCCCGACCACTGCCGTCAGCTCCACCACTGCCATTGGGTTAGGACACTACATGCTTTCAAGTCAAAAATAATAGTCTCGTAGTCTCTCTCTCTCTCTCTCTCTCTCTCTATATATATATATATATATATGTGTGTATGTGTATGTGTATGTATATGTATATGTGTATGTATATGTATATGTATATGTATATGTATATGTATATGTATATGTATATGTATATGTATATGTATATGTATATGTATATGTATATGTATATGTATATGTATATGTATATGTATATGTATATGTATATTTATGTGTGTGTGTATATATACATATAAGTATATAGATATATGTGTATATATGTATATATGTACGTAGATATATATGTATACATATGTAAATATGCATATGACACTAGCTACTGGCGTGACTCTAGAGCCATCCTGTTGACTACCCTTTGGCTAGCTAGCTACGGTGTCGTGCGCCGCCAAGCACACAAGATGCTGCAGCATATTGCGCCCGAGCACCTCAATGGTTCATTTGCTTACATGTCATGCTGCCGCCGGTGCGCCGCCAGGTGAAAGAAGTGGTGATGAACATCTTCCGCGACCGCGCCAACATTGCGGGGTCCCTCATTGACACCGACAGCATCGTGCAGAGCCTGGAGCAGGGCTTCTCGGGTGTGTGCCCCCCCCCCAATGCTCGCTGCACTGCTGACCAGGTCTCAGTGGGGTGCTGTCAGGGGGGGGGCTCTGAACAAGGGGGGAGGCACAGAGGAGTGATTCGGATGCTGCCTCGCTGCCGTGCTGCTCCCTGCCTCCTGCAGGGCTCATCCACTTCCTGTTTGTGGGCCTCTACCTTCTAGTGTGGTCCGTTGCCACACAAACCCTAGAGCCCGCAGCCACTCGACGCTTCAATGGACTTAAACGGAATCCTCCCAATCAAACACCTGTCCCTACCCTATCTATGGGACCTGCTCCCCATGCTGTAGGGCTCCTCAGGGACTGCTGCCCGTTTTTCGCGCGACTGACACCCCGCTGGGCGCACCCCTCTTCTCTTGGCACTAGGAACATCAACGTGGTGGCCGGCTTTGCCACCTTCTCGGCCACGCTGGTCGGCCTGTCCTTCATATTTGGCAACAGCATTCGCACCATGTGCGCGCCCTTCCCTGCGCACTCTCTGGCTTGTGCGATTCCCGGCAAAGACGGGTGGCATATGCTGCCTCCGAGTACGAGTAGGCTGCCATTTGCCTGTCCCATTCAGCGGACGGCAGGTCCACCACTGTTGGTGAAACACACCGTAACCACGCTTTGGGTTCGTGGCATATCAATATTGTATTTGACCCCCCCCCCCCCCCCCCCCCCCCACCCCGCCCGCCCGGGGAAGAGAGAAAACTACAAGTATGTATCTTGAAGTATGTAATATTACAACACCGATCATCCGACTCGGTGCTGCAAATTTATTCATTGTTGTTTGGACTCACGAGCCCTGTTAAATCGTACGGCATTATTAGTCGCAATCGACAGTTATGCAGTCGAACTGCTGGGTCGCTTCTGACGCCTCGAATCCCCCCTCCCCCCCTTCTCCTGATCCGCAGATTCGAGTCCCTGGTCTTCCTGTTCAGCCGTCACCCGTACGATGGTGCGCCACGCAGCTGCGGTGTTTGCCCGGGCTTGTCACACTAGTCCCTTTCCTGTGCATCTCTAGGCTACATTGACCGTGCGCCCCCCCCCCCCCCCACCACGCAGTTGGCGACTGGGTGGTCATCAACTGCGAGAAGTACCAGATCAAGAAGGCGCGGCTGCTGTTTACGATGATGGTCAACATCGCCGGGCACCCGGTGTACATGTCAAACTCGGAACTGAACAACAAGGTGTGGCTCACTGGCGCGATGGCCGCCTCGCTTGTCTTTGGTGCGCTCCCGTCGCGCTCCCATGGCCGAGACATGCGACTGACGCGGTGCGATGGTGTCGCAGCAAATCGACAACCTCTCGCGGAGCACAAGCCACACTGACTATAACGCCATCGAGGTGAACGGGCGTTGGAGTAATCGATGCCCGTTGAACAACCCTGTTTTCATCTCGACTCTGCTGCAAGACGCTGACCACCCGTACTCTCTTGGCGGGCTGCAGGTGGACATGGGCGCGGCGGAGAGTGTCAAGCGGGAGATCAAGGCTCGGCTGGACGAGCACATCAGGGCAAACGCCAACGACTTTGAGGGGCGCTCCACGGTCTTCCTTCAGAACCTGGAGCGCGCCGACCTCAAGGCCACGCTGCAGGTGTTCTTCACTATGAACTACCCTGGTTCGCCCCCCCCCCCCCCCCCCCCCCACCCCCTTCCCCCATTTCCCTCTCCCCCATTGCCAAGGTCCGTTCGAGTGGCTGCTGGGACATCGATGACGAGCCCGAGGCTTGCGTAGCCGAAGTCCGTCGCCGAGAGCGCAAATTGGCGCGGCGTGACCTCTGACTCCGCAGTACGTGGTGCGTGACTGCTGCTGGCTGGCGTCTGGCGCAGGCGACCATTTTGAGCGACTCATCGCGACGCGAGACGCGGCGTACCAAGTCATCTCTGATGTGATCGGGCGCTGCCGCCGGGACGGGCACCTGCAGCACACGCAGGCCCGCACTGTGCGGCTGGTGGGCGACGCGCCGTCAGCGCCAGCCCAGGCGGCGGCGCCGGATCGGCGCGTCGGCTCATAGGCGCCCTCTTTGAGCATGACAACGGGCACCCCACCCCAACGTGTGATGGGCACCCGCTATGGTTCCTGCTGCTGTGCTAACCCAGGGACCTCGCAAAAGTGTGGCGCGGTATCGCCAGGTAACGCGCCTGATTGGCGACGGGCGCACTGATGTGTGGCCACCGTGGCCGATATCGCACACGACCAATAGACTAACGACATACAGTCGTGTGTAGATGTTCGTTTGGAAGGGTTGTACGTGCATGCATGAGCACGGCGCTCAGCCCGGCGCCCCACGCACGCGCCAAGGCGCGTGACAAAGTCCATTAGCTGTTTTTCTCCCCGATGTTACCCGCAATACCCCGCACCACCATACCAACCATTGTAGTACAGACGTCCTCTGCTAGTCGGGCCAATTAGGCAACCCTGTAACTCTTGAGCGACTGGATCAACATGGAGCACGCCATCCAATGTGACATTCTCGCAAGGGGGAAGCCGGTTACAGCCTTGCATGAATGCCTTGCGCATTTGAGTCTCGAGCTTTTGACATATCACAGTTAATGTGCCATGAGCGCATCCGCAGCCATCTGTATTTGCTCATCACCCAACAACTCCGCAGGAGTCGATGCGAGTGACAACTTGGGCCGCTCATCGAATGCATTGTGACTTCAACAGCCGTGAATAAAGTCGACGGCGAGCTCGTTGTTCCCGCCGAAAACATGGACCGTGAGGACTCCGTGCGACACGCGCCACTTTGGCACTCAGAACCCGAAGCAGCCGGGCCCGATGTGGGGCATGGCACGGATATCCGCGCCCGTCTCACTCTTGAGCTTCTCCAGTTCTAGCTTGGCTGCACCCAGCCTGTGGGTTAACACATCAACCGCTGCCTTGTACACGGCCTTTGCCTGCAGGCAGGAACCGAGAAACAAAGACACAAGTTGGTAAACTCAGGACCGGATGGGCAGGAGAGGATTAAGGGGGCGCAGGCTTTGGAGTCTCGTGCGGTAAAACCAGGTTGGAGGCGCACCTTCTGGGCGTATACATCCAACAGGCGGCGTGCTTCCGGTGAGAACAGATCCAAGGGCTTGCAAGGGGATTTGCGCTCATGGCCCATGTCCTTCCAGGGCTTCTTCGTGTAGAAGTGCAGCAGGCATTGCACGTCGTGCATGCGCTCGGTGACGCCCACAAGCAGAAACCCCTGGAAGAACGACAGGGCGCGGGAGTAGCACTCCTTGGGGCTGGTCTGCTCGCCGCAGACCCTCTCCCCGATCTGCCAGTCCTTCTTGTCCCTGCCGAATATCTGCACAGGCACCGGTACAGGAATTACGGCGCTTAACAATAATAGCTAACTAAGATCTCCTCTCTCAACACCCCACACAACCCCTACTTCCGCTCTCAGGCACGGTCATCGAGCCATGTGTTGACGTACTTACAATGTACGCAGCACATGTATACACAGAAGCAAGTATACTAACGTTAGACATGTAATATAGGCAAAATGTAGCGGTGTTCGGAGCTGGTGCCCATATATGGTGTGTGTGTGTGTGTGTGTGTGTGTGTGTGTGTGTGTGTGTGTGTGTGTTTGGTGCCCACTGGTGATGTTATTAATTAATGTGATGATATCACGACGAAATGAATAATGCAATGATCTGAATCCATGTTGCTGCCAGACAAGCGCTCGGAAGCCGTGCAGGGGTGAGTGGCGCGCCCGAAAACGGCCGGGCGCAGGGCTGCATGCCAAAGTGCACGGCGCACCCGCTGGAAGAAGTTGGACTGCAGGAAGGCGGCGGGGTCGTTGCAGAAGCCGCTTCGAGCCTGCGCGTGCGCCGCACAGTCTTTTCCTCTCTTCTGTCGGCACTGCCCCTCTTGATCTTGCACGTTCATATCCCGCACGATGGTCATGTTGGGCCGGCAGGGGCCGTCGCCGGAAAGCATCGGCAGCGACTGGGGCTTGTTCAAAAACCGCTTCACGCCGCATATCCATTCGTTGAAGTGCGCGGCGACGAAGGGCGCCGGGTCGCGCAGGACCACCATTTTGTGCAGCCTCGGGGGCGAGGAGCTTGGGCCCGGATACACGCCTCGGGCTGTCAGCTGAGGGCCACCGGCCTCCGGCAGCGTGCGCTGCACTGCCTGCAGCCAGCCCTCCGCGTCGCAGTGGCAGTATGCCACCCTGAACTGCTTAGATAGGGAGCCCCGGGAGACGCCCGCCGATTCGGCTGCCGAGACGGCCGCCGCTAGGTCTCGGGTTTGAAAGTGACCCGAGCGGTGGCTACCCGGAAACACCCCTTCATCTTCACCGAACATCTCCTTCAGCAGGTCGCTCAGGCTGGTACCTCCCGTTTTCATCAGGTGCTCGAAGTGCAGGACGTCGTCCGGCCCGACCTCGCCCAGCCGGGGGCTGCTCCACCACGGATCCGCCGAGCTGCCACGCTGCCCGCCTGTTCGCACAACCGGGGCGCCCAGCAGATGGGCGCCCGACGCGCGACTTATCGCACCGCATGCAAAGAGCAGAAGTACGAGCAACATAAGGCGTGCGCACGCTATGCGCATGGTGCCGCGGAGGTGGAACGTGCAGCTACGGCAAAGCACAGGGGCGACGAGTTGTGCTGGAAGGTGCGCGGGCTGCCGAGTCTTTTTGCCGCCAAATCTCTTCATATCGCAGAACTTCGTATTGTCGCGTCGCCGTGTTGAGAGACGGGACCTTTCGTTGCGTTGGGACTGCCCGCACCGTACTGATGTGAATTGCAAGAAGGGCAGTAACAAATCCACGTTTGTAGTGCGCTTTTGTGAAAGCCCTTATGTAATAAACAAATCCACGTTCTGCTAAAAGTAGCGACTAGCGACTACAGGTAGTAGTCACTACCCCGTACGAAAAAAATCAACACAGCAAGCCGCCTAAAAGCGGCCCGCATCCCGCTTGAGGCGGGAACGATGCATGAGTGATACTGGTGTGAATTACAAAAAGGGCAGTTCCCCAGAATTAGAAAACAACACAGCAGCAAGCCGCCTATGAGTGATACTGGTACCATGCGTACCAGTATCTCCGCTGTTGGGTGGGCGAATACGCCCCGGCGTCCGGGCCTGCGGCGGTCCGCGCCATGTCGGAGGTCGCCTCAATGTACCTCCAAGGTCGCCTGCCCGGGTGGTTCAACCGGATCTTCGCCTCTACTAGGCGCGTGGCACCTGTCAAGAAGCTAGGCGAGGGGAGGGCCCCGGACGTGCGGCCTGTGGCTGTCGGGGAGGCGGAGCGGCGCGCAGCGGAGCGGGCAATGGTGGACAACATGAAGGAGCCGTGTGTGTCGGTGCTTGCTCTATCTCAGCTCGGCGTTGGCATTCCCGCGGGCGACTTTATGCTCATCCACGGCGTCCGGCTCATCGCCGAGAAGCTTGGCCCACATGCCGTCATCGTTCACACCGACATTCGCAACGCTTACAACGAGGCATGTTTATGGCGCCGCACCATCATCCAACGCCACATCAGTTGCTCTCCACTACACCCTGTCATCCCTGCGCTCCTAGCCTCCCTCTCCACGGCTTCGTATCTGGTCGTCGACGACCGGTCCGCCCCTTTGCGGTCGGAGGACGGCGTGCAACAGGGCGCACCTTTGGCCGCGACTTCCTTTTGCGTCGCGATTCACCCCGAGGTGCAGCAGTGTGACAGCACGTTGGAGGTCACAGACGGAGCGGCGCGCTTAATCGCCGACGATGGATTCTTGGTGGGCCTCCCGGAGCACGTTTGGCCGGCTCTTCACGCCGTGCGCACGTCCATCAAGGCGTCCGTGGGGCTTGAGGTGCGCTTCGACAGGATGCAGGCGTACATCGCAGACATGGAAGCCGCGCGGCGTGAGGCTCCGGCCGACATCGAGTGGCCCGAGCTAGATGGCCATTACGGCATCGCGGTCCTCAACGTGCCGCTCGGATCGCCAGAGTATGTGCAGGCGTACATGCGCGGCAAGTAAGGCGGAGGTGCTACGAGAGGAGGTGGACGCTAGCATGAGCAAGCTCGTATCTGCCAAGCCCAGCCGTCGGTACACCCACGCCCTGCATCACCACGCATGGGCCATGCTCAAGCGTTGCATGCAACACATGGCGGGGTATTGGCTCCGCAATTGCCTTCCATCCGAGGTGGAGGCCTTTGCGGAGGCGGTGGATGCCACCGTCCTCGCGGCGGTCGAACGGGTGCTAGGGTTCTCTTTTGATCCCTCCACGTACGGCACCGACACCAGTCCGTTGGTCACCGCTTTCCTGGCGGAGCATTTGCACGACCCCGACCCCATGGCAGCGGAGGTGGTTACCCTGAGCGAGGATGCAGTGGCCAGGGCGCGCAGCAGCTTCACCTCCCCACTCGGTTGAAGGGCGTTGGCATCCGCCGCATGGCTACCGTTCGTGATGCCGCCTTTATCGGGTGCATGAATGACATCCTCCCAAGGTTCCTGACTAGGAACTCCGGCAGCAACACCCTCATCCCTAGTTTCTTTGACCTACAGCTCGGGTCCGTACTTGGCCGAGGCAGCTTCAACGCAACTTCAGTTCTTCCGTCGGCCGGTATGACCATTTCCTCAACGATGCTCATGGGTCGGACAGCTACGCCGCGGAGATGCGCGAGGCGTGGGGCCGCCTCCAAGCGGCTATTACTGGCCATCTCAGCGACGCAGATGCGCGCGTGATGGAGCGGGTAGTGGAGGCTGCGTCAAGCTCGCAAAAGGAGCGACGGCATTTCTAGACCAGGCCATCAACTCTCGGCTTCGAAATGAGGTGTGCGCTCTCCCTGTCACATGTACCGAACGGATCTTGTTCAACCAGCTCGACGCGGCGTAGGGCATGTGGACAATGGCCATCCCCACCGCGCGGACGGTCATGACTCCGCATGAGCTGCGTGAGGTCGCTGCCGGGTACTTCTTTCCGCCTAGCCCGTGCTTGGCCCCGATGGTGGGGAGCCAGATCATCCTGCCCTCGACAGAGCACAAGCCCGTCACTGTTGACCTATACGGCGACGCGCTCATGAACCTCCCGGCGCATGGAGATGCCCACTGGCGTGTACATCACGACGCTATCGCATATGTCTTCCGCTATCACGGTGCTCACGACCTAGATATCGCTGTACGGCGGGAGGTGGATGACTTGTTCCGGCAGGCAGTGCCTCTCGGCAACACCGTACCCAGGGATGAACTCAAGGACCTAGTGCCGGACGCAGAGCTCTCCCTTCCGGCGTTCAACGTTGTGACCGGGAGCTATGATCCCCGGAGCTTGAAGTCCACGTTGCTGGAGTTCAAGACCAAGCGGTACGGGGTCAAGTACACTGCAGTGCCCCAAGCCACGGTTGTGGATCGGTTTGAGCGCTCCCTGTTGGGCGACATAAAACGGGGGTTGGCAGCGCGGGGATGCGGCGTGGCACAACACGGAGCCGGGACAGAAAGGCCCACTTCGAGACATCTTGGACATGTCGGAGTACACGGGCATGGTCTTCGGTACAGTGCGTGAGGTGAGTAAGGGGGTGCGCCGCACAGTGCACGGTATCGCATGCTTGGCTGCGGATCGGGGTGCGCTCTCATCGCGGGGCACTCGGTGCACCACCCGGGCTCACCGGGAGGCCTTGCAAGATTTCCTCGGGGTCTTGAGCTTGGTGGCCGCTCGAGAGCGCGCTGGCTGCCTCATATGACGGCGCAGATTCGTCTGCCATCCCGTTGCTGAAGCTGCACAGCACGTCCGAGGATCACCCGGCCACACACACACGTGCTCGCGTGGCCCGGACTCTGAACCGTGTGCGCATCACTCATCATCCATCCCGCCTCTTACGGGATGCGGGCCGCTTTTAGGCGGCTTGCTGTGTTGATTTTTTAGTACTACTTTTAGTAGTAGGTGGATTTGTTACTGCCCTTTTTTGTCATTCACACCAGGCCGGGCCCCGGTTTTTCGAGCGTGCCCGCCCGCAAATCGGCGGCAAACACTGAGACAACACTCGTACGTGGCCTCAGTGTGCAACCGGTAAAGGTCGGTAGGCACAGGGGTAGAAGTAAAGTAATGTTCGCCCCGGGACAACGGCCGAAGCCGCCCCAGCACTTGACCTCTTGCGCCAACTACAGTCGTAGGTCTGGCATAGCCCGTAGACCATTGCCACATTCGAACCCCGAAGGGCTAATGCATCAACCGGGGAAACCCACGACACGCCGGGACCATATTGCCGAAAATACATCGGCCATGAATCGAACCCAGGCATAGGGGTGTTCCCTTATCCCTTTCTGTTGAGTGGCCGAAATTGGTCCCCGGTGCGATCAACTACACGTCAAGTACTGAGAATGACATATCGTTCGAACCTGAAATGCACCCGGTCGACCCGCGTGGATTTCCATCGATAAGTATCCGATAATGTAACGATTCATGCACGGAATCAGTGCTGCATCTGCTTGCGTCCGGGCGATGTAACCTTTTATTATTCATACCATTTTTCATGTCACCAGGCAAAGTACAGGTATTTCTCCCGTAGTAATTATGGGACGATGTCAGTATTGGTAGTACGGGTAGTGTATTTATATTTTGAAATATAATGTTTTAAAATAGTGACAATCGTATTGGACATCATATACAGTAGGTGCGGGTGTATCGTCGGTATGGACAAAAACCAAATACTGCTGTGTGGTACAGAGAGTGAGAGAGACGCCCACGCGTTCTTTCATTGGCAACCGGCAACTTCTCTCGGCCGCACACTGTCGGAGTGTCGCGGGTGAGTCGACCCGCTGTCTGCAGATGCACGAGTTGCATGCATAGCGTGTGCTCATCGTGTGTACGCGGCGCCGCCTTGGTTCGCTTCGGACAGATAGAGTCCCGCATACGGGGGCTCTGAATCGTTTCCGAGGCTTCAGTAGCCGGGGTACGCGTAGTAGGAAAGGGGGGCGTCACCGATGCATCATCCCCTACTGCGCTACACGTGGTGGCACCCCACGGTAATGTATCGTTGTAACCCTAGAAAAGGGCTGACCACGGCTAGCAGTAGCTCGGGTCGGGCACGGAGGGGCAGAATAGGTACCCGAAAAGCTCGATGGGTTGAGTCGACATGGTAAGTCCTAAATTTAACATGCAATCGAGTCTGGTTCAGCGAAAGGGAGGGAATGTCGGAGGAGGAGCCCGCAGAGCGGAGGCGGAAAACGGGAGGGCGCTGCCGAAGGCAGCGAGCTCGAAGATGGCAGATGAGCTGCTGGTGGCTGTCCTTGGTAGCTCCTTGGCCGGGAGCGTAGGGCTCGCGGGCGATGGGACAGCCCGTACTAAAAACCCGATGGTACCAGTTCCCACCTAAACCACCAACATACCGTACGCGTCGCACTAGGACAGTTAAAGTTATTATGAAACCCCATAAACACGTTTAGAGCATTTCAACATGCAATCGAGTGTGATTTTTGCCAGTTTACGACTGACTGTGAGCGTGGGCAGTTAGCAGGCATGCCGACTAGACGAAGGCGGAAGTCATATGTCTTGAGTTGTAGAAGGGGTCTCGCGCCAAGAGGTTTAACCTCGATCGAGGCGCCGGCGCATAACAAACACGGAGGGGAGATGTTGACGCCAAGGCCGAACATGTCGCGGATTAAAATGCCGTGGTGTCGTGTGGCACGAGCCGGAATTGCAGGCCAGTAGAGGCAAGGGTAAAAGTGGCCAAGTTGGCGACGAGCGCCTAGCAAAGCAGTTGCACAGGCACCAGCAGGACAAGTACAGCTGCGCGCACGAGTGCGCGAGCGCGCCGCGTACAGCCAGGTGAAGTATTGGTACGTTGTACGTGACGCGATGGTAACTCTGCACCTACTGTACTTTCGATGCACGTTAGGAGGGGTGGACACGCAACAATGCATGCGCGATGACAGCGATGTCAGGCCGCTGCCATCAACAACGGTGGATGTTTCGCCCCCTCGCGCGAAGGGCGGCGGGTGAAACGTACGGGGCTGAGGGGCGCGGGAGCGTGGCACCCTACTGTGTGGTCGTGTCGCATAGGCTCTTTGGTGTGTCGCGGAGAGCGGTGAGCCGGCCTCCGTTGTTGCACTAGCGACGGCTGCTGACCGCCCAACAAGGCGCATGCTTAGGATGCCGCCACGAAATGCACAAGACAGTTGCGTTAGGTGGCGGAGCCGTCCCCCGGCGGGCAGCTCGTGTTGTCACAGATGAGACGTCGTGACGTCGGGAGCAAGTTGGCCGGCGTAGAGGCCCTTGTAGCCTATGCCGGCACGTAACAATGCCAATGATGTCGGGGCGAGGGTGACGACGATGAAGTGGCCGATGCTGCTGCACCACCCGAAATTCCGTACCGGGCCAAAGTCCCAGAGTCGGCCAGGGGTAGTTACGTACCCCACGCGAAACATCAGGCACGCCAGGTGGTAGTGCTGCCCCCCGGCGGGCAGCTGCGGGTTGCGGTGGTCCTTGTGACGACGACGTTGTAGCAGGAGGCGTCGGAGACACGTTGGGACGGGTCGCACAAGGCATTTTCTTGTAGGGTTTCCGAGTGAGCACAAATGATGAGCGTGCGGCGCTGTGTGATCAGCAGCTCAGCATGCGCTCGTAACAGTAACAAAACAATAAAGTGGCCCATCGCCAGCCCGTCCATTGGACACGGTGCGCATAGTGGCAGGGTGAATCAGAGCTCAGTGAAACCAATGTAAGCTTTAGGCGAGAGACTTTAGCATTGACAAGGAGAAAGTTTGCATCAAAGGAAATTGTTAAATTTGCCAAGGCCATAGTACACGGTTTTGTACTACTATCCGTATGGCAGTCGGTTTGGATGTAGACATTGGGTTCATGCATGCAATCTATGCTTGTTGTCATCAGGGGGTCATCGGGTTGTCATGGCTGGTGAAAGCATGGCACGTGGCGAGCATGTGACAGGCATGTGGCAAGCATCTGGCAGGGACGTGGTAAGCATGTGGCGAGCATGTGGCAAGCATATGTGTGTGGGCGGATGCGCAGCTTGGTTGCGTGTTCTTGTATTAGTATAAGGGAGTGAGTGGTATGAGTATGATGGTATAGGTGTGTGGGTATAGGTATGCATCCAGGGTTATGGTGGTAACCCTAACATTCCATCCCGGCCCCAAAAAGTAGCCTTACGGGATACGTTAAGGGAAGCGGGCGGGGTATTTGGCAGATAGGATATGATAATCAGGTTGCGTAAGCATAAGGCGGAGGGAAGGTGTGTTACGGGCATGGACATGCAGCATATCGACATTTTTAAGGTTGGCGGAGGTTCCCATGAGTCGTGGGAATCGTCGTAGCCGGACCAGTGCACAAGAAAGAACTAAGGCATGGCCGCGGGCATTGTGTGGCAAGTGTTGGTCAATGCGATGGTCGCGAATGGCATCGACGGTATATTTGTCTTGTGGGGGCTTAATGCGGCCAGGTATGTTATCGGCGGGAGTGTCTGGGGATTTACAGCGGATGAGCATGCGAGAAATGTGGAACACGGGGTGGCAGGCCATGCTGGGGGGCAAACGAAGTTGGTAGGCCTGCGAGGAATTTTTTCGGACGACGGGATACGGGCCGATGTAACGTTGGCGGAATTTGCGAACTTGTTGCTTGCGAAGCATGAGGTGTTGTGTGGAAAGCCACACTCTGTCGCCCTCGGTGAATTCGTCGGGACGAGTTCTACGGTTGGCATATGCCATTTGGTATGCGTCGGCGAGTTTTAGTTCTTTTGTGATCGCGGCATTGGTATGTTGTATCCGTGGAACGATATCAATGTGATCCGCGGGGTCGACCGGTTGAAACAAGAGGTTTGCGGGTGTCAGCGGTTCATGTATGCCTAGCATGCCTCGAACGGGGTGCGGTTAATTGCGGATTGATAGGCGTTGTTATAGCTGAATTCGGCGAGAGACAAGTTATTGAGCCATTCAGTGTGGTTTTGGTGCACGAAAGAGCTGAGGATTTGTTCAATGGTGCGGTGCGTACGTTCGGTTTGTCCGTTTGTTTGGGGGTGGTATGAGGAACAGATATTTAATTTCGTACGTAAAGATCGGAACAGATTTTGCTAGAAGGTCGAGGTGAAGCGGGGGTCGCGGTCAGATATTATGGTGCGGCAAAGGCCGTGGTGGTGAAAAATGTTATCGATAAACAAGCAAGCGGGCGAGTTGGGGGGCGTCTATATGAATACTTCAGGGAATGAAGTGGGCTTGTTTAGTAAAAGTGCAGACAAATGTGGCGATAGTGTCGAAGCCATTTACAGGGAGGCCGGTGACAAAGTCCATGAAAATAACTTCCCAGGGTCGTGTGCCTTTGGTTAGGGGCGACAAAGAGCCCATGGGGCGTTGGGTGGAATTTTTTATGCGTTGGCAGGTCGGGCAGGTGCGGCAGCAATTGTTTATGGTTTTGCGCATGTGCGGCCACCAAAATGTTTTAGAGATGTTAGCGAGCGTGCGTTCTGCATCGGGGTGACCGGCTGCGTCGTGGAATTCTTGGATAATTAAGTTAAGCAGGGTTTTATCCGACGTTGGCAAGCAGGCCTTATCAGCCATCCAGTACAAATTGTCGTTGGTATCGGACGTAACGCCAACGGGAATGCGATTGCCATACTAATTTGGGTCAGTTGTGCAGCCGTGGCGGATGCGAACAAGTAATTCAGGATTAACTTGTAGGCGGCACATGGTTGAGAGGAAATCATGCATGTCCTCCAGATCTTTACCAACAAGTTGGGCGTCGTGCTCAGTTGAGGCATGGTGTATAAGTCCGGACGGCGGGACAGGGCATCATCTTCATATTGGGATCCTTTGCGATATAATACTTGTAGGACGGGTTTACCGGTGCGGGGGTGATTAGCAAGGTATGGGAAATAACACCAAGCCATAGGGAGTGGCGGCGGTCTAGTGCGGGTTGATCGGGTAAGTGGCGGAGTGTTGCGTGGTCGGTGATGACGGTTATGCGGCAGTTGCCTTCGATATAGTAGCGCCATTCGTTTGATGCGCAGACTACACCTAAAAGTTCTTGATCATAGGTGGGGTATCGAGTATATCAGGTTGTAAAACTTTAGCATAGTAGGCGCATGGTCTGAGATGGCCGGCGGAGTCCTTCTGCAGTAAGACTGCGCCCAGGGCATATTTCGAAGCATCTGTCGAGACTACAAACTCGGCGTCTCGGCATGTTTTAGGAGTCATTAAGACCGGGGCCGAACATAGTGATTGTGTAAGAGCATTAAAGGCGACATGCTCGCGTTCCCGCCCCAAGTAATGTTTTTAGTCTTGCGGCAGATATCATAGAGGGGCCGCCATGTGGGAATATTTGTGGACATATTTGCGATGAAAATTGCAGAATCCAAGGAACTGTCGTATTTGTTGTACGGTTTAGGCGGGGCCTATTCGCAAACTGCAGCAATTTTATTTTCGGAAGGGCGTGTGCCATGTTGGCTAACCATATGACATAAATATTCCAGCTCATTTTTGGCGAAGAAGCATATGGGCAATCGCAGCCGTATGTCGTTATTGGCGAGGAGGCTGAGTGTGGCATCAAGGTGTATCAAATGGTCATTGAGTGAGTTGCTAAATATTAGCTCATCGTCAAGATAAACAAGGATAGCTGTGTTTTTGTGCGGTTGAAGGACGTTATTCATCCACCGTTGGAACGCCGAGGGGGCATTAGACAGGCCGAATGGCATAACCAGAAATTCGAACTGGCCGAACTGAGTTCTAAACGATGTTTTCTGAACGTCGGAGTCTTTGATACGGAGTTGATTATAGCCTAGGGCAAGGTCAAGAGCTGAGTAAACTGCAGCGCCGGAGAGCATATCTAGCAGCATGTCACCGTGTGGAATTGGGAATTGTATTCGGCGCGTATATTTATTTAGTTGGCGATAATCAATGCACATGCCGCGCAGGCCACCATTGCCCTTTCTGGCGAACATGACGGGGTGCAGCGTAGGGTGAGAACGACTCTCTAATAAAGCCTTTTGTCTAGAAAGTCATTAAACTGCTTTTTAAACTCATCCAACTCGGCAGGGGATAGGCGATATATTTTGCCGAGTGGGCGGGTGGTACATGGGCATCGGGGAGTAGGGGTATTTCGAAATCAAAGCCCGGGCGGGGTTGCGGGAGGCTGTTCAATGGTTGGCAAATACTTTTGTGTTTTAGGAGGCAACGGATTTCTTGGGTATATGCGGCAGATTGGTCGGTAGAAATACTGGCTATATCATTATCTACGGAAAGGGTAGTAGTGTGTTCCGGGGAATCGCACTCGCGCAGCACAGCACAAAAGAACACTGTGTTGTGATCTTTTTTAAAGTATCTCACGAGCCATAGAGTTGGCGTGAACTACGTCGATGTTACTTGAGCGAGGCTCAATAGGGCATGTCACGGTGTGTCTGTCGGAGAACGTAAGCGAACCGGTGGTCCAATTATTATTTGGGTTATGGTTTTTGAGTTGAAGGGCTGACGACGGCGTCGAAGTTACTATGTAAGGAGGTTATAATAAACTCAACGTTTGCTTGATATCCATTTATGTCGAGTCGTAATGTGCAGGATTGTGATGGCAGTGTCATACTGACGTCTGCCAACATAACCGTACGTAATTGTTTTTGTAGCGGTGCGGTATTAAATTTGCGGACGAAGGCCTCGTCAATAAAACACAGGGTAGCGCCGGAATCTAGGAGCATAGTGAGCGGGGGTAAATCTGGGTGGTCGGGTAGTTTGGTTTTTAGGAGTAGTAAGTCGTGATCGGACATTGATGTTATGAACGCTTTATCAGTTTCAAAACGGGGTTGGTGGGTTTTCTTAAAGGTCTTATTGGGCATATATGACTTGCCTTTAGACTCTAGCTCAAGAGCCTTGATGTGTTGAGAGCGCATATTGTCGTTGTGCGCCGTGGCCGCCTGCTCGTCGACAGTGTTGTCGGCGAGGTAAGCATCTACGATCCAGTTGTTTGGTGGCATCGGTAGGTCGTTAGTGGCAGTTGTGGCAGTGTGTAATAGATAAGTGCCGGCGGGGTATGAGTGGATGAGGCGGTATTTAGACAAGATGGGACGCCATGATCTTCTGAGGTCGCTATTCCAGCGGGGTAAAACAATAATAGCCCGGGTGTCATAAGGGGAATCCTGACGTTGAGCTTCTAAGTGCTCGAGTATAGGCAAGGCAGATTCATCATATGGGGGGTGGATAAACACGGTATGGCCGACAACCGATATAGCAGTAAACGGATTATCGCGCGAAGAAATATTTGGGCAGACCGCGTCAAATGCCGAAGCACAAGCGTCAAGGGTAGCTGGGCCGTAACTGAAATTAAGGCGGGCAAACTCATCACGGTCAAAAGCTGTGGAGTCGGGTGGGCAGGCAGGTGGCCGGGCAAGTTTGGTTTCAGTGGCAGTGTGGGGGCGACGCCGGTAATATTGCCGGACAGCAACGCGTTTTTCAATCGCGGACAATTTGGCAGTGGCCGTGTCGGCTGGGATGGCAAAGTCGGCAGTAGCAAGCAGGAACCGGCATAACTCTCGCGAAGGCAACGAGTGTGTCGACTCCACAGGCAATGGGCTTGAAGAGGAGGCCCCGTCATGCGTAGACACCGGCACGCGGGGCTCGGCCGCACTCTCAGGAGTTATCACGTTCACTGGGGGCAAGCCAATAGGCATAGTCTCAGGGATGGGGGACAGCCTCGGCCGGTAAGAAAGATTATCGATTGATGTACACTTCGACATCGAATCTAGACTGGCCCCAAACCGTCATTGACCGGCAGGGCGGTTCGAGTTCAGCTTGGTGATACCTTTAGCTGCCTTGTTGGCAGCCATTGTCGGGCGCCAAGCCTGCTTGTCAGCCTCGCTCGTCGACGAGCATTTCATGATGGAGTGGCCCATTCGGCCACAGCCATCGTATTTGCCGTCATAGCGGTCATAGCCAGAAAGGCGGGGGGTGGCGGGCGGGGGAGCGGGAGGGGAGGGAGGGGGGGAGGGGGGTGGATGGGCCTGCAGGGGGAAACGGGGCAGCACCCGGGCGGATGTAGCGGTGCGGGGGGACATCGGCAGCATATTTGCGTTTGCCGTTGGCGGCAGCGGCGAACTCGAGGTCGATGGCCTCAAGGTGGCGGCAGATGGTGGAGTCGGAGTCGATCGGCTCGTCGGCGCGACGGCTCGCAGCCTCGAGGACGACTTGAGCTGAATGGGGTTGGCACGCTTGGATGACGCCAACGACGGTGACTTCGTCGTGCCGACGATGTACTGGGAGCAAGTCGGAGGTGCGCCGCATGTGTTGGGCCAGCTTGATGGCGGTGCCCGGCAGGTGGGGATGGTTTGGGGCGACGCGCGATGATGCCAGGCATGTTAGAGTTGGAGTGGAAGAATGCCACGAGCTTGGATGGAAGTCGTCGATGTCCGCGAAGATGGTGGAGACGCTCACGCCGGGCGCGACTTCGCGGGATATATACATGGGGGTTGTCGGCAGTGAGGCCGCGATAGGCCATGCCAGCGAACGACTCTGGAGGGAACTGGCGGAGTATCCACGCCTCAAGAGCAGGGGTCCAGTAGATGCCGGCGATGAGCTCACGGAGTTCTGTAAAAAAGACGATGAGTTGGCGGACTTCACGGCGGTCGCCGAGGATGCGGGAGGCGTTGATGATGTCTCGAGTCGGGACGCGGGTTTTAGGCTTGGCGAGCTCCACTTGGATGACGCGGGCAACGTGGGTGTCGATTTCCATGGCCTCGAAGCAAGCGGCAGCAGCGGCACCGGCGGCGGCGGCGTGGTCGGCCATAGTAGCGGCGGCGGCGGCGCGGCGGGTGACGGGCATACGCAGTGGAAACGCACCGGGGGATCTTAACCAGAGCTCAGTGAAACCAATGTAAGCTTTAGGCGAGAGACTTTAGCATTGACAAGGAGAAAGTTTGCATCAAAGGAAATTGTTAAATTTGCCAAGGCCATAGTACACGGTTTTGTACTACTATCCGTATGGCAGTCGGTTTGCATGTAGACATTTGGGTTCATGCATGCAATCTATGCTTGTTGTCATCAGGGGGTCATCGGGTTGTCATGGCTGGTGAAAGCATGGCACGTGGCGAGCATGTGGCAAGCATGTGACAGGCATGTGGCAAGCATGTGGCAGGGACGTGGTAAGCATGTGGCGAGCATGTGGCAAGCATATGTGTGTGGGCGGATGTGCAGCTTGGTTGCGTGTTCTTGTATTAGTATAAGGGAGTGAGTGGTATGAGTATGACGGTACAGGTGTGTGGGTATAGGTATGCATGCAGGGTTATGGTGGTAACCCTAACACGTCGCATGGCGCGTGGTTCTTCTTCGGTCACATCGCGCCCCTCCGCCACTTCCAAGTCCAACAGGACTCCGCAGTGGTGGCCTTCCCGGTGCCCCCTTCATGACATGGCGCTACCCTTTCTACGTCAATCCGCCGCTCTCTCCGTTCCCTCATGACTGGCAAAACCAGACTCAACTTTGAAATGATCTAAACTAGTTTATGGGGTTTAACAATAATGCAACTTATTTTGCACCGAGGCACGCGGTGCATTGTGGTTAGGTCTAAATTAGGATTTTGGGGAAGTAGTGGGATTGATAGTTAATATGAATGCCAGTTGGTTCATTTGTGCCAAGTCGGGAAGCCAATTCCGTCCAAACAGGGACAAATCAAAAGAGTGAAAGAAACGGATGGTTACAAGAAGTTTGCGCCATCGGGGTTGAAACTCCGTCCAAACTGGGAGAAACACAAGGGCGAGGGGGACGTGATGGCTACACGTAGTTTGTGCCCTCGGGGGCTGAAACTCAGTCAAAGCCGGGACAAAACATGTGAGCGGCTAATTTTGCGGAAATGTATTGCATCTTATCATCTTCGAGCACATAATCCCCTCGACGCTCCGCCGCCTCGAGTCTCCTCTTATCCGCCGCTTGGCGCTCTGCCCGCTCCTCTTCCTCGGTCATTGGAAGGGGCAGACCCGGCCACTTCTCGAAGTCATATGGACGCAGTCTTTGAGTCTCGTCCATGGCTTCTCTTTGAACCATGAGGTCATCCTGAACTGCATCCCATCGATGATTGATTTGCGTCTTCAGGTTGTCAATGAGGGTCGTCTTCAAGTTCACGTGTGAACGAGTAGCTCGGATGCATATGGTCCCACCACACGGAAAAGGCCGCAGCGACCTAAATGCGTGGCAAACCGCACAAGGCGTTAATTTTTAATGTTGATCGCATTATGTCACTCACCCGGGTTGCACCCCTCACGCATCGCGGTTGTCCCGGTTCCGGCTGTGACGTCGACGATTGTTGTCCCGTATGTTGCCGCCATCTTCATGTGCTTGGCGAAGAGAGCGATAGGCTTTTGGTACTTGTTCACTGTTAGCGTGTTCTCGTCCTTCAATTTCGCAGTGTCTTTGAAGTGACCCAACACTTCAAAGACACTGCGAAATGTACAGAACATGGAAAGGCGCAACCAGCTCAGCGAGTGATGATAAATACAAGCATGCTACTTTCCACGAATCAAATATCACCTTCGCCGATCATCGAAACGGATGTTTTCAGGTATGATGCTTGGCGGGGGCTTCCTGATGTAGAGGTAGCACTCAGCGTCGTGACGCAGAGAACTGCCCATCTTCATCCCGCAATCCTTGGCCCAAGTCAGCACGTGATAGGCGAGGTCCTCAGCTTGTTTTTGTACGGCTGTGATTGCGGATCCAAGTTGCTGCTCCGAGAGGTGAATGAAGAAATGGCACCCATCAAGAGCAGCGTAGACGTCAGAATATCCAGCCAGGACATTCACCTGCCTGCGGGGAAAATCGGTAATCAAGTTAATGAAAGCACAGTCATCTACGCACCCGGTTTATGGGGGGTTGTCTCGCTTGGCGAAAGCAAACAGGTCGTTGAAGTCGTCCGTGCCCCACGCAGCATCCTTCGAGTCCCAAGTGTGCGAATCAGCGCCGAAAAGCGCGTCGGCAATGAAGACTGTGGCCTTCTTGGCACGAACTGCCGGCATGCCTTCCGCGAGGAACTGTTTTCTCGCGGGCGCCTTGAAGTCCCCCTCCACGATGCAAGTCTTGCAAAGCTCCGTGTTGAAACAGATTCTGTCATCCTTGTGGACTCTTCGCCCTTGGGCATCACCGTAAGTTCCTCGGCGTGAGGTGTGTATTAGAAAACCGATTCGGGTTAATAGCTCACAATGAAATTTCAGAAGACACGCATTTGTGGTTACACAAAATCTTACCTTCATCGATATCCACGGCTCGTCAGAAACATTTGGAGCGGAAACCGCGATAACCTCCGGAGCACATGCCAGAACAGCAAACTCCGTGAAGAATGAGATGACCAAGTCCGGCATCTGATTCTTGATGCGATACGCCTAACTCCTTATGTTGGTGTTGGTAGCGGCGATATGCTCTCGAAGCGGTAGAGGTGTGAGACAATCGTCGGATTTCATGCCCCCCTATTTGGCAAGAGGGGTCAGCAAGACCATCAAAGGACCGGAGCGATCAGCACCTTTGAACAACTCCTTGAACTTTCTGGGGAAGCCTGTTGGGTCGAGGTCATCAACCTTGGCTCGGAACTTGGTGATGCAGTCAAGGCGAGCGGCCGCTTGCTGGTCCGACACTTTGTCTACCAACTCCCAATCGATGATGTGGTCCGAGAGATATTTCCCCCAGTTACTGGCCGGTTCGTCTGGCGTCAGCAGTCGGATTGCCTCCCTCCCCTTGGCCGTGTCAATGGCATTCATGATCTTCAGTGATGCTTGCTCGACGTAAGAGATCGCGAAACCTCCGGGTCTCAATCATCGCGAGCCACTCCGCGTTGGTGTGTGTAACAGCCGTGGGGCCATGTCGCCGGCATGCTTTATGTCATCCACCAACTCGTAGAGGTTCAAGGTCACATTTTGCTTGCCTTGAATAAGCAGTCCAACCACCATGTACACCTAGCCCACATGAAGATCCGCGATGTCGCTCTGCTTGGCAAGAGACGGCTCGTCAAGCTAGCGCGTACCGGGGCCAAAGCCATCATCCTGGGTCGAAAAACAAAACTTCATTACGGAGAAAGGAATGGTAGTGTTCCATATGATTAATAGACACTGGGGTAGGTCGCAACTTACCTCCATGAGGGCCACTCGGAAGTGAGCTCTGTCTTTGCCGAAACCGTACTTCTTGTAATCGAGGATAGCATTGACATGCTTCCTAATTGTTTCGTAAACCTTGCTCACGACCTTCGGGGAAAGTTGATGATTGTCCGTAATCGAGACGCTCGAGTCTAGCGAGTTCTTGCTCGTAGTACGCAACCATGTCCCCGAGTTTGGTTCTAGCTTCATCTCATCCTCGAACCCCGAGCTCCACATGCCGGTAGGCTTCAGAAATCTGCTCAAGGGGCTTAAAAACACTGCGCAAATCAATTGAGTCAGAACCTAGCAACAGTATCAACAAGATTAAATTTCATCATCTAGGCAGCTTACCATTGTGGGCGCGAGCAGAGGTCAATCAAATTTCAGAATTCGCTGCTCTTCTCATCTTTTCTGCCGATCTTCTCAAGTTCAACTTGAAGAATTTCAGACTTCTTGAACTCCTTCACGACGCGAATTTGCGGAAGTGCCCCAAAGCCCGGACGACTTGCAGCTTGTTGGGCATACCAGCTCTCGAAACATCGGCGAAGGTTCTGCACAAACAATCCGATTTCAAATATATCGAACGATTATGTACCTCTGATGACATACCGATTTTGTCCCACTGATGACAGACCGGTTTGTCCCGCTGAGGACAGACCGTTTCGTCCCGCTGATTACACGCCGTTTCGTCTCACTGAGGACGGACCGATTTCGTCCCACTGATGACAAACCGTTTCGTCCCACTGATGACAAACCTATTTCCTCTCGCTGATGACAAACCGTTTCGTCCCACTGATTGACATTCCGTTTCGTCCCGCTGGTGACAGACCGTTTCGTCCCGCTGATGACACACCGTTTCGTCCCACTGATGACATACCTATGTTAACCCACTGACGAACAGCACGATTTTTGTCACACTTGACGGCTATTTAGTCCAACGGACAGCTAGGTAATAATGTGGGAGATTTGGTCGCTCACAAGGAGTTTGTGCATGGACGTGTCTCCCACGACGGTGTGACCCGCCTTGTCGAGCTTCATAGACCTGTAGCGGCAGACTTCCGGCGAGAGGCCGATGTACATCTTGTCCGACGTGAAGCGGATGCCTTTGTTGGTTTCGTAGATTTCCTGGTAGTTTTCCTTCACCATGCGCTTCGCCTCCCGTATGTGGCTGCCGTCGATGTTGGCTTGAAGCGCTCACTAGGAGCCCAGAAACTTGATGCTGACGTCGATTTCTGGCTTGTAGGAACTTGCATCCCCCAACCTTGGATTCTCTCCCCTTTCGAATGATGCGACTAGGTCCTTGAAGTTGGCCATGGTCAGAGCGAGGGGCTCGTACTCTCCGGAGGAAACTCTGTTCTTGTGAACTACCGGTAAGGACACTCAGAAATTCTCGGCGGATAGGGAACGATTCCTCTGAATAACAAATGCAAAGGCATGTCAGTAAGTTGCATTGTGTATAAATTTGGATTTGTTTACGCATTTGATCACGATGGGCTTTTACCTAGTAGCTTTGCGCCACCATATTGACGTTGGTTTCGTAGATTTCCTGGTAGTTTTCCTTCACCATGCGCTTCGCCTCCCGTATGTGGCTGCCGTCGATGTTGGCTTGAAGCGCTCACTAGGAGCCCAGAAACTTGATGCTGACGTCGATTTCTGGCTTGTAGGAACTTGCATCCCCCAACCTCGGATTCTCTCCCCTTTCGAATGATGCGACTAGGTCCTTGAAGTTGGCCATGGTCAGAGCGAGGGGCTCGTACTCTCCGGAGGAAACTCTGTTCTTGTGAACTACCGGTAAGGACACTCAGACATTCTCGGCGGATAGGGAACGATTCCTCTGAATAACAAATGCAAAGGCATGTCAGTAAGTTGCATTGTGTATAAATTTGGATTTGTTTACGCATTTGATCACGATGGGCTTTTACCTAGTAGCTTTGCGCCACCATATTGACGTTGGTTTCGTAGATTTCCTGGTAGTTTTCCTTCACCATGCGCTTCGCCTCCCGTATGTGGCTGCCGTCGATGTTGGCTTGAAGCGCTCACTAGGAGCCCAGAAACTTGATGCTGACGTCGATTTCTGGCTTGTAGGAACTTGCATCCCCCAACCTCGGATTCTCTCCCCTTTCGAATGATGCGACTAGGTCCTTGAAGTTGGCCATGGTCAGAGCGAGGGGCTCGTACTCTCCGGAGGAAACTCTGTTCTTGTGAACTACCGGTAAGGACACTCAGAAATTCTCGGCGGATAGGGAACGATTCCTCTGAATAACAAATGCAAAGGCATGTCAGTAAGTTGCATTGTGTATAAATTTGGATTTGTTTACGCATTTGATCACGATGGGCTTTTACCTAGTAGCTTTGCGCCACCATATTGACGTCTTGTAGCTTTGGGGAACGGAATTCAAATTCCGGCGGCGGAGCGACGAACTTATCGGTTGGGAAGCTGAAAATGCGAGGTAGCCCCGTGTCCTTGTTGGTGACGAGGTTGATTCTGTCGGCGAATGTGCTAATGTCGCCACCGTGCGATGTCTTCACCTCTGGATCAATAATCTCGACTCTAAGGTGACCGTAAGATATCCAGTCGACGGCATCAGTGTCGCTGAAGCCATTCAAGGCCGGCGGGACGGCAAACGTATCGACGTATGGAAGCGCGTTCTGAAAATCCTTGTCAATGTTGGCCAAGTCATCTCACCAAACGCGAAACCTCTCAGCGCCTGCGCCAACACATTGCGCTCGACCAAAGTCCACGCGTAATACGATTGGAACCGCGGCTGGGAGGAGAGTGGCGGCTAGATCGCGTGGAGTAGCAACCTCTCAAAGACAACGTCGATCCTGACCTCCTTGTACAGTGTCAAGCGATAAGGCTCCGTACAGATATGCGGTAACAAGCATGGTAATATTAAACCTTGACACACGATATCGACACACGAATTCAGAAACCTCGGCTGTGTTTTACTCACCCCGTAGCGTCCGGCCGAGTCTAGCTCGATATCCTTGATCTTTCCGATACACGCGAGAAGTGGCCCCTTCAGATCATCAAAAAGTCCTTGCTAGTCAACGGGCTTGCCCTGTGCAATTCGATGTACAAATAGATCGGCACCTCAGCGCCTGTATTTTTGAACCAATGGATAGTCTAGCTCCGCGAAGTGATGTCGCTGTAGCCCCCATCTTATCCTTGGGATTCGTCGGTGTCGTCAAAGAAGTCGTTGAAAGAGGCGATTATCATCAGCTTTGTCTTCCTCTCGGATCCAAGAGTGCCGGTGATGTCGAGAGCTTGCGTGCGCTTCTCTGCCGCCCGTTGCCTCTGTTCTTCCTCTGTGCCGAAGACCTCTTCATCTGCACATACTGAGGAATTCAGGAACCCTTCTTCTCGGAGCCACGGCAATACAGGCTCGAGAACCAGAGTCTCCAGAACCGGACGCGTGCCCGGTAGTCGGCGCTGGAGTCTCGAGCTCGGGCTCAGGCTCCGGTTCAGGCTCTGGCTCGGGATCCAGCCGAGTGGGCTCAGTTTCAGGCGCAAGCTCGGGCTCCGGCTCGTGATCGGGCTCAGTGGGCTCTGTTTCAGGCTCCGGCTCATGCTCAGGCTCCGGCTCGGGCACCCGCTGAGTGGGCTCAGTTTCAGGCTCGGGCTCAAGCTCCGGCTCGATCCCGATTGTTGGCTCTGTTTCTGGTACTTGAGGCGGCCCTTTAGACAAAGAAGAGCCTTGAGTCCGGGAACCTGTAAAGAATGAGTATAGAGAGTACTCAACATGCCTACAGTGGGCATCACGATTAACTACTGAGCGGTGTGGCCATGCACCATCAAAGCCAATCGTGATTTTCTTACCTGACGATCCCGATTTACCGGCTGCTTCCCACGGTTGCCTGCACCAATTGACGACCTGTTGGATCGTCAGATAACTCACTAACGAGAACTCGAAGGGATTGGGAAGGCAAGGATTGATACTTTCAGCCACAATTACCTGGAGTAACAAGCGTCTCGGAAACCTATTCTTTTCCCTTGGATTCCTTTGGAGCTTGAGGCGCTACTGGCTCATGTGCGCGTCCTTTCGAAGCTGTCAAAACACACAATTTCAATCTATTTAGATATCACAGTGCACAGACGAAAATCAAGTGATTGGAGAAGCAAGGACATGATAGATAGTAAGCTTGCATGAGCTTTTTGTAATCGATCAGCCATCGCGATGTCTGCATTTGAGCATCTGAGAGGAATTGGCCGCTCTTGATTCGGGCCCTCAAAAGAGCGGCGGCCGATCTTTCTCCTTGCGAGTGCGTGCCGTAAGGCGGCACTACTCTACCTCCTAAAAGCCTCGGTTTCTAGGGTTTATCTGATGCTTTTGCGCCCGCTCTAGTTACAGAAGCTGATGCTGCACGGCTCTTCTTCGCCGCCGGCTGCTCGGGCACAGAAGATGACGCCTTGTGTTATTTTCGCCCGACAAGCGCTCCGATCGCATCGAACTCTCTTGCATTCTCAGTAGGTTTTGATGTCCGCTTGGACCTTCGACCTATTAATTTCAGATTCCGTCCGTACTGTTCGTCCCGCTGTTGCAAACCGTTTTCGTCCCACTGATGACAGACCGTTTCGTCCCGCTGATGACAGACCGTTTCGTCCTACTGAGCAGGACATACCGATTTCGTCCCACTGTTGACATAACTATTTGTCCCACTCGTGAAAGACCGTTTCGTCCCGCTGATGATAGACCGTTTCGTCCCACTAATGACAGACAGTTTCGTCCCACTGATGACATGCCCATTTCGTCCCGCTGATTACAAACCATTTCGTCCCACTGAGGACATACCGATTTCGTCCCGCTGATGACAGAACGTTTTGTCCCACTGATGACAGACCGATTTCGTCCCACTGATGACAAACCTATTTCGTCCCGCTGATGATATAACGTTTCGTCCCGCTGATGACATAACGTTTCGTCCCACTGAGGAAAGACCGATTTCGTCCCACTGATGACATAACATTTTGTCCCACTGATGACAGACTGTTTCGTCCCACTGATGACATACCGTTTTGTCCCACTGATGACATACCTATTTTGTCCCGCTGATGACAGACCGTTTCGTCCGACTCAGGACAAACCCATTTCGTCCCGCTGATGACATAACCATTTTTGTCCCACTGATGAAGACTATTTCGTCCCAATGATGACAGAACCTTTTTCGTCCCGCTGATGACAGAACAGTTATCTCCCGCTGAAAACACCGTTTTATCCCACTGATGACAAAACGATTTTCGTCCCACTGATGACATGCCGTTTTCGTCCCGCTGATGACAGACCGTTTCGTCCGACTTAGGACAAACCCATTTCGCCCCGCTGATGACATAACCATTTTTGTCCCACTGATGACAGACTATTTCGTCCCAATGATGACATAACCTTTTTCGTCCCGCTAATGACATAACAATTATCTCCCGCTGAAAACACCGTTTTATCCCACTGATGACAAAACGATTTTCGTCCCACTGATGACATGCCGTTTTCGTCCCGCTGATGACATACCGTTTCGTCCCGCTGATGACAGAATTATTTCCAATACATTAAGTACTGCGGATTAATAATGTTATGTATTTAACTACTGCGCTTGACAAGAATATTAAACCACTCCTGACGGCGGAGTACGGGTAAACGGTCCACATGGCCACCCTACACCCCCCATCCCCCGTCCACCACCAATTAGCATCCTTACTGGTCCTGCCGCGGCGGACTCGACGGGACGTAATACCGTGCAGGACCATGATACCGCTCGTCTCGTTTGGGTTTTTATTCCGACTCATATGCCTATCCAGCTCGAACGGTCCTAGATTACACCGCTTCTAGAGGGAACCCCAACTGAACTAGCTAGATCTGGCCGCATCACGCGTCGAGCAAGCCGGCATCAACTGTACGCGCGCACAACTCACCTGGGGTGGCGTCGTCCTTGTCTTCCTTGTCCTTGGCAGGCTCGTTCTTCTTCGGCGCCATTCTGGCTTTAGGTTGGTGGACGCGGTAGATGAGCGGGTTTATTCTGGGCGGGTAGCGGTGAGGGAGAGGTGGAAATGACCTGGTCTCCGTATGCCGCCGCTCTAACCCCTGCTGGACCGACCGCGCGTGCGCGCAGTGTTGGTGCACCTCGTCTTCGTCATCAGGTTCATATATTTTGCACCGCGACGAATATACAAGGCAAACTACTGCGACTATATTACTATTACTGGTAGATAATAGATTCCCTGCTCGAGAGTCATAACGGTACGAGAGTACAATAATCCAGCGAAGCGTCGATTTTTCGGCGGTGACCTTTATTGCCGTACGGGCACCCGTATAGTGCAACGGAGCGGGCCTATAGGTGCATGACTAAAGCGCTTATCTACTGGCATGTACTACTAAGTACTGTAATCCACCCACCCGCCCGCCCACGGTCCTTAATTACTCAGCCGTCCGATTACGATCTCACGGTTGGGAGGTACTGGTACTGGTTGTTTTTTCGCCCCCGGGACAGGACTGGCACCAGTGAAACCCTTGCAGCGTCTCTACGACGGCCGTTACTTGGGCAGCAATCCAGTTACGGAAAGCCCTGGGCAGGCGACGCTCCGCTATAGTCATCAAGTCATGGTACTGCTGGCACTCGCTACTCGCTGCTGGTAATGGAAAAAAAAACTCTGGTGTGAATTACAAAAAGGGCAGAAACAAATCCACCTACTGCAAAAAGTAGTACTAGAAAGTCAACTATGGTAGCGACTACTTCAAAGTTCTGTTTGTAGTGCGCTTTTGTGAAAGCCCTTATGTAAATATACTTCAAAGCGCTACTGGCAATGCGAACGCTCGCTGCTGGTACTGGTACTCGCTACTCGCTGCTGGTACTGCTGGTACTGGTGTGAATTACAAAAAGGGCAGTTCCCCAGAACTGCTGGTACTGGTGTGAATTACAAAAAGGCAGTTCCCCAGAATTAGAAATCAACACAGCAAGCCGCCTAGAAGCGGCCCGCATCCCGCATAAGGCGGGATGGATGAGTGATGCGCACGCGATTCAGAGTCCGGGCCACCCGTATAGTGCAACGGAGCGGGCCTATAGGTGCATGACTAAAGCGCTTATCTACTGGCATGTACTACTAAGTACTGTAATCCACCCACCCGCCCGCCCACGGTCCTTAATTACTCAGCCGTCCGATTACGATCTCACGGTTGGGAGGTACTGGTACTGGTTGTTTTTTCGCCCCCGGGACAGGACTGGCACCAGTGAAACCCTTGCAGCGTCTCTACGACGGCCGTTACTTGGGCAGCAATCCAGTTACGGAAAGCCCTGGGCAGGCGACGCTCCGCTATAGTCATCAAGTCATGGTACTGCTGGCACTCGCTACTCGCTGCTGGTAATGGAAAAAAAAACTCTGGTGTGAATTACAAAAAGGGCAGAAACAAATCCACCTACTGCAAAAAGTAGTACTAGAAAGTCAACTATGGTAGCGACTACTTCAAAGCGCTACTGGCAATGCGAACGCTCGCTGCTGGTACTGGTACTCGCTACTCGCTGCTGGTACTGCTGGTACTGGTGTGAATTACAAAAAGGGCAGTTCCCCAGAACTGCTGGTACTGGTGTGAATTACAAAAAGGCAGTTCCCCAGAATTAGAAATCAACACAGCAAGCCGCCTAGAAGCGGCCCGCATCCCGCATAAGGCGGGATGGATGAGTGATGCGCACGCGATTCAGAGTCCGGGCCACGCGTGCACGTGTGTGTGGGTGATCCTCGGACGTGCTGTGCAGCTTCAGCAACGGGATGGCAGACGAATCTGCGCCGTCTGATGAGGCAGCGAGCGCGCTCTCGAGCGGCCACCAAGCTCATGACCCCGAGGAAATCTCTTGCGAGCAAGGCCTCATGGTGAGCCCGGGTGATGCACCGAGTGCCCCGCGATGAGAGGGCACCCCGATCCGCAGCCAAGCATGCGACACCGCGCACAATGCGGCGCACCCCCTTGCTCACCTCACCCACTGTGCCGACGACCGTAACCGTGTACTCCGACCTATCCAGGATGTCTCGAAGAGGGACCTTCTGTCCGGGCTCCGTGTTGTGCCACGCCGCATCCCGCGCAGCCAACCCCCGTTGTATGTCGCCCAACAGGGAGCGCTCAAACCGATCCACAGCCGTGGCCCGGGGCACTGAAGTGTACTTGACCCCGTACCGCATAGTCTTGAACTCCAGCACTGGTACTGGTAGTGGTACTCGCTACTCGCGGCTGGTAATAATGGAAAAAAAACTCTGGTACTTCAAAGCGCTGGCAATGCAAACGCTCGCTGCTGGTACTTCAAGGCGCTGGCAATGCAATTCATGGAACTGTAGGTAGGCCAGTGATATAGAACCCATTCTTTTAAAAGTTTCGGAAAAATCGACGCATCGCTGATTCAACTGTCAAGTTACTTCACATATTCCAGTGGCGATGATATAGTGGCGATAATATATAACGTGGCAATAATTTTCCATTATGCAATGATATACTAAGCGGCGCTTCGCGCCGGGGATTTGTGGAGGTGCCCCTACCTCTTGGGTTGAGCCTCGTGCGGGATGCGGCCCGCTTTCAGCCGGCTTGTAGTGTCGATCTTTCAGGTCTGCTTTTAGGGGTAGATTTATTCATGTGATTGTTTTTTAAGAGCAGCATTAATATCTTTTAATAATTTAAAATATTGTTATACATGATAAGCCGCGTAAAAGCGGGCCGTTGACTACTGGTGTGCATTACAAAAAGGCCAGTAATAAACCCATCGCTAAACGCAGTACTGTATTAAAAAAGATCAGCACTACAAGCCGCCTAAAAGCGGCCCGCGTCCCGCAGCACGAGGCCGCGCCAGTCGGGCCGGTCGTCAGGTCTACGGGGCGGGCACGGCGCGAAACGCCAAGCCCGCCGCGTGTACCGGAACCGGACGCCGGACGCCGTCGTTCGACCGTCGCCCGTCCGTCGACGGACGCCGGGCCCCGGCGGGTCGGCGGACGCGGGGCTGTATATGTGAGTGACATGTGGCGGCTACCCCATACCGGTACTTTGTTGATTTGGTTGCACGTTGCTTTGTTGATTTTGTAGTACCTTAGGGGACGTCTCGCTGAATCGACAGTAAAAACGCGCTGCGGTAACGCGTTATTTTGGCGTATCAGACGAATATCAAGCGTGCATGGCCTAGAATACACGCGCGTCCATTCAGAGACAAGCCGTACTCGTACCTTTACCGTGAAATCAACCGACTGAATACCGAACGTATCACGGTTCATGCACGAAGACGCAGCACGCGCGGACGGAGGAGGACATTCGTGATTTTTGCAATTATATGTTTCCGGTATAATTCACGATAACTTCGTCTCAGTCGCAGATTTTCACGGACTGTGGTAAAAACGCCTAGAAATCAAACGAGCAAACATCGAACGTATGACGGTTCATGCACGAAGACGCAGCACACGTGGAGGAGGAGGAGGAGGAGGAGGACGCCTCAAATTCGTTAGAACAACGCGGTGCAACCGGTATTGATTCGCTCACACTCCGGGCGATTTCGGACCGCCTCCTCCGTTTTCTCCGCTCAACCCAAGAGGTAGGGGAATTTATTCCTTGAATTATTGGATTCTGGTGTACATACTGATACAGAACTATTTACGTAATACGAAAGAAGTACGAAATAACACGAAATACTACCACGGATATATTTCCGAAATATTTTCTGTAGTACGATTTACAAAACCTCATCTGTACGGCATCCTGTATTTTGGCTCAGTACCGATCCTGTGTTTGAGTCATCAGGTCGTTCAATTATTTTGACCCGTAGTTGGATATTACCCACCCTAGTCAACGGCCCGTCCGAGAATGGTCATCGGCCGTCAGTCTTCCTCACCACAGATCACAGTCCTTCACCGCCCCCACCGCCCCACGCTGCAGCATGGCCTCTTCTCCAGGATCCGGCGCGTCGGACACTACAATGACAGTACCGCCGTGTTCGTGCCGCAGCGGGTACTCGTGTGATTTCGACGCCCGTGCTAGTGATCGTAAGGAGGTTGAGAAAAGAGATTACACATGGGGCAAGGGCTTCAATGAGGTCGCCGACAACGAGATTGGCAAGGGCTCGTCTCTGATCAACAAGCGCACCTCTCGCGACTATAGCCGCCTCATGCTCGCCAAGGAGGCTAGCGAGCAGTTGTCGTGCTGTTCGCGAAAGTGCGTGCACAAGCTATACACCCAGTGCAGAGAGGCCCTCGTTGATGCCGTGTGCGTTGACCTTATACTTTGGCAATCAGAACAGCTCCTTTGACCGGCTCGCTAAGGCTTTTAGGGGTGGCTACGCCTCGTCATCCGACAAGTTCGATTATATCTTTGATCACGGTGGCTACTTGCGCTCTTTCGATAATCGAGGCCCCATCTACACGTGTGGGCGTGCATGGGAGGTCTTGCACAAGGTCTCGAAACGCATACGTCTCGTGATCCAGCGGTCGGTGGTGGATATCGAACCCACGTACATCAGGCAGCGCAAGCAGTATGAGAGCAGACAAACCGGACTGGTGGAGCATGTGCGCATGTTTCTCGAGCACATCTTCTCAGATGACCTCGTCGGTCACGTCGAGATCATGCCTTTCCACGACGGCAACAACGAGATCTTCAAGAAGCACCTACCTCCCTGGATGACCAAGATTTGCGTCTACTACTACTACAAGTCGTGGGCTGAGGATGACAACGCCATTCTCCGTGGTAAGTAAGGACCAAACTGTCCACTTGATGACAGAACGATTATCGTCCCGCTGATGACATACCGATTTCGTCCCGCTGCTGACAGACCGATTTCGTCCCGTTGTTGACAGACCGATTTCGTCCCGCTGTTGACAAACCGATTTTTGTCCCGCTTATGGCAGACCGATTTCGTCCCGGTGATGACATACCGATTTCGTCCCACTGGTGATAACCCGATTTCGTCCCGCTGATGACATAACGATTTCGTCCCGCTGATGACATACCGATTGCGTCCCGCTGATGAAATACCGATTTCATCGCCCTGATGACAGACTTTTGTGTCTCTCCAATTACTGAACTGTCGTCCCGCTGATATATCCATGTTTTCTCGCTGATGATATAAGTTTTCGTCTTGCTTGTTACGGACATGTTTCGTGCCGCTCGTGACGTACGGGACCGCTGATGATAAAAATCGTGATGAGACTAGTTTGCCCCACTGATGACAATCAGGTCGTTTTCGTGTATTGACGGAACTAGTTCATCCAATTATCGATATAATTATTTCGACCCACGGAATACCGAACTTGTTTGTCTCACATTATGAGACATAATTTGTCCCTTTGTATACCGACCTATTCTGCCCTTGCCGCTTTGTAGATATGGCTGCAGTGAGCGAAGTGAAGCTCTCGTCGTTCGGACTCTGGACTTGGGAGGAAGAGTTCCCAGATATCACCACGCCAAAGGTGAAGCGATTCAGCCATTGTCCCATTTTCGCGGCGGGCAAAGCGCTCAGAGATCAAGCGCGCGAGATTTGCACAAAGGACATGACGTCAGAGGAACGCCAAGTGCACCGTCAACATCAGCAGCTCGTGAGGCGTCAAGTCAGAGCCGAGCAATAGGTCCACGTCGAGAGAGTGCGCCAGGAACGAAAGGATCTGAACAACGCCGTCTTCGAGTCGCGCCTTGGCCATGGAAACTTCTTCTTCTTCGAAATTGATAGCATGGACTCCCATGGTGTTGCCTCACTGGGTTCGCATCCCCAAGACTGTGAAGCCCGACATGCTCCTCAAGTATCACCTCACTTGTGTGAAGTACGGCGGCTACCGCCCGGACGACATCTACTACTACGCCAACATCATCCCCCACGATTCGTCCACGACCTGCACTATAATACGTATCACGATCATGAAGGTGAGCTCGTTGTTGTCCTCCCGACAGATTCGCCGTGGCTGTCCAGTAGCCGTGGACTGATCAAATTTGATCTGCGATGCAGGAAATTCAACTTCGTGGTAGAAAGATTCCGTACATCAGAATTCAGATGGACAACACCGTCAAGGAGAACAAGAATAGGAACGTGGCGGGCCTCCGCAATTGGCTTGTGTCTATTGGAATCTGCGAGGTCATTCATTTGGTCTTCTTGTTATACTCCATTTTCCCTTTAGCCATAATGTTATGCTATACTAGCCATAATTCCCCGTTGAAGTACTACGACTACGCATCCGCGAAGTCGTTGTATATATTAGTATTGCGGGTATAAATATTAGTAGTATGAGGCCGAAGACTGTTATGGAATTCTCTAGAGTTCTCTGACTCAAGCCTTACGTGGCTGACGTAGCACCGGTACCCCACGGTACCCGGCTAACATAGCACATGTATGACTATGACCTCGGCGGATATAAATATCGCCTCGGACAAGTCTACTAGGAAAATCCAGAGACATACTATAACCAAGGAACCCCTGTAACCAGAAGAGATTGGCCATACTTTACATCGCTTACCGTTGTATAAGCTCCGAAACCAAGTGTTAGGCTCTAGCTTAAGCCTGTTCTTTAGGCCCTTTAGGATGTAGCGGAAGGATTTAGAAAGTATGGCCAATCTCTTCTGGTTACATGGGTTCCTGGGTTATAGTATGTCTCTGAATGTTCCTAGTAGACTTGTCCGAGGCGGTATTTATATCCGCCGAGGTCATCGTCATCGTCATACCTTCGCTATGTTAGCCGGGTACCGTGGGGTACCGGTGCTAGCCACGTATGGCTTGAGTTAGAGATCTCTAGAGAATTCCAGAACAGTCTTCGGCCTCATACTACTAATTCCCCTACCTCTTGGGTTGAGCGGAGAAAACGGAGGAGGCGGTTCCGAATTGCCCGCAGCGTGAGAGAATTAATACCGGTAGCACCGCGTGTTTATGACGAAATATGAGGCGTCCTCCTCCTCCTCCTCCGCGTGTGCTGCGTCTTCGTGCATGAACCGTTATACGTTCGATATTCGCTCGTTTGATTTCTAGGCGCTTTTACAACAGTCCGTTAAAATCCTGCGACTAAGACGAATTTATCTTGAATTATACCGGAAACATATTACAAAAATCACGAATGTCCGTCCTCTTCCACGTGTGCTGCGTCTTTGTCAATGAACCATCATACGTTCGGTATTCGATCGTTTGATTTCACGGTACAGGAACGAGTACGGCTTGTTTCTGAATGGACGCGCGTTTATTCTAGCCCAGGCACGCTTGATATTCGTCTGATACGCCAAAATAACGCGCTACTGCAACGCGTTTTTATTGCTGATTCGGCGAGATATGCCCTGTTTTTATATATACGGTAGTCGAAGAATAAATGATATGTAAAAAGGGGTCGCCGCAGTGCGGCTGGTGTATGCCGATATCTGCGGCGTCGCTGCTGCTGCTGTAACGATGTAAAGGGACGGATGCATTCTATTTTACGTTCTCTACGCATTCTTGCACGGGTGAGCGCGGTACTCTTGCACTTCCGGCGTTGGGTGTTCGAGTCGTTTGCCTACAGGTGCGGGGGGTGGGCGCGCCATGCATGAGCGTGTACAAGTTTATTGAATTGAATATAAAAAAATTGTGCGTGTACGTGTAATGTCAGCGATGGATTCGAAACTACCAGCGAATTTTCTAATCAAGTTTTTGAATGTGGTGGCGCAAGGTATGAAACGTTCTATTTTGAATAGTATTTTATCCTGCATATGCTAGTGGATGTATTTGCAGGGTTTAAAACCTTGCGCATACTTCTCTACTACTATGAACGATACAGTAACATGTAAAGATCACTGCTCCCACAGGTGAAAGCGGAGATGACGGGGAGGAATCGTTTCTCTGTGAAGAACAAGATGCTGCAACAAATATTGCAACTACTGGACAAAATGAGAGTGAGGGGGCGGCGGCCATGTCGGCGCTAGATTATCGACTATTGGATTTAGAACAAGGTATGATTGGGATGAACGATCATACAATTGAAGTAGAGAAGCAATTTGTCATCGTAGTTGGTGCTGAGGTTTGGTGTAATTGCGTGCAATATTATTAATACTAAAGAGGAATGGAATTTTGTATGTGTAGATGCAACAAGGCGCGTTGTGATGCGAGGACCGCATGTTGCTCGCATGCGCACGTGCCGCTCGGCGGCAAGGGAGGCGGACGCCGCCCGCGAGCGCCCGCCTACTCCCATGGAGGCGGGCGCCGCCTGCAAGCGCACGCGCCGCTCGGCGGAAGGCCCATCGGCCAAGGAGGCGGACGCCGCCCGCAAGCGCACGCGCCGCTCGGCGCAAAGACATGCGGCCAAGGAGGCGGACGCTGCGTGCAAGCGCCAGCCTGCGGCAAGGGAGGCGGACGCCGCCCGCAAGCGCTAGCCTGCGGCAAGGGCGGCGGACGCCGCGTGTAAGCGCCAGCCTGCGGCCACGGAGGCGGGCGCTGCCCGCAAGCGCCAGCCTGCGGCAAGGGAGGCGGATGCCGCTCGCAAGCGCCAGCGACGTCGTGCGTGTCGGAACATCGACACCGTGTTTGGCAGTCTTTCAGACTATTTGCGGGGGGCGTGCCACCTGCCCGCAATAGATTGCTTGGCCGTATGTGCTGGAGCGAAAGGCTACGTGTTGGATAACGGTGTCGGGCTAGACGACGTTCTCGCCGGCACGTCGCGTCGCGTGCAAATGATGCGTGAGTGCACGCGGACCGTGGAACAAGAACGTGATTGCGCCCATCGATTCACAGATGAACTGCACCGACAAGGCTTTCGGTCTGTGGTGTGCGGGGTGTGCCAACACCGAGTCATGCCTTCCTGCGAGGGTGGTGATGCGGTTCTTGCGGAATTCATAGGTCCGCAAGCCGGCGAGAAAGGAATTGCCCTTCGCGCGATGCTGGAAAGCGGGCAAGACAATCCGACGCGCACGGCGTTGCGTATCTTTCCCGGTCGGGTGTTTGCTGTTGCCAGACAGTACCACAACGCCGCAGCGGGTGATGTCCCGGTGTGCGATGCATGCGTGGCTTGGATGCGGCGCGACAAGCCGACAATTCCGCCTTGCTTTATCCGCATGTGCGACTTGGGAGACGCGATGCCTCCCGGTTTGGAGCCTCCTTGCAGCCTAACCTTTGTGGAGATCACGATCGTCGGATTCGTTCGGCACTCTCGCTACATGGCGACAGTGGAGGACCGCTCCGGGCAGAATCGACCGGCAGCCATGCGACACAAGGTGTCGAAGAATGACTTCGCCGTGTTCCCCGTCGCTCATCCCGCCGTTGTGCACGGAAGGACGCGCGCTCTGATGCCGAACAGCACGTTCGGGGAGTTGTTGCGCACGCCATTCGCCGTGGTTTTCATCACCGCAAAGGACGTCCCGCAAGCACTAAAGCAGCTGCGGCATGTGCCAGAACTGAAAGTACCGGGTGAAAGAATCACCCCTTACTTGGGCTACTTTTGCGACCACCGCGAGGAACATCAGCGTCGCTCAGGCTGGGAATGGGAGCCTTATCATGAGGTGATGGACGAGGTCGTGCAGCGGTTTGCGCACGTTGAAAGCGTTCCCGAGGAGCTGGTGCAAGCCGCGGTGTTGCACACCGGCGACGAGGGTCGCGAGTTGCTCGAATGCGCGGACGAGACGACCCACGTGGAGTATCATCGATCGGCGTGCGACGAGGGCGACTATCACATGTATTGTGATCGCACGAGTCTCGTTCACGACGCGCCGCATGAGCCCGATCATGATCGGTTGGCGCGGGGCGGCCGAAGTGTTGGGGGTAGCCTACACATCATCCGCTCGGAATCTCGGGGAGGAACAAGCCGCTGCCGGACTACGACCACAACTTCTACGTTGTCGCTCTTGCGCCATGGTTCGTGTACGGCACGTGGAAACGGCCAGTTGGAGTGTCCGAGATCGAGTATGTGAAGCAGCTTACCGGGCGGGTTGGATCTCGAATGCATGACACGGCGGTGTTGTGCGCCATGGCAAATTGCCTCATGCGGCATGACACGACGACGCGATCGTTGTTGCACCTAAGGTGGCAACCGGGCATAGAAAACGTGCTGCTCAGCGCCCGAGAAGCGGATTTGTTGCGCGTCGCGGCGCTACTGGATGCTCGGGAGGTACCAGCCGCATATGATACAGATCCAGTTCGCCGCATTCATCAGATGGTGTGCGCAACCGCGGCAATGTCTCGCTTTTCGGAGCGCTACATGAAGCGGGACCGCAAGCAGGTGCTGAGTGCGAGCGCCCTTTTCAAGTTGAACGCCGTGTTTTACACGATTAACCCGCTCGCCTCGTCGCATCCCGTGGCGCTGAAGCTAGCCGGCATGAACGCGGACTTCCGGGGACAAGCATGGTCGCGCGATGTGCAATGCGGGCGCCTGCATCAAACATCGAGCGAGTCACTCGCATGGCGCGCAGCCCGATGGCGTGCAAAGACTTCGCCATCTTGGTGTTTCGAGCCTTCCGGAGAGTCAGCATGGGCTTGGATAAACACGGCGTGTGGCAACCTGGCACGGGTCTTTTTTGGTCCGATTCTCTCCCACATTTACAAGATTGAGGAAGCGTCACGGCAAGAGTTTCACGCGCACGGGATGATTGCCTCCGGAATCGTGCAACTGGATGACTTGGGACGCATATGCACGACAACAGCAGACGCCATTGTGGCGTGGATGGAGTCCTTGACGACGTCGGTAACCGCAGCATAAGTGGACGTGGTTCGTCAACGCACGCCGCGCAACGCCCCGCAAAAACATCTATATGACAACCAGCCGAATCCCGTTTTCGCAGTTCCGTACGATCCTGCAATCAACCATCGTGCCATGCCAGAGGAGTGGAACGGCTCGCATGACGACATCGTTGCAACGGCGGCGTCGTTCTCCGGGACAGGGTCGCCAGTCGTGCCATCACCGTACGATATCTTCCTTGTTCGACAGCAAGACCAAGACCAATTCCACACGCACACTTTCCATTGCGGACAACACGGCCATGTCGTCGGAGATGATACCAACTGCAAAGATGGCTTCGGACTTCCGCCGCCCGCTTGCGCCGTAGGAGAAGCATGCGAGAGCTGGTTGCGACTTCGTCGTGCCAAAGCTCGTGACGCATTCACGAGCGATTCTGGCGGCGACTTTGTGCAGCAACTGCACAATTTTCGCAGGCGACTCGTCCGTGCGCGGCATATCCGACATCGCTTCATCTACCGATGCCAACACTCGTCTTGACATCGCCGTCACCGTGCGCAACCTTTCCTTCTACTATACGTGTTATCATACGAAAGAGGACGAAACCAAGGCGGCACACAGCGTGAACGCGGCAAGCGCAAAGATCAAGCAACGTCTGGAAAGCGCACGGCGCGACGACAACGGGCAGTCACCGACTGCATAGCAGCTTCTTACCGGCTTTGTGAACACGGTGCACAACGGCTAAGCCGTGTCAGATGTAAAGGCCGCCGCGATCTGTTGTGGGGACGCGATGTGCGACACATCGTACGTATCGGTTCCGTTCCCGTTGTACGATTTACAGAATTGGATCGTCGCGGTGGCCGATGGCATGGAGCCGGACGCGTGTCTTACGTTGCGTGCGGACGTAGAAACGTCCGGAATATCACCCAGGGCGGACGCAAAGCAACGGCGTGCGTATCTGGAGCACGGCGGGCAAGACTTCCTACTACGTGACGCAACCCGGGAGGAGATGCGCGTCATCGGAGCGTACGAGTGCTTTGCGTGCTATGAGCGGGTTCCAATCAAGGACAGCGTCCCGACCACTGAACGGCGCGGTCGGGGACGGCCATTGAATCCGCATTTCCCGCTGGACCGCACACACCCGTTAGTAGCAAAGATGGAGCTTCGCCGTCGCACTCACATGCATGTGCCCACCATGTATGGTGAACTTCATCTGCACCCAACGGACATCGACGACCTGCAAGCACCGGTTGGCGATGACGTCTGTTGGGGCGGGGACAAAAACGACGGCGCGTGTGACGAGCGCGGTTTTACTGCTGATTATGGTGTATGTAAGGATATATATTAATACCGGTATGGTGTAGCCGCCTCATGTGAGATGTCACTCGCATATACAGCCTCGTGTCCGCTGACCCGGGGCCCGGCGTCCGTTGACGGACGGGCGACGGTCGAACGACGGGGGTACGGCGTCCGGCGTCCGGTTCCGGTACACGCGGCGGGCTTGGCGTTTCGCGCCGTGCCCGCCCCGTAGACCTGACGGCCGGCCCGACCGGCGCGGCCTCGTGCGGGATGCGGGCCGCTTTTAGGCTGCTTGTATTGCTGATCTTTTAATACAGTACTTCTTTTAGCGGTGGGTTTGTTACTGGCCTTTTTGTAATGCACACCAGTATTCAGCGGCCCGCTTTTACTCGGCTACTAGATTTCATATGTTCTTAAAATTAATACTGCTCTTATTAAAAGACTTATTAACAAATCTACCGCTAAAAGCAGACCTGAAAGATCGACACTACATGCCGGCTGAAAGCGGCCCGCCTCCCGCAGGACGCTCAACCCAAGAGGTAGGGGCACCTCCACAAATCCCTGGCGCGAAGCGCCGCGTAGTATTTATACCCGCAATACTAATATATACAGCGACTCCACGGATGCGTAGTCGTACTACTTCAGCGGGGAATTACACTTGTTAGTATAGCATAACATTATGGCTAAAGGGAAAATGGAGTATATCACTTCTTGCCTTTCGGGCACACTCATGAAGGGGTTGACCAGATCTTCAGCCGCATCAATCCAAGAATTGCGCTATCTCGCAGCTCCGCCTACACAGTCGAGGCCTTTCTTGACTTGGTAACGAAGGCATTCTCGCCCACTCCGGAGATTGATGAGCTCTCATTCTCCCTCGACTTCTCTGATGAGTGGTTCAGGCCCCATTTCCAAGACCACATTCAGGACGTCAGCAAGCCGCACAAAATCGAGATCTCCCGTGATGACGCCGCCGCGTTTGGCGGCTCGTTGCGCACCGCATTGTGGTCCAACACACCGATTTCCGAGCATGTGCAGATCTTGAAGAACGCGTCAATTGGGACGCCCGAGATTCGTGCGGGCCAGCCCCGTTTGTACGCTCTCTGCGACAAAAAGAAGCCCGACGCGCTAAAGGTCCAGAGGTACTTGGATGGCTTCAAGAAGGTAAGGTCGTACATCACGGACCTGGCGGTCCAGTGGCACGTCTCCCCAGTCGAGCGTGAGAGCTAGAAGAATCTGCTCGATGACTTGGATGATGAGATGTAAACTGCTCCTTCGGCAGCTTTCTCCGGATTCTGGCCGCAACGGACAGAGGAAGTTGACGACTTCTTGCGCGAGCACGGGCAGACCGCGCCCGCTGAGGCACGTCACACGATGGCTACCAACGCCGACCTCAACAATGCCGTAGCCGCTCGCGTTGAAGCCGAGGTCCGAGCTCAAGTGCTTCAAGATGACAGCGCCTTCCAAAGAGTTCAAACCGGCGCCAAGGAGAGGCTTCATGACAACACATCGCCCAGCGATGCAAAGGGCACGTACGAACCTCGTTGTCATTGACGTCTCCGATGTGAGTCCCACTGTTTGTCATTTTTGTCATTTATTACGTGACACAACAATTTGGTTCAACTAACTTGCTTGTTATTTTGTCCCAACTGGGACAAAAATGGCATGGCGTCTCGCTCGGGACTAACATAGCTCGCGCTCTCGGCCATCATTAGGTGCATGAGGAAGACAAGTGTCCTGAGACCCTTGGTGATTGGGAGTCGAGATTCGTCATCGGGCTTGTGAAGTCGCGCGAGGCTACCGAAGACACGTTGACCGTGGCTGTATACGAGCCCTTCCATGCCGATGCAAGGGGCAAACCTCTCATGCCGCTATGGTTGTACGCGCAGACAAAAGGAGGGAAGAAGCCAGTTGACACAAGCTGGGAGAAGTCATTGCCTCCTTGGATCCTTGGAGATGCTTCCTTGGAAGCTTGTTGAAGCCGTCCTTATGTCGTACGCGAAGGCCATCCACGATGCGTCAGGAAGTCGCGAGGTGTTCAACGAGGAAGGCGCCATGGTCAGGAAGAAGTGGTACGGTAAAAGTTAGCGTCCAAGTCGTGAAGACATACGCGCAAACTGGGTGGCAAATCAGCCAACCACGAAACAAATGCGTCCACGTCATGTCAACCATCCCAGCGCAACTAACGCAAACCCGGCGGACTCGTCAAGTTTATTAATGCAGGCACGAAGAAGGACTTGCTTGAGTTGGGGATGCTCAACCAGTAAACTAATAGCAACGTCTTGTGGCTAGGCGGTGGATTTGTTGCACTGCACCCTAGGTCTACAAACCAAAACTATACACCACATGTGAGTCCTAAGTACTGATAGTAGCCCCGGGAACTAGGGTATAACCAAACCCTACGGAGCAAAATGAATTCCACGCGGAGCAAAATATGTTGAAATAAATTATTGTTGTTTCCTCCCTTTCCCTAACCGCTTTTCGGCTACAAGTGCTGCTCAGTGGTACGGGAACTAGGCACCCGTCGTTGCGCCCTTTTTGGGTGCATCACGAGTAGACATAAAAGCAGCCATAACAGTTGAGCCTGCCATCTTCCGCTTTTCGCTGCGTTACACGCGGCGCCCCCCCTGACTCCGTTTTCCCTCCACGCTTTCACTTAACCTGCCTGCCAATTTCGGCTCTTGTCCGTGTAAAACAGCATGCGCGGCCTTTTTGGGTGCCAACTCACTTTTAGAACCCTTAGTTCAAGCCTCAGGTTGTGCTTGCATGCAACGTATAGGAACATCCACTGTGACGTTCGGAACATGAGAGTTCCGCTGTACCTCCGCATATCTGTGACCTCTTGACATGCGGGGTGGGTTCAGACTTCGAACTGTTGTTATTACGGCATTGCCACCCAGAGAGGCCGCGCGACGTCAATTATCATTCGTCTATGAAACTCCCCCCAAAAGATCAACATAGAAAGCGACTACTAGTCGCTACTAGTAGGCTGGTAGCACACCCCGGACAGCTTCAGGGAACGCGCAAGAGTTAGCTTGTCGTCGTTGCTTGTCGTCGTCCCCGCCCTCCCGCCCCTCGTATCACCAATAGTACTTTACCTACATCAGACTTGTCCCGCGCCCGTGCTATCTTGTATTAAATCAGCCCCTGCTTGTCCTTCGCGCCGGGGATTTGTGGAGGTGCCCCTACCTCTTGGGTTGAGTCTCGTGCGGGATGCGGGCCGCTTTCAGCCGGTTTGTAGTGTTGATCTTTCAGGTCTGCTTTTAGCGATAGATTTGTTAATAAATGTTTTTAAGAGCAGCATGAATTTTTAAACATATCAAATCTACAAGCCGCGTAAAAGCGGGCCGCTGACTACTTGTGTGCACTACAAAAAGGCCAGTAACAAACCCACCGCTCAAAGCAGTATTAAAAGATAAGCGCTACAAGCCGCCTAAAAGCGGCCCGCATCCCGCACGAGGCCGCGTCGGTCGGGCAGGTCGTCAGGTCTTCGGGGCGGGCACGGCGCGAAACGCCAAGCCCGCCGCGTGTACCGCAACGGGACGCCGGACGCCGTCGTTCGACCGTCGCCCGTCCGTCGACGGACGCCGGGCCCCGGGTCGGCGGACACGGGGCTGTATATGCGAGTGACATGAGGCGGCTACACCGTACCAGTACTAATCTTTACACCATCGGGAGCCGGCGACTTGAGTCGAGTGGGCTGCGCCCCGCAGACCGCGGACCGTCGGACCTGACGCTGGCGGGGTGGGGGGGGGGGGGGGGGGCGGCGTGCGATTACATGATCGACTTCGCGTGCGTGTCCTCCACAACCCCCACTTGGAGCAACGACCCCCGCTGGTGCACCCCGGCGGGAATCGCGGCGACCGAGGCGGAGCATGGTTGGCAGCGGACCGGGCATGTTCCGTCCCAGTGCAGAGTGTTCATCGGTACTACCCTTTTGTGGTTGAGGACCGCGGCCGTCTCGGGAAGTCCGCTTTGACGGTGGTCTACATACATCTTCACGGCGATGTTGGCTGTGCGCAACTTCCCTGGCGGTCCTTCCGCCCCGACCTCTTGCTTTCTTCGTGGTCAATCCGTTGAGGCACTTCGGAACTTTGTCGCAATGAAGCAGCCAACCTGCTGAGTTCCGCCGTCACCTGTCGCGCCCAGGGCGGGGGCTGTTGCAGCGGGTCTTGGCTTGCATGCATGGTACCCTGGGCGGCATTCTCTCTGCCGGTGTGCAGATGGTCAAGTCTGATGCGTGTGCTCGTGCCCATTCTGCGTCTTCTCATGTTACTGCTTCCACCCCGTTGTCGTTGTAGAGGACCTTTCTGATTGTCCTTTTTGTTAGTGATTTCCGACATCGCCTTCTGCTGTTAGCTCATGTAATCTTTACACCATAATCAGCAGTAAAAACGCGCTGCGGCACCGCGTTATTTTGGCGTATCAAGCGTGCCTGGGCTAGAATACACGCGCGTCCATCCGGAAACAAGACGTAGTCGAACCTGTACCGTGAAATCAAACGATCGAATACCGAACTTATGACGGTCTAGTGACGAAGACGCAGCACGTGAGGACGGGGGAGGGGGACGCCTCAGATTTTAATGAAAACGCGGTGCTACCGGTATTGCTTCGCTCATACTGCGGGCAATTTCGGACCACCTCCTCCGTTTTCTCCGCTTAACCCAAGAGGTAGGGGAATTTAACCAACCCCCTCACCGAACAAACAGCACACATCCCGGGGTGGGCCAGCCCAGTGGACATCGCGAGCGCATGCATGCGAGGCAGGTAGAACGTTGGCAGGCAATAGCTACCGGTACCTCCGCCATAATCTGTGCTGCAAATCTGGACGATTTGACTTTAAAAAGTGGGGATATTCCTCTCGCTCCCCGTTCCTCCCAGTCACGCTTTGTGTCCTCGATCCGGAGTACGCCACCGAGCGCAGAACAAAGCATCAGGTCGCGGCGCCGGGGCGTCATGGCGACCTCGTCCGGCACTAGAACGCCAGCTCTCCTCGCAGCACTGCTGCTTGGGGGCTTCGTCGCCCAAGCAGTTTCCTTAGTGGGCCCCATCGTACCTATCGTGGGAGATGTGACACAGACTGCAGCAGGTAGGCCGACCTTGCCGGTTGCGGGCGGGGTTGCTGGGGGGACGGCTGGGCTCAGAGGTTGGTTACCCTAACAGCCTAACTGAGACAGAGCACCGTCGAATATATTTCGCTTTACAATTTATGCGTGCGCTGCGTCGGTGCGTCCGTACAACCGACTCCGCAGCGTCACTCGCACCGTTTGGCGTGCCCGCTGCGACTGTGGGCTGACACAAGCGGCGATCGACACGGAAAATGTGTATCTACCTGCTCTGCTCCCGCTGTGCAGAGTTTCGGGTGGTGCTGCCCTGGGAGGACGCCGGCGGCCAGGCGGTCGTGAGCATCGAGGTGTGTCGCGGTGGGCTGCGATGGATATGTCCCGCAAGCCCCCCTTCAACTGCATGCTGCGTGAAGGACTGGAGGCCCGGCAGCGAGGGTATACCCGACCCTGGCCACGAGTATGAGCTGCAAAATTGGTGGTTGCCGACCCTGGAGAGGTGCCCGTCGGTGGAAATCTCTCGGTCGGGTTTCGAATGACCGGGGCGAGGCAGTGCATTGGTTCGTACCGTCGAGAGTGTGTCAGTTGGTCTGCACCCTGGCTTGCACGTTTTATAGAGCCCGCGCTACGGGTAGTGAAGTTGCTATATAATTTTAGCCTATGCTAAGCGCAGCAGGTCCCTTGGTCCGGCCGGAATGCGCAAGTCGATATGTGGGATAAGACAAAATCGGCACGACCTACGCCGTCCTCCCTCACCTGTCCGCCTACCACTGTCTCTTTGAACGCTACAATGCACAGGGCCATGGCTCGGGCATCGCAGCACTGCAGCCAGAGAGCGACCGCTTCGCCGCGTGGCGCGCCGAGGGGCTTCAGCCCGGCACTTCGTACCGGTACACAGTGGCGGCATGCAACGGTGCCTCTGCGTCTGGAGTCTTCCGGACGCTGCCGGCGGCAGGAGAGCGCGTGCAGGGCCAGTGGAGGCTTGCCGCCGTGGCGGGGCTGATGGGGCCCAACATCTGCAGGCATGAGGAACAGGTGCGGTCCCGCTGGCTGCTGCCGCGCCAAGCAGGGGGTGGGGGGGCCAGTCTCCCTTCCTTGGCTCGTCGTGTCGTAGGATGGGTAAGGGGGGGGGGGGGGGGGGGGGGGGGAATTGGCAAATATCCTATAATTTATGAAATGCTGACACTGCTTGTGGCGGAAGAAACTCTTGGAAGCGAAGCCTGGCCTGCTGATGTTGCGCTACCGGTACTTGCACTCGGACTTGTTGTGTCGGTGTGTCCATATGTGATCGCTCCATGCTGTCATGTCTGCTAACAACACCTCAGCAGGGGAGTGGTGGCTAGTCAAAGTGGTTGGCCAAGCTATAGGGGCTGCGAAGTGCTTGATTCAGGTGTGCCCTTGATTGTCTGCAGGGGTTCCCCCTCTCTGCGCTGCGGCGGTGGGCCCCGGACACTGTCCTTGCACTCGGTGACATGATTGACTCCGATACAGAGTGCCGCAGCACCGGGGCATACAACCAGCCACAGGTCGTGCTCTCCCGGACACGCTCTCCTCGCCCTGGAATCCGCTTGCTTGACTGCCGAGGCCTGTCCGCACTGCCACCAGTTCTGTCTGTGCCCTATCTGCGATCGGCACGAAGCAATTTACCTCAATGGCATGCCTCCAGCCTATCACGCCTGGGGTCGTAGCCGTAGCCCGACAACCGCATGCTCCGACCGCCACTCCAGACCCTCAGGGCGCTCCCACTGATGTACGCTGCTTGACTTGTGCTTCCTCAGGGACCCTTAGGAAGCGGAGGGGCTGCCGTCACCATGTACGACTACCTCAGGTGCGTGCCAAGCGTTGCGCCTTTCTCTGGACGGGAAGAACACCGAGGGCGGTCGCGCACGCATGCTAGTCGCTGACGGTGTGCTTCGCCCCCGCGCCCCACCCCTCACACTCTCAGCCGCTACCAGTACATCTTCCAGGACGAGGGGCTGCGCGAGCTGCTGTCCAACACCTCTTATGTCGCCACGTGGGATGACGGCGAGGTATGAGGTGGCAGCATTACGCCGACCTGGGCACTTCCCTCCGCATCCAGCTCAGCAGGCGCACATTGGTGGAGCACTAGTGCCGGGGAAGCTACGTGGTGGATTTTGGGGGGGGGGGGGGGGGGGGGGGGGCGCACTGCGGTCCACTGCGCTGCACCTGCTACGCTCTCATAACTGCGGCTGCGGCCCCCCCCACCCCCTTGCTGCAGATCCTGGAGGGCGCCGGGCCATCGCTGGACGTGCGCTACAGCCGGCGCGACAACATCCCTGACGGCCAGCACCTGCTCCCCACTGCGCTGGCAGCCATGATCGCCGCCAACCCTATCCAACAGGCACCCAACACCCCAGGCCGCCTCTACCGCAGCTTCCAGGTCCCCCCCCCGTCCCTCCCCCCCCTTTGCTCTGCTGCCTTGCCCGAGCCCGAGCTCGGCACAGCGCCCTCATCGGCCGGCCACTCAGCGCCCCCCACGGGTAGGCGAGCTCAGCTGACCTGGCGCCACGCAGGTCGGTGACATCGCCGAGGTGTTCGTGCTCGACCTCAGGTGAGACTGGGTGCCGGTAGGACGCGCCCATGAGCACAGCCCTGCCGTCACAATACATAGTTATTAGGAGGTTGTAGGTCCGTCAGAAGATATACTACTACACAGAAATGGTCACAGTATTGCAATGTGAGGGGAGGGCCAGGGGAGGGGGGAGGGGGCGGAGGGACACGAGAACAAGGGGGAAGGGGAGTCTCACCTGCGGAACATGTTCCGTATTTGCACCGCTATTTTCCATCTCAGCCATTTTGATCATGGCAGGGCGTGTCGGTGAAATGATCGTTGTATTGGAAAAAAGCCAGCAACGGTATCCCGGTCATGGAGGTAGCGCGTTTGCCACATCAAGGTAGTAAGTAATGAGGTCCCCTAACGGCATACTACGGGTTGTTCCGTATGCCACCATCTACACAGCCCACTGTAACCTGCCAGGTTGGCATTCGATCCCACGCCGCCATCCCGTGCACCGCACCCCGCAGGCAGTACCGCGATGCGCCCATCCAACTGGAGAATAACTACTTTCCGAAAACGATGCTTGGCCTGGAGCAGAAGACGTGGTTGTGGGAGCACATTGGCGCCTCCACCGCCAAGTGGAAGGTGCGTCGCCCTGCTGCCTGTTGGCCAGTGCGCAAAGTTCTTCCCTCGACATCGCTGCCTGACAGTAGTATACACTGGTACGCTGTGATGAGCACGTGACGCACCGACATACACCGGAACCGCGCGTTTTGTCTAAAGCTTGCATTAACACGGAGGGTGTGTACCAAAGTCCCGACAAGCTCTTCATTGAGTCATTCATGTGACTCTCCGGATGCGCAGCTGCTCAGTGACTTTGTCGGACAGTGAATAGTTCCCGGGTGGGCTTGCTTTTCTGCGTAGCTGCTGTTCTGCTCCCAGTGCCGGCGCGTCTGTCATCACACGGCGTTCTGGACCAGCCGATACCAGTACCGTGCGCGTCGTGTTTGTGTACGAGTACTTATTTCCTACCGGAAGCATCACTATTCGGATGCTAGTTTGAAGTTGATTGCTGTAGGGTCAATTAATTTCAAACGGTGGTGCCGGGCCGTGTTAAGATTTTCCAACCTTCTAGCGTTGGAATAAACAGCTTGCGATAAACCAGACTACTCGAGTATTGGTACTACCAGGGCGATATATTATTTATGTTATATTATTATATTATTATTTATATCATTTATATTCCCCGTACATATAGTTACATGAGCTAGCTGCAAAAGGCGATCAGGAAACCACCCGAAAAGGCATATATATATTATATTATATCTTCGTTTTACTCATCGTACCAGTCGACACACGTATTATGCAGGACTCGTCAACGTACTGTCATCATCGTTCATCGGTCCGCACTCCTATATTATTGCCATCTATTCTCAAAAAATGTACGTAAACTTTTTGTGAGTAAATGGGCAATTCCCAATCAAACAATGTCCTTAGTGTCTTCCGAAATCAAGTCGCAGTACGACTGAATTCTACGTGTCAGATTTCTTTAAGGCAAAGTATGAATGTACTTTCTAGTTCTATTATTATTTTTATATTCTTTTCTGATATTGCCGCACTTGCATCCTAGTGGACTAGCGAGTAAACACATCGAATGACATTGAAAATAAAAAACCGGCACTATGGCGAACCCCTGAACGCGGCGGTGGAATCTGCTCGGATCTTTTGAGACCTGTTGTCCGGTGTTAAGACGGTCCTCCGGGCCCAACATGTACTGCGTAACGTACTATTTGTGAGGTGGTAATTAAAAACAAAACAGGAGGGGTTCATCCCGAGCCGGTCAAACCGGACGCAATGCCCCCCAACTCCTCCCCTCCGCTAAATGGACGGTGTCTATGCGGTCTACCGTGGCGGATTTTCAATTTTCCTACTCAAATTGGATACAGCGGTGTACTGCACCAAGTACAAAAAGCGCTTTGCGGCAAGTACGACAGGGGAAGCGTGATATCCGCGTTAATTTCAGGAACGGACGGGTGGACGGATGTACCCTGACCGCTCCGATGCATTCTCACACAGTTGCTTGGATACGTGTCTCGGTCCTCTGGCGGGAACATTGCAGCCCAATCATTGGCGGGAAGGCTTGCGTAGTCACCTTAAACTGCCTCAAACTTTTGGACCGTGTAGTAGGCGGGCGGGGAGTCAGCTGGATTTCTCTCGGTGTGTCACGCACACCCCGATGAAGTGTGAAGCCACCATGCGCCTTATTGAATCGATGGTCTGTCTCTAGTACTAGTATGCGATTTCCGATTCTTAGAGAGGACATTGTCCAATCATCCAGCGCTCAGTTGGCCCATCAGCTCCCACCACATTCCACCATTTGCAAGAAGTTTTCTAAGGAATGACAAATCTCTGGCGGATGCGGTTTCTGTCCTCTGTTGGCTGAGGACCCCCCCCCCCCCCCCCCCCCGCGCGATGGCGCTGGCCCACCGCAGGTACTGGTGTCGTCTGTGCCGCTGAGCGTTCCGGTCGGCGAAACGCCTGGCAGCAGCGACTGGCCGTCGGAGATGGGCCGGTTCCCGGCGACTATGCGTGATGGCTGGGCTGCTGGCGGCGAGCGCGGTGGCTACGCCAATGAGCTGAATGAGGCATCCTCCCTGCCCCCCTCCCACCCCCCCCCCCCCCCCCCCCCCCGCGCGCCCGCTTCCGCCAATCGCTTCGCGACCACAGCAACACCAACACACGCAGATACAGACGCGTCATCTATCTTTTGGCGCGCTGGGCCTCTCCTCCCACCCACCTACCCGGACTTGCACTTTTTAGGTAATTGGTGACGAGTTTAATAGCAGAATTAAGCAGTCAGCAAAGTTGTGGTTTAAGGGCATCAGAGGGATCGCTACTCTTGGAGCGGTTGGCGCAGCCTGCGCTTGTGGTGGCATTACTCTCGGTGCTGCTTTCTCCCCTAGAGTTAGGTCGTGCCCGGCGTCATGCACGCTGTTGCTGTCCCATGGAGTCGCATAGAGAGGATTATAGTCAGGATGCTGCCTAGGTCGCACCTGGGCTACAACGGCGGCAATCATTGGGTGCATCAAATTTGACCACTGGATGATAATATGTATGTGAGTCGGCGACAGGTGACTGAGGTCGGGTCCAGTAGTAGATGTGAGCGATATACGTACGTATATCCAATAAAGTACTCAATGCCTTGATGCTCTCAAGTTATCCAATAAGATGGTCGGTCCCATGGCCCGGCTGGAGTGCTGCTTGTCTCTCTCCAAGCCGCTAAATACGAGATCTTGCTCTCATCCTCTCTATCGATATCTCTTTGCCCTGGAGGTTGGGTTGCAACAGTGAAGATGGCTCGTGCGGCATCCGGGAGGGGAGAGACGTAAGCGCGCCACACATCGAGGTTGCATGAAGTATGTTGTCATCCACCATTTTCGCGGCGGATGGCTTGCGCAGATCATGGAGCGCCTGCGCTCAGCCGGATGCAACAACGTCGTCTGGCTTTCATCGGGTGGCGCACGCGCCGAGGTGCGTGCCTCGTCACTGACCCTCCTCCCCCCCCCCAAGCCTCCCCACGACGCTGCCCTGTCCACCCTCGTCCCATGACATGCTGCTGCGCATACATAGACCAGTGAATGGTGGGATGGCCATGGATGAGTGAGGAAGGGGCATGTCAGCAAAGGGGGTAGGGTGGTTTCAGGTGGGGCGGGGGCATGTCAGCGTGGGCCACTGTTCGTTCTGTATTGATGCCATTGCGACCAACGTGTTGCCTCGCTGAGCAATCGTTGTAATTCAAACAGCGTATCGTAGCGGCTCAGGGATGGCTCGAAAAATTCTGAGAAATATGGACAGTTATCTACGTGTAAAAGTAACGTCCGGATGTCACAATCTGGCGGGCGTCCGGGCACGTTTAGGCTCTTTTGTCCATAACATAGTAGTGGAAACATGACGCGCATTGCAACAAGTGGCCACATCATGGGTGTGGGACTTTACGTGCATGCGTCTCAGTACCCAAAACCCGGTGATGAGGCAGTGTTTGAGATATACTTGCACGTGAACCGCTCACACTTGGTTAGCAATGGGTAGGGGCGCCACGCTTTATCTCCCCTTTTCACAGCGTTATTTCCACCGTCATCGAGGCATTTAAGGCCACGCCATTCTCGTACTCCTCGGCCCACGATAACGCGCTATGGGCATGTATCCCTAAACTACTGTAGAAAGGCCTCGCCCTACAGCCAGGAAGCCGCGAGAACCCTCTCATGCTTGAGCATGCAACGATCACAGCAAGATGTTTGCCATGAATTTGCTCCAAAACCAACGGAATCTGCAGATAGGGCTTGGATTATAGCCTGAATGCCCAAGTTTGATACCCTAGATGAATTGCTGATAGTTCCCATACCGAGTGGTACGTGGTATAGATTCGGCGCCAAGTATGGCCGATGGCTACGTATGGGCACGGATGGCACAATTTCTGGTTTTTGTAGCGCTATTGCCACGCGCACTCTTTTGACATATATGAAATCGTCGATGGTAACGGCTACAGCGCGGCACTGTCGAGTGTAACGCGCTATCACAGCATCCGACCTCAGGGGTACAAGCCTTTTGCAACAGGCATGCACGCGCGCACGGCCTCAGTGTAACTATTTATGGGTGTGTCGATTGAATCTGTAAACCCCATACTTTTATGGAAAGGTGTATTCCAAAGCTACGTTTTCTCGTATGCACTAGCGAGAACTGCCCCCCACAGCTGCTTGAGTTCTCAAATTAGATTGGCCCCTCAAGGGTGCCGAGCAGCGGCGGCTGGACAAGGGGGAGGGGGCATGACACCGCCCCTGTCGCTCGAGCAGGTGCTACGGCTGAGCCCGCTGGAGGACAACCCTGTGTGGAAGGTCTACGAGGTGATGGTGGGGCCATTGAACGGCGTGGTTGCCCCTGGTGAAGCGGTGGATGCAGCGCATTACGAGGAGGCGGAGTCGCTGTTCCGCTGGGCGCCGCAGGTGGTCCCACTCTGCTGGCCCCGGCCGTCCCAGCGCCCTCGGAAACGCGACAGTCGTAGGTTTAGTGCCCCCCCCCCCCCTCTTGACAGTTAGTTTGCAAAGGTTGAGCCGGGCCCGCTCATCATTGATCTCTATGCCTAGCTAGCGCTCTAGCTGACCCGCATCAGCGCCCTTTTGGCCCGTCATGTGGTCACTTTGTGCACCATAGCCCCTACAGTGCTGCCCGCATATCCACGCTGCAGTGCACACCACGCACCCTCCGCGCCCCCGCGCTCAACGAATCTCGGTATCCACGCCTCCCAGCCGTGCTCCCTCCATATTGAGCAGTGAGTTCGCACTTCCTAAAGGATGCGCAGCCACGGTTGTGCGGCAGTGGGGCGTAGGAGGGACAGAGCTGACGCTGTGTGGTGGCGGCTGCCTCTGCCGTCAGGAACGGCCGGAGGAGTGGGCAGATGCCCAGCAGTGGCTTAATTTCGGGGGCCTTGTCATCCAGGCAGGCTGCCCCGGTAGTTATGTTTATATTTGACCCCCTCCCCTTCCCATATATATGTAAGCAGCTCACTCAGCAGGCCGAATCTCTCGACAGGAGGACTCCATGTCTGTGGAGATCGTCAACGCGCTGGGCGACAAAGTGTTTGAAACGGATCTTTCGGTGAGTCTGGTTCACTGGGAACCCTCCACGTGCGCAGCGGCATACTGTACGGGCAGCGGGGAACCTGTTACGTGCGGATTATCGGCGGGGCTAACAAAGCACCCGGCCGATGCGGCGCAGGCGGTGCCAAACTCTGAGGCTGAGCCGCTGCCGGAGGCCACCCTCGGGGGCGTAGCGGACTACACGGTGGCGCGCGACGCGGAAAAGTAGGTGCCCCACGCTGATGAGACCATCGACGAGCGTCTTCCACCCCTTCCGCCCCTACTATCTCGCACCCGCCCCAAAGCCGCGCTACACGAGGACAGGCAATGCGGGCACCCGGCGGCATGAACTACATCAAAACGCCGATCAACTATGTGCCCTGGAATTGGTACCCTCGCCAACATACGGCGCCAACTCGTCGACCTCGGCTTGTCGGGGAATAGTTCGATGACTGAGGTTCCACGTTGACGTCGAGTCGGCTCCTGACCGAACATCGACCCGGTTGCAAAGACAATATGTAGTCGCCTTCGTATCAAACGTCGACGCGCACACCCGGTGTCTACATCGGCTGCTCCCGTTGTCGTCGTCGACCAACAATAGCTTGCAGTTGAGGCTGCCCGTCGGCTCGGCCCGATACTATATTTGCGTGCTACCGTCGCATCCCGGTCGCCTACCATCGACAAGCATGGACGTGCAAAGTGCCGCGGTCGTTGAACGGCGGCGTGCCTACCTGTGACTCGGCACGCAGGGAGCTCGTGGCGTATGCGGGCGATGTCGACACGGACTCTGCCGTGGTGGTTGTCATGGCGCCCGGCGCTGGAGACATTGCGCTACGATACTGGCCGGCTGACGCCGAGCAGGACGACGGCGCGGAGACCCGGCTGGTGGCCGAGCGCATCCACGGGTTCTTTGCGAAGACTGAGCTTGTGGGGCTGAGTCCGGACACACATTACCGCTATGTTGCGCGCATGGCCGCCCCGAGGGCCAACGGCGGCGGTGAGCTGGAGGCGACCGGCAGCTTCCGGACGATGCCCGGCACCGGAGAGAGGAAGGAGCTGAAGTACGCCCCTACCCCCACTGCCTCACTGCATGGTCATGAGTTCCCGCTTCATCTTTTCCTCACCCGCCAGATACCCGGTCCGAGAGAAAAATGACTCGCTGCGTGTCTTGAGCTGGTGGGCCCGGCCGGAGCTTCAACCCGCCTGCTTCGGCCAGCTGAGCGTGCGTGTATAATCAAGAGGTCCGCGTGAGTGGTTTCGGAGCACCTCTTCCCGGAAAAGGCCACCCGGCGCGCATTCGGTGTTATTTTGCGTGTGGTTTCGGAGCGCAGGTGCCAAATACGACGAAACTGCTGATGAAACAACAACGATGTCAGGGCCAGACGGCCAGTTGGAGTGAACCTGGCGACATCAACACATCACCTCGTATGGCGGGGCCAGGGTGATGGTATAGTCAGAGCTCACACGCGGGCAAGGGGCTGCTCGGGACCTGCGCGTGGTGTCTATGCGTAAAAACGAACGCTTGTGGGAGACGATATCCTGTGCGCTAGACCTGAGTCTTATAGCCCGAGTCTTATAGAGCTGTCTCATGGCAGCAAAGGCCGACGAGAGCAAGCGGACCGTGCTCTCGTTCAAAAATGTTTTTTGTCTTTGTGGCTTCCAATATGCGCTCGTTGGTGACTTTTGTGAGTGCCATTATCACATCAGGGCAGGAAATGGCAAATGCCAGTCTAAATTTCAGTGCCTGCTAATGCAAATGCCCTGCTTGGCGCATTCAGGTTGGCATTTTTTGGGGACCTCGCTGGCCAGAACGTGTGCAGGGACCGCGACGACGGCTTCCCGGCATTGCATGCCGTGGCCGAGTACCAGCCAGAGGTGGTGATTGGCCTCGGTGACATCGTGTATGTCGATCATGACTGCGACGACGAGGGCAAGTTTGGCAATCGGCAGATCCCTCACCCCCGACCTCCCCTGGAAGGCTGTCAGGTGAGAAATGTCGCGGCTATTTCTGGTACCCAAACGTCGGCTTGCGGTGCTGTCACGCACGATTACTTGATGCATGTAGCAGTCCCATTCAGCATGCACATTTAAAGTTTTGCAACTGCTTCATTCGACCCCGCTGTCATTCCCGCTGCCTTTTCCATAGTCGGGGGAGTGTGTGAGTGGAAGAGGCTTGTACGCAACAGCTGCAGAACCAACCGTCTGCATGTATGTATGTGTGTTTATATATATCTATATATGTATATGTGTGTGTGTGTGTGTGTGTAGCCCGTCCGGCCAAACACTTCCAGCTGCGCTTGAAGCAGAGTTTGTGCGGTGCTGAGATCCGAAATTGGCCGTAGGTACCGGGTTGTACGTACGGGCGGTAAAACGCAGCTGATTTGTGGCGCATCTTGCAGATCTGTCTGCCAAGCTTCTGGGACAAGTGCCGCTACAACCACGAGGACCGCCACTTCAAGGCCGCCATCAAGGACGCAAACTTTATCGGGATCTGGGATGACCACGGTGCGCCCTCCCGCAGCCGACGCGGACGCCAGACCCCGAACGAGAAGCCGCTATCTGTTGTTGTCCCCTCTGGCGCGTTCTGACGATTTGCCAAACGCTGCCTGAACCACTGCAGAGGGCGTGAACGACTTCACCCCGTACCTTGATCTCCGATTCAACAATGAGCCGTCATACCCGGAGGGCGTCCACCTGCTGCCCTTTGGGCTAAAGGTACGCGGGCCAGTGATTTGCCCATTGTACCTCAGCAGAGGGGGGGGTGGGGCAGTCCGCAGTTGTGGTTCTCCAGCTCACGCAGTGCGAGACGGCCAAAACTCGGTGTTGGCAGAACGCCCCTGCCGAGCTGCTTGCTGTTGGCAGAATGGAGTGGGTGGGTTGCATGGCTCAGCGCGTGGTGGATTGGCTGGTTGCGTGCAGGGGATGCTGGATTGCAGCCCCACCATGCCGGCGCCCAACACGCCAAAGCGCTTGTACCGCCACTTTGCCTACGGAGACACCGCCGACATTTTCGTGCTGGATACAAGGTGGAGCATGCCCGCCACCGCAGCAGACCGCTTCTCTGCATGCTACAGCGGGGACGCGCGCCGCTGTTCGGGAGGCCACGGGGGACTGAGCGGTGCTTTTGGTGCTGCGATACGGCTGAGCATGATCGGATGGTGTGCCTGCTGGCGGCCTCCAGGCAGTATCGCGACCCCAGCGTGCAGGCCGACAGCAAGGTCACCCCCAAGACAATGCTGGGCCTGGAGCAGAAGCGGTGGCTGCTGGAGACGCTGGCACGCTCCCGAGGCACCTGGAAAATCATGGTGACAAGCATGCCGCTGGTCATCCCCACTGGGAGCGAGTACAAGCCCGACAAGTGGGAGAGCGAGATGGGGCCCGAGCCCGAGACGTGGCGCGACGGCTGGACGGCGGGCGACCAGAGCGGCGGCTATGAGAACGAGATGCGGGAGATCCTCCGCGCGATGGCGGACGCCGGGCAGCGCAACGTGATCTTTGTGGCCACGGACGTCCACTGCTCCTTTGTGTACAGGTGCTACACCGCTGCGTTTCCTCGCTTCCGCTGCGCACTATCACCCGCCATCTGCGAACGCGGATCGGTTACATGCCGTACAGTGGCGCGGAGGCACGCAGGGGCCGGCGGGGACACCCCCCCCCCCCCCCATCACATCCCGAACGAACATAGTTGTATGTCACGAGTCTTAAAGATACGGCAACTAAGGATTAAACATAATAGCGTTATTTAAGAAATGAATAATAATATATCGTATATAAGGTGGTGGCTGCTATAGAATCAATCTGGGGGGGGTCAGCGGCTGCACCCAATTCAGCGGTCGTGCGGAACACGCATGACGGCACCTCCTGGGGGGGAATGCCGGCTCACGTGATTGTGGTGTGCAACATGGCACCGTAATCAATGGCAGGCATGTCCCATTCGAGGACGACCGCTCCTTCCAGATCCACGAGATTATCACCGGGCCAGTGAACGCCGACCTCTTCCCAAAACGCGGCTACTCTCGCGACTTTTTCTACCAGGTGCATTGCTTTGTTGTGCGCCACGGGCCTCACACTGACCTTGCGTCAACGCACCTCATCGAAGGGGCGGGAACGCCTCCCCATCTCTCACGGCGCATGTGCCTCATGTACCACTCCACCCACCCCTCAACTGCAGACAAGGCGCATCTTCCAATGGCACCCCAGCAACCGCCGCGACGTTGGCTCCTGGAGGGAGGCCAAGCGCTACTTCAACTTCGGCACAGTGGAGATCAACCGCCAGGGGCGCCTCACCGCTGACGTAAGAACATCCCAAATCGCGCGTGGTGGCCGCTCTGCTGACCATCCCCAGCTGCTGACGACCGGCCCCTGAGTAGTGCTAGTCTAGTGGGCAAGGTGGCAACATTGTCCGCTTCGCATCAGCATATTTTTTCCCCCAGGCATATATCACCTGCATGAGCAATGCGGCCCATACACACGCTTGATTCCCATGACAGGTGTCCTCCAATCCTCCAATGCAACACATTTCCAACACATTTCATGGAGGGTGTCAGTATTTGCACCGCCGACGTTGTGATGCCATTCCTGATTGTGGGCGCTGTCCTTCACTGTATGCATTATTACTCTTGTTTTTATCATTAGTGCTACTACCATTATTGTTATTACTATCATTGTATCGTAATTGTTACCATTAATATTGATATCATGTATATTGCATTTCATTGATGTATCATATGTCTCCAATGCATCGCAGGTGCGCAACGTGGAGGGCGATGTCCTCCACAGGCTGCGGCTCAACCCGGAGGATGGACGCGGCGGAAGGGACCAGCCCAGTGCACCAGATGGCTCCGTCTGCCCGGCGCTAGTATCCCTGCTGTCTGGCCAGCAGCCCAGCGGCGAAGACGCGGAATTCGCAGCGGAGGCCGCCCCGGCAGCAGCGGCCGCCGAAGCTGACGACGGTGAGCCAATCTCTTCGCGCAGCCCCGCAGCTCTGTTTGCCAGGCCGGGCGCCAACTCAACAGACGGCGAGCAGGACGGGCGTGCAGCCCCGCCAACATCAGGAGCGATCACTGCGTCGGTGGCATCATCCGCCAAATGTACGCCGGTCCGCGGGAGCTTGGCTCTGTTTGCGCTCGTTCCGATGATTGCCGCTGCGATCATGCACCTCCGGGGGTGAGGTGAGCAGACCACGTGGCTGATCGTCAGTCTGGGTGGTGTGCTGCCGCCGCGTAACGTCATCATGTACTGCTGTCCTCCTTCAACAAGCTCATTCGACCAGGTCTGCACTCGGCAGCAACAGCACTACGATGCGAGCAAGCCCGCAGACGATAATACCCCGGCGAGGCACGAACTGCTGGGCACACAAGCTTCCGGTCACAGCTAGCTCTCGCTGCTGGAATGCCGGATGAACATAGTCATGTTTCTTCTTCATGCGCTACCTAGCTCTTCCGTGTAACCTGCGGATGTACATATGTAGAGATATGCCTCGGGAAGCGTATCGATGTAAATAGTACATTAAATGGCGCGGTATGTATTATTCAGTATTAAATACGTAGTGCCGCACGCTGCTCATCCGCCACCACATCCGCACTCATTATCGCTGTTGTCATGATTTAGCCCCGCTGCTCGCCCTACCTTGAATAGTATCGCTAACCAAGCTATCAGGCTGCCTTATTTTCTGATATACTACTCCAAAAAAGGTCTTCCGCTTACATACCGTATGAAACATTACAACCGCCCGTGGCCAGCAGCTCTCCATGTACTGTTGTTTCCTCTTCCATACTGTTCATGGAGGTGCAACTTCATGCCCCGAGAAGCACTGAAGCAGCGCCAGTAACCCTGCGCGGCGTGCTGCTCTAGCTAGCTACTCCATGAAAAAAAAACTTGCAATCCCACATGCAATGTGACTTCTTGGCACCGCCTCCTCTGTCAACCTTGCGGCCTGCGTAGTGGATACGCACTGCGCTGATTCATCCCGCCTTCTTATTGATGCCATTGGCGATATTGCTGCATTCTTCCGCATTTGTTTTGTTGCACATATGAAAGTCCATGTGTGTCCTCGCCCAATTTCCTTCATGCCCAGGCATTGGAAGTTGCGTAGTGGCCATGATATGCTGTGGGGCGCCTCGCGTTATGTAGCCCCCCATGCCAACAAGGCGGCCGTTCCTTCATGCATGTCTGGGGCCAGCCCAGCTGAGCCGCGTGGGGATGATCGCCGACGGACTTCACCCCATTGGGGCCGGGAGCATCACGCCTTACAGTATCTACTTGTCCGACATGCTTGTGCACTGGCTGCGCACCTCGGCGGAGGGCTCCGCCGACCCGGCAGCGGAGGTGGACCCCTCTGTGTCACCGCGCACTCTACCCGGTGCGCCCCCAGCCGGATGGATGCTAAGTTCATCCTCCCACCCGCGTCTCTTCCCCAGTAACACGAGTCGAGAACAGGGCGAGAATGCATTCGATATGGGTCTTGGCGCACGTGTAAAAATATCCCTAATATCTGGTATCAGATTGGGAGAGTCGATGAAATGTTCCTCAATAACATAACGATTCCGCAATAAGTTTGTCTACGCAATAGGTCGCTACATCACATCAGAAGAACGTCACTACGGGTCCCTATTAGGAGATTGGATCCTGCAAGTGCGCCGCCAGCACCCGTGCAGAAGCTTTGTTATTCCTACTCTCCGGAGCGCAGCATAGAATGCACTATGTGCCATGTGAGTGCACTGCAGGTAGCTTACTACTACTGTCGCACGGATGATATACTATACCATCAATTGGATTTTAATATTCGCTCTCATCAGTGCTGATACACTGTTGATTTGATTAACCATACAGGTACGGACAATGCTAACAATTTTGCACTGCAGCACAACGTTTATGGGTAGCGACTACACTCAGCTTGCTGGATGATTACCAGCAGCCTATCATATTCATTAGAGTGATAGTCTGGACAAAACAGTTGAGACGTTCACTTACGAGCTTTACCGGCGAGTCTGAGTTACTGGAGCGCGAACGAGCCCCTGGGCCCTGCATATCTGAGATGATGTAGCGACTGGTGATTCACTAGTTCGCTTTCCTCCAACTCGCAGCTGCTCTGAGGTGCAGACGTTTGCAGTGTTTCGATTGGGGAACGCATGCGCGCCCCCAGCTCCGCGCCAACCATGCAGGCGGCCGCCCAATGCCACAGCGGTACGAGGGCGTTGCCGTGGATCCGGACCACTTTGGGGCGGGCTATGGGGCGGGCTACGAGTGGGCCCAGGAAGCCGCCCCCGTCAGCGTGGACTAGGTCTTCCCCGACTTTCCTATCGATGGGCCGGAAAGGGTGCGAGAGCGGTATCGGCCCAGCGTTCTGTCCGCGGTAACTGGGGCTGCTGTGGAGGTAGTATTTGACCAGGCGCACCTAGCTGGGTACTACAACAGCGTGTCGAAAATCCAGGCAAGGAGCCCCTCCTCCCTGCATCATGTCGCTGTGTCCAGCCTGTATAGATTCCGCGTGGGGTTGCATTGACCATATTGATGGCGGCAGAGAGTCTACCGGTACCCTTGATGTGGGTATGGTGACGCCCTGTGGCTACCTCATCTGGTGTAGCACGCGAGTTATTAATGTACCATGTCACACATTGTCGATGTCAAGTCTTTCCTTATTCCCTGTCTCTGCGCAGATAGTGTACCTGGTGCCGTACCAGCACCTGGTCCGGCCGTTGTGGAGTTCACCCTTGGAGGGTTGCAGCTGTGCGTCGCTGCTCCTGGGCGGTGACACCGGCGATGGGGGCGCCTTGTCCTTGCCCCGCCAGGACAATCGTTGCGCCTGGGCGCCTTCAGCGCCCTGCAGCTGACCGGTGAGGTGCGGTGAGATGGCAAGACCAGCTCCAAGTTTGCCGTGAAGGAGCTTAACCTGAAAGGGAACTCGCACCGGGGCTAAAGGACGCCGAGGCGCTGCGTTACCACCCGCCTTCCCGGCGAGCTTGCGGCATAGCATAAAGTTATTGCACTGGCCCCGGCATCACGTGCAGTGTTTGGCGCCACTAATAATAACAAGGGCGCACCGCGGACCGTCTACTATATTTGTAGGCACTGTCAGTACTCGTATGCCGAGCATGTAACGAAGGATTGTATATCGCAGGCTCTGTATTGCAGCTTTTACAAGTGAAGCTGTGACCTGCCGCGAGTATTATGATATTATAGAAACGCCGTTTAGTCGTCTTAGCAACTTCAGTTCTCGCAGGTGCTGTGCATAGATGCTGTGCAGCGGAATCCGAGCGCACAATATTCTACCCTCCGCGTACTCGTACTGGGCAGTGTTCAGTATTCGTGGCGGCGTGTATGTCGGGCGCTCTACCGTTTACCCCGCCTCCGGGACTGTGACGAGTGAACATGTAAGAGCAGCGGCCTTCAGGGCTGGATAGCAACCATGCACCTGTTGTGTTGCGGCACGGCTCCCTGTCTCACAGCGAATGAGATTTCGTAGCATGTATTTACATCTAGTTGCCGCGTCTTGCCATTTTTGTATGTACTGCATTTTCTATTCATGGATGCAAAATGGCCTCATGAAGCGTGACTATGTCGCAGTTTTCTACACTTTTACAATCTGGCCGTTCAGGGGGTGCAGACCGCAGCTACATCTGTGAGCTTGTATGTCATATAGGGTGGAACTCTGACAGTCATGTTGCAGGGGGGAAAGATCTTCATCGCTTCTTCCGGTACAATGGTGTTCTGCCAGATGGTGACACCAGTTGCCGCCGGAGTTCTTGGTGAGGGCTATACTGGAGGCGGCAGCTGCCAGGGTGAAAGGTGGTCGCTAATCATCCAGATGGATTCCGGCAGGGGATTGGCGGCATTGATCTCGTCAATGCCTTGGCGAGGCAGCCTTGGGCCTTTAAAGGTAGGCGCACGACCATGCGCGATGTCAGTTTCATCCCTCACAGGTCAACACGCAATCTACAGCGCATGGTGATAGAGGAAGCTAGCACCTATTACTTTTTCCAAACAGAATATCCTGAATCCAGAAGCAGGGATCACCTGGAACATGGTAACATTGTGATTAACGACAGTATATACAATTGAAGATATATGAAACACTACGCTATCTTAATATGTACCTGACTGCTGAAGTTGCTGGTATTGAAATATTTACCTGACTGCTGCTGGTGTGACGATGTACGCAATGATATACGTGAGATGCGTTCACCCTGAGCTGGACATCAAACTTTTGTGTTTGCTGACAATGACATATCAAATTGCGATATTCAGTAGTTTCATGCATGGTTAAGGTCGGTGCAGAGAGAAAGAGTATTGACTGTCAACCGGACCAATATCGATTTCAAATCTGAAATTATAGTTCCCGCAACATTCATTTTCGTCTCGTCGACGCCTGTGAATTTCAAACACGTGACAATATTGTCACTGTACGGCTCAGTATAATCGAGCTGTTGGCACTACCAGACGAGGGTCCAGTGGGCCGTACAGATTTCAGACGACACGGCTGGCTACTCACAGCCCAGCCAGTCCTCCCAGTCTTGCCACTCGTTGGCGTAAGCGTGGTCCGGACGCCACGGGATGTCAACCGGGCGCTGCCCGCTGCCGCTCCACAAGTTCCAGTCTCTCAGGTTGCGCAGCCCCAGGGTGTGAACAAAAGATCTCGCCTCGTTGAAGGGGCGAAACTCCTCGACGTGCGCACCCCCCTTGCCGACGCCCAGCCAGTCATCCCACCCGTCCCAGCCCTCCTCACTGTACATGCGATCAGGGTGGCTTGGAATGTCGCCTGGGCGCTGCCCGCTGCGCTCCCATTCCCACCACTCCTCCTTCTCCTTCAGTCCAAGTTTCCACACAAAGTCCTTCGCCTCTTCGAACGGGGCGACACTTCCGGGCTTCCCCGGCTCACGAACCGCCGCGACGACTGCATGCAAAGCTCGCCCGGTCGGGCGTTTGCGCACAGCTCCACTCAGTGCCGATGGCAGGTGCGCCGGCGCGAGCGCGCGTACTACGCTTGTCGCCGCGAGATGCATTCTCGACCCCATGCTATCAGCGAGTCGCTGGACTCGTCTCTGCTGTCGACGTGACGAGCTCCGACTGTCGCAGGTCCAAGTTTTGTCAGGGTACGAGCACCAAATCGCCACGAAATACTGCGTTACAGTCGACTTGCGCGCGCAATCTGGGGGACTTCGCGATAGCACTCTGCCAGCCGCCAGGCGGCGTTGCGGTATAACAACACTATTGGTTCGACGACAGCAGCAGCCCCGGTATTAATGAAACGCTCCAGCTAGCCGTGACGTGAGCGCGGACGTGGGCGACGACGGTACTGCGGCGACGTCCGCAAGTGTAATAGGTTGCACTCGCCCTCACGCGCTTCAGGACACGGGACGCTGACGATGCCACTGGAAGGCTTGCTGTGTTATCTCGGAAAAGCACGGCACGACGACAGCACGGGCGCCGGTAAAACATCGAATCGGCGCCCTGCTGACAGTACAGGATACATATACCTCTTCATACCCATAGCGACTACGTATCCCACGCGGTCGCGTCGGGCAACAATGGTACGCGACTACTATCGGTGTGAATTACAAAAAAGGCAATAACAAATCCACCTACTGCTAACTAAAAGTAGTACTAGAAGATCAACACAGCAATCGGCCTAGAGGCGGCCCGCATCCCGCACGAGGCGGGATGGATGAGTGATGCGCGCACGGTTCAGAGTCTGGGCCACGCGTGCGCGTGTGTGAGGGTGATCCCCGGACATGCTGTGCAGCTTTGGCAATGAACGGGATGGCGGACGAATCTGCGCCGTTTGATGATGAAGCGAGCACGCTCTCGAGCCGCCACCAAGCCCAGGACCCTGAGGAAATCTCTTGCGAATAAGGCCTCGTGGTGAGCCCGGATTGTGCACCGAGTGCCATGCGATGAGAGGGCACCCCGATCCACAGCCATGCATGCGACACCGCGCACAGTGCGGCACACCCCCTTGCTCACCAGACCCACTGTGCCGAAGACCATGCCCGTGTACTCCGACATATCCAGGATGTCTCGAAGAGGGCCCTTCCGTCCGGGCTCCGTGTTGTGCCACGCCGCATCCCGCGCTGCCAACCCCCGTTTTATGTCGCCCAACAGGGAGCGCTCAAACCGATCCAAAGCCGTGGCATGGGGCACCGCAGTGTACTTGACCCCGTACCGCATATAGTCTTGAGGTCCAGCAACATGGACTTCAAGCTCCGGGGATCATGGCTTCCGGTCACGACGTTGAACGCCGGGAGGGAGAGCTCTGCGTCGGCTCCGGCACTAGGTCCTTGAGTTCATCCGTGGGTACGGTGTTGCCAAGAGGCACTCCCTGCTGGAATAGGTCATCCACCTCGCGGCGTACAACGATACCATGTCGTGAACACAGTGATTGCGGAAGGCGTATGCGATAGCGTCGTGTTGTACACGCCAGTGGACGTCTTCCAGTGCCGGGAGATTCATGAGCCTGTCGCCGTATAGGTCAACAATGATTGGGTTGTGCTCTATCGAGGGTAGAATGATCTGGCTCCCAACCACCGGGGCCAAGCACGGGCTAGGCAGAAAGAAGTACCCGGCAGCGACCTCCCGCAGCTCATGCGGAGTCATGGCTGTTCGCGCGGTGGGGATGGCCACCATCCACATGCCCGACGCCGCATCGAGTTGGCTGAACAAGATTTGTTCCCTACATGTGACAGGGAGAGCGCACACCTCTTTTCGAAGCCGAGAGTTGTTGGCATGGTCTAAAAATGTCGTCTGCTCCTTTTGCGAGCCCGACGGAGCCTCCGCTCCCCGCTCCATCACGCACGCATCTGCGTCGTTGAGTTGGCCAGCAGTAGCCGCTTGGAGGCGGCCCCACGCCTCGCGCACCGACACGGCGTAGCTGCCCGGCCCACGAGCATCGTTGAGGAAGTGGTCATACCGGCGGGCTGAAGAAATTGCGTTGGAGCTCCTCCGCCAAGTATTGACCCAAGCTGTGGGTCAAAGAAACCAAGGGTGGGGGTGTTGGTGTCGGAGTTCCTAGCTAGTGAGTTTGGGAGGATGTGCTTCATGCAGCCGATAAAGGCGGCATCACGAACGGTAGCCATGCGGCGGATAGATGCCAGCGCCCTTAAACCGAGTGGGGAGGTGAAGCCTGCTGCGCGCCCTTGCCATTGCATCCTCGCTCAAGGTAGCCGACGCTGTTGCTATGGGGTCGGAATCGTGCACAACCTCCGCCAGGAAATCGGCGACCTCCGGATTGGTGTCGGTGCCGTACGTGGAGGGATCAAAAGAGACCCTAGCACCCGCTCGACCGCCGCGAGGACGGTGGCATCCACTGCATCCGCAAAGGCCTCCACCTCGGACGGAAGGCAGTTGCGGAGCCAATACCCCGCCTTGTGTTGCATGCAATGCAATGCTGCAATGCATGCAATGCAATGCTTGAGCAGGGCCCATGCGTGGTGATGCAGGGCGTGGGTGTACCGACGGCTTGGCGTGGCAGATAGGAGCTTGCTCAGGCTAACGTCCACCTCCTCTCGTAGCTCCCCCGCCTTCCCGCGCATGTATGCATGCACCTACTCTGGCGATCCGAGCGGCACGTTGAGGACCGGGATGCCGTGGTGGCCATATAGTTGGGGCTACTCGATGTCGGCCGGAGCCTCACGCCGCGCGGCCTCCATGTCTGCGCTGTACGCGTACGTCTTGTCGAAGCGCACCTCTGTCATCAAGCCCCACGGACGCTTTGATGGACGTGCGGAAGGCGTGAAGGGCCGGCAAAACGTGCTCCGGGAGGCCCACCAATTATCCATCATCGGCCTTGAAGCGCGCCGCCCCGTCTATGACCTCCACTAATACTACTGATACGTGTACTCGGATGGGTTGGCTGGTCCCAGCTCGCCTAGCTATAGGCCATCTGCAGTCCGGACTTGGTAAATATTACATCTGATACTAGCTAGGCAGTCCCAAATGACCGATGTTCAGATTGACCAGAACATGTCTATACTTTAGCTATCGTTCCGCCGCGCGGGCCTGGCTGTGCCGGCCCTGGCCTGGCTGGGTCCATTACAGGTACCGTGATCGCGGCTACGCCTCGCTGTGCCCTTCCGCCGTTCTATGAAGCGCATCCTCTGCAGACATGAGAAAACCGGTTGATGAGGAAACATATCGATCTTCTCATGCGGAATGTCAGAAAGCACGCCAGCCTCGTAGATAGAACTCAAGGCACGCCCTATCCTTCCTCGACGCACTGTGCTGGTGGTGGTGCGCGCTGGCGACCTGCGACTCGCCCACGCTGCGACGCAGCTCCACCGCGGCCTACTACTCCCATCATCGCGCCTCGCAGCCACCCCTCCGCCGCGGCTGACGACGACCCCGTAATCCCCCGCCTGTGCCGTTGCGGCTCGCGGCCCCGCTCACGTGCCGTGCTATATCACACACGGGGGCACGCCCTCCCCTGTCGCAACGCTTGGCTCGGCATGTGCTAGCGGCGGAGCTGCCGCCTTGGGGTCGCGGACGACTATGAGCGTGCGCCGATTTATGCAGCCGCGCGGCGGGTTTGGGCGGAGGAGCTGGAGGGGGGGAGCCCGTGGGGGGGGGGGGGGGGGGGCAGGAGTGAACTACGAGCGCGGCGGGTGTGGACGAAGGAGCTGGAGCGGGTAACTAGGTGTGAAACAGTAGTAAACACTTAGAGAGAAACCTGACATGAAGCTGTAGGTGGTTGGAGGGCATCACGGCATCCCAGTCGGGTAAACAACTAAGCCCTTGGTACTAACTTTGACACTGTGTAGCTGCTTGTAGAGGAGGGCGCCAGCTGTAAGTTTTTCCGTCAGCCTACAGCCTATAGCCGAGCTGTGCAGCTACACTCCGGAGCTGGTGTGAGGGAGGGATGCGGGGCAGTGGCAGAGGGATTGGTCACGCAGGCCGGGCTGCTGCTGCTGTGGTGGCATTGCACGGGGGGGGATGGGTGCGTTACTCGATAGACTTTGTGGGCCACCTGTTTGGCCCGCAGTGGTCGGACCATCCACCAAGGCGCGCTGCTCCCCCCCCCTACCCCCCGTGTCTAACCTCCTTCCCTTCCCGCATGTCCTTCCATCACGCGCAGGCCTGTCACTCTGGGCGTGCGCCGCGCCCCGCAGGATGGCAGCGAAGATGGCGCCCGCCGCACCGCCGCGCTCCCCCAAGCAGCTGCACCAGGTAGCCCTGCGATGCGCGTGCCGCTGTCCCCACGGGGCTTTGTGAGCTAGAGCTGCATTCCCATGCGGGCGGGCGGTGAGGCGGGGCCGCAGCTGACGGGATGCGCCGCTTCCGCGCAGAACACCCCCTTCTTCAAGTCTGTCCCGCTCAGCGACGCGCTGGGCCGGCCGGTGTGGGTCAAGATGGACGCGCTGCAGCCGTCGGGCTCCTTCAAGCTGCGCGGCGTGGGCTATGCGTGCCAGAGGGCGCTGGAGGGCGGCGCGTCGCAGCTGGTGTCCTCCTCCGGCGGCAACGCGGGCCTGGCTGCTGCGTACGCCGGGGAGCAGGTCGGCCTGCCGGTGCGCCCCCCCCCCCCCAACATGCCCCCACGGCCCTCACCCATCACCAATCATGCCCCCTCCCCCCCACCCCCGGCCCTTCCACGCTTTGTCACCCCCGGGCCCCCAACCTTACCTGCAAACTCCTAATGCCCCCCCCCCTCTACGGGTGGGACGCGAGGCAGGTGACGGTGGTGCTGCCCGAGTCGACGCCCGCCTTCATCCACGCCCGCCTCAGGTGAGCCGTCCGCACCTTCCGCCCGCCTGCCATTCTACACAGCTGGGGCCGTTACAGCAGTGGCCCCGAGAGACCAAGGGGGCTGATGGGGGCCGATGGGAGACTGGCGGAACGTTACTGCAGGAAACTGAGGGAAGCGCGAAGGGTTCCCCCCCCCCCCCACACACCCTCCCCTCCACACCCTCTCCCACCCTCCCCTTCTACCCCTCCTCTGCATCAATCTAGGCATCCAACGCAAGCCCAGGCTGCTCCAGCTCCGTGCGCACAAAGCCAAGCAGCCGGCCGCACATAATGATTGCCCGGTGGTGGGTCAGTGGCGGACCGACGGCGGCCACATGCGGAGGGGTGGCTGTGCTGCAAGGGTGAGGGGGGATGAGCGGCGCCGGGCGCTGGCCATCACCTGCCGACCCTATACCCCCTGCTGCGCGGTACTCGTACCGCAGCGCCAAGGGGCAAACACGTAGCGCGGCGATCAGGGCTGCCGGGCAGCGCCCCGCGCCATGGCGCCATCTGGCCTCCGGGTAGCGCGGGGGCGGAGTGGGCGGGCGGCCCTCTGGAGGATCTCAACCCGGGCCTCAGCGGATCTGGCGGCTGAGCTGCTGCGCCCATTGCGTGCAGGGGCTACGGCGCGGACGTCAAGGTGGCAGGGTCGCAGTGGAGCGAGGCCAACGTGGAGGCGGAGCGCATCGCCGCCAGCTCCGGCGGCATGCTCATCCACCCCTTTGACCAGCCCGACCTCTGGGCCGGCCACGCCTCGGTGGTGCATGAGGTGCGCCCCCCCCCCCCCCCCCCCCCCCCACCTTGCCTCCGGTGGGTTTGCGGACGGAGGCATGCAGGCACGCACGTCGAGTGGCGTGGCGCCCATACCGCAGCAACACCCTCAGAAAGGTTACTGGAAGAGTTTACGGTCACAGGCAGGATCGATACAGCGGGTGCATGTGCCCCCCCTCATGTGATATAAATAAGCAGGGATGGCGACGGTGGGTTGAAGGGGCCAAAGGGGGGGGGGGTTGATTTATGGGCATACGTGGCACTCGTTTCGTGAGCCCCTGGGGAGCTACTACTAGATGCGATCATATACATTGCTACTATTGCTTCTACTGATACACGTTGGCGCCGTGTGCCGGTTGACGCACACGTGCCGCTTACTTATCTCTGAACGTTCATGTAGATACACTCTGGGTTGTAGACACGCCCACCCCCCCTGGGTCAAAAATCAGAAAGCAATAACTTTGCCAGAATGCACACCGACACATCACGGAAATCTCGACACGATGTCGCAAATCAGGTTGATAGTTTTGAGGTGCGCAACCCCGGCCAACTTGTAGAGACAAAGCCACATGCTGCTGATTGTGAACGGTGAGGGGGACAGTGCCGGCTGGCGCATTCCGAAGCTGCTTGCACCTAAGCTGTGGCGTCGGCGGAGGTTTCCCGGGCCCTGCTCGCATGCGCCTGCGGTGCCGCCGCACCTGCGATGGCGAGCAAGGGGCGGCGGGCGCGTACCGATGCGATGGGTGCGGACCGCTCTGACCGTCGTGGCTTGCGTGCGCCCGGCCGTCCCGCGCCGCAGATCCACGAGGCGCTCGGCGGCCGGGCGCCCGGCGCGGTGGTGGCGTCTGTGGGCGGCGGCGGCCTGCTGCTGGGCATCTTGCAGGGCTTGGCGGAGGTGGGCTGGGCGGAGGAGGTGCGCGCGGCTACGACCTCTATGACCTGCGCCCCCCTCCCTCCGACTTCCCCCTCCTCTGCCTGTTGTCCTCTTACCTCCAGCAGTATAACTGCGGGCCGGGAATGAGCTTCGGCACCCAGTGGCTCCGTGGGTTTGGCTAACATGACGGGTTTTAGTTACAATCGTCCGTAAGATCAGCGTACAACCCTTGCGCACAGCTGCCCTGCCGCCCCGGCGTGCGGCGGTCCCATTCCGCACTGCATGCACATTTCCAGGTTTGCGATACTTATACTACACCGCCCGGATTGCTTATTGCGGTGCTGCAAGTCGTACGGCGGCGCCTTGTGCACTCGTGCAAGACTCGCGCGTCACCTGTCCAGCACCCCCGTGTGATCCAGAACTCCCCCCACCCCAGGAATTACATGGACTATGGCGGTTTCGTCGCCGTGATTTTCAGATGCACCGCATCAGAGGAGGCACACACGCTCCAACATGCCGCGCCTCGTCCGGACGAGTGCTTTTGTACCGTGCCGCGGGCGGGTGCCCCGATGAACCGGATGGCTCCGAAACCAAGGTGGCCCGAGCACGGCACGGGCTATACCCAAGGCTCTTCAATGGGCCGCATTGGGTTTTTAGGATTTGGGGTTATAGGGTTTGGGGGTTTTAAACCCTAAAACCCTAGAAACCGGGAACCACATAGAGAAACCGTACAGGGAGTTGTTGGAGGGCATCCACGGCATCGCACTTTGGTAAGCATCTAAGCCCTTCTTGAAGGGAGGAAAGGGTGGATCCCGGGGGTAAGCGGCGACATGGCGGCGCCGGAAACCATCATGAGTCCGCTAGGTGGGCCCGGGGTTCCATGGGAGCTATGAGATTCGGCGGCTAGCGTGTCCAGCGCCGATGGGTGAAGTGCCCCCTGCTCTATGTAAGGTCACTCTCTGTCTTTTCGAGGGAAGCATGTAGTGAACTTGGGTGATCACGTCGCAGCATGATGGAGTCACGTCATGTCAACGCGCGTCTCTCGCAAAGTCTGCGTCAAGTAGTCCGACCCTGGCCGGTCCCTGCCCAGCCACCGCCGGCGACCTCACCCCGCGGCGTGTGGCGCCCGCAGGTGCTGAGCGTGGCGTGCGAGACGGAGGGCGCCAACGCCCTGGCGCTCAGCATCGCGGCCGGGAAGCAGGTGCGGCGCCGCGGAGGGCAGCGGGCGATCGCCCATCCGGCTACTGACCGCCGTCCGCCGGCTCCTACCGGACTTACCTGGTGCGCGGCTCTGAGGCGGGCGGGCTGTCTGGCTGTCGCGCAGGTCCACCTGGAGAGCATCACCAGCCTGGCCAAGAGCCTGGGCAGCCCGTACCCCATCCAGCAGCTGCTGGACCACTGCCTGGAGCACCCGTCCCGGGTGGGAACCGACCCCCCCTCCCCCCCCCCCAACAGCACTGCTCACCTCTCTCCTGTGCCCATCAACCATCAACATTCGCAACCGCTAGGCATCGGTGCTTTGCCCTGGGGGCGTCGCTTCGACCCTCAGCTGGACCGACTAGACGTCATACCAACGGCCAAAGTCTAGATGCGCTTGTCCATGTGCTGTGGGTGTGGGTGTTGTCGTATCGACCCCTCTCACGTGGCATGCGCGCCGACCCCTCTCACGTGGCGTGCGCGCCAACCCCTTCACACCAACTAGGCATGCCATCCAATGGGGTGTGCGGCCCCCAAAGAATGATGAATTGGTTTGCAACTTCGAGCCGGGATACCCGCGCACGTGTCACGGCACATCACGATGGACGTCCATTATGAGTGTCGTTTTCCTCTTTTCGTGCGGGCATACCCACATAGCACGCGCCCATGCCGGTTACGGTACGAATAAGGACGGGGGGGGGGGGGGGGGGGGGGGGGTCGCGGAGGCGTGGTTTGTCGCCCCCATCCGCGCCCCCCTCCTGACAGGCGCTGCCGCGTGGGGGCTCTCGGTGCACTGGCCAGGTGGCGCCGTGGGTGTGCTCCGACGCGCAAGCGGTGGCCGCGTGCCTCGCCTTTGCGGAGCACCACCGCGTCCTCGTGGAGCCGGCGTGCGGTGCGGCGCTGGCGGCCGTCTACAACAGGCACGCGCAAGCCCCCCCATTGCGGGCCACCATTCCGACAACTTTCGGCCCCCCACCTTCGCTCTAGCTCCAAGAGTTTTATCGTCGCACAAGGTAGTAGCTGTCCCGGCGGGCTTTCTGCGCCCCCTTACGCTCGCTCGCCTACTACATACAGTATTTACCCCCCCCCCCCCCCCCCGGGGGTGAATGTCTTGCCCAACACAAAGGCGACAATTCCATTGTGTGCCGGTGCTGTGATCTTGGAGCGCGCTGGGCGGGGAGGGGTTTTTGCGAAAGTGCGCTGACGGTGTGTCCCCAACGGATTTTGGCGCCGGCTGACGGCGGAGGCGTCTGGACTCGACAGGGCGCCGGCGCTGGAGGGCGCGGAGTCGGTGGTGGTGGAGGTGTGCGGGGGCGCGATTGCCACGCCCGCAATGATGGAGGCGTGGAAGCAGGAGTGCGGCCTGTGAGTCCGCCGACGCACACAACCCGCGAAGGGTCCGCATCCAGGCAGGCGGGCTAAAGATCAAGAATCGTGACAATCGAGCTACTGAAGATCAAGCGTCATGCAAAAAACGGCGTTGGAAGGTCAAGATCGTGATGCGATGGGATCAGTCTTATGCGGATGATCTTAGTCTTTGATTTATACAAGATGCGGATCCCTTAAAGTCCCCCCCCCCCCCCCCCCCCCTACAAGCAGAAAGAGCGGCAATGCGCCGGTGCTCCCGGCTCACCGTGACACCCGGGAGACCACCAAGGCTCCACCTCAAGGCTGATGACGTTCGAAAGGTCAATAAGAGCACTCGAGTGTCTGGAGATGAGGATCACGATGTGATCTATTTCATCCAGGTCTCGACTATCGACAAATCTGATACATCGGCTCCTGCCGAAGGACCCATACCGTGATCGTCTGGGTTTATTCGCGTGATGCGTATTGATTCATCGATACGGCATGGGCCGACGTACCCCGAAGTGTCCAAATGCATATCGATGCATGTACTATTCTAGCGTATATTACAGGTTCGCGCGTACGGTATGTGCTGTCGACGTGTCGGGTGTCGGCGCGGTATCACCAACACCGCGAAAGGGAAACAGCCTGCCCGGCCGGTGATGAGGTCGATTCCACACGAATAAAGTATGTCGGAAGTATGGCAAACGTTCTTCTAGATGCTTTGATGCATGCTGCTCAGTCCGAGTCTCCTGATAGGGGAGGTTACAGGTGAGTCGGCACCCCTGCAACAAAACCGATACATGTACTGATCCTCGCCATTGTGTGATTGTGCTGTCGATCTGCCCCGCGCACCCAATTTGTTTGACCGATACTTTGTACATTGAAAACGCGCGTTGGCTTGCAATGTGCGCTAGTGGTATAACGCTCAGTTTCAGTATAGTCATGTGATTGGTGCTGAAGCTCGAGGCCGTTGCTGTCGCCTACGCTATATATCGATGCGCAATACTCGCTGCGGATCCTCGGACACCACCCACGATGTGATCCCGGCCGGCGCACAATGGCACACGTGGACGGAGAGCGACACGGACCCCGCGATGCACACACTTTTCACGTAGGCGAGGGACACGGGGCGAGGGGGGGATCGCGCGCGTGCGACGCGCCACTTCGCGGGCGACGTCGCGGATGCGATGCGGCCGGCAAATGGGGGTGGTATCGGCCAATCGGCGGATGGATGCGCCCCGCTTGGCGCACGCTCCTCCGACACCCCCCGCCCAACCCCGTCACGTCGACGGGACACCGCCCTCCTACCAAGCCACCGCCCACGTGACATGTTGCGCTCCTGCCCCGCCGCGCGCGCTTCGAATGCGAGGGCGCATGCCGGGCGTGTTCCCAAGGCATGTGCCCGTCCGTCCCTGCTGCCGCAGCAAACAACGCGTGGCAGGATGTTTGCATGGCACGGTGTCCCAGGGGGGCGCGCCCCAGTGGGTCAGTATCAAGTTGGTTCCGCTAATCACTACAGTGCGCTTCCGGAGATGCGCCCTGTTACCGGCCGGTCGACCGCGGCGGCGCGTCACTGGGCCTTCTTGGGCATCCTCTTGTTGAGGTCCGCCTGCGTGAGGCGGGTGGCCTTGTCCATGTCGATGCGGTTCAGCTGCACCGTGCCAAGCAGCCGCTCCGGCAGCTCGTCCTCCTTCTTGCCCTGCAGTGCACCAACGCAGCAATCAGGCGCAGACGAGGCAGTACTGCACGACGTAGCAACTGGGCAGACTTCTGTTTAGCACATCCACACAGTTCAACGTACTAGCGCGTAGGTGGCAGCTAATTTCAAACGGCGATCTTTAAATTTGCCGCCCTTCCAGCGTTTTCCTATTTGTATTATTTTCCGCTATTCTGTTCTTTT